>JAKELK010000060.1:0-364567 GCA_021525775.1 Lactarius deliciosus | reverse complement strand
TTCTTTTTGCCATCCGAACCGCTTCGATCTTCTCCTTAGAGCCTTCACTCCAGCTTCACGCTCAGCCTTGATCTGTTCCTTGCTGCGCCGGATTTTCGGCAGACCCGCAGGATGAACATTACGGCCTACTCGATTCGGAAGTGCGTGAGTGGGTATGGTGGCCTTACTCGTACATTCGCTTTCGGGGCTAGTCTGTTATTAGCGCAGTCACTGTCGCCATGGCCAAAACCCCACCTTGTCGTGCTTTGCCCCGGCGCCCATCAATCTCTTCGTTATCAGCCAGCGGGTCGAGACCTTTCTTGACTTCGGCACCTGAAGAATGGTTAATAGTAGTAATAGTGGGCTCTTGATTTCGCTCACCCGGCTGCTTGGTGGAAGGACGCTTGTTGGGAGAGACGGTGTTGCCATTGTTGGGTGTAGATGTCTCGTCGTTGGATGTAGTAGCGCCAGGGATTCCATTGGCGGTCTTCTTTGTGGCTCTTCGAGAAGGCATCTTGATGTGATTCAGTATGAGTAAGAAAGGACCTAAGAGTGAACGCGAATGATGAGCTGAAGGAACGAGAAAACTGAAAATTTGATAAGGCAAGCACGGCGAGTCAAGTATATCTATAGGTCCTACCTAGAGGCACCAAAGCCTTTGCAATGAAGGCGGAACTGGACAGCTCCGGCAACAGGAACACGGTGAAAGGGAAGGATAGACCTCATTAGGGTATAGTCCGCTGGATGAAACGCGACACTGACGCCGGGGTTGCAGTAGTACAGCGTGGCAAAATCCCATTCTGGAGTAGTAAGGGGGTCGTCAAGAAAGTGAATTGATGTGTGAAATGACGGATCAGTGGGACGGGGACTTATGAAACAACTCACGAGGACACTGTTGAACCGCTCACCCACATGATAGTACCGACATAACGCACAAGCCAGCAACGTCTGACCAAAGGTTCCTTGAGCACAACGACTTTAAACGGCACACAGCAGGGCGGACTCACTGTGCAGCAACTTCAGTTAGGTAATGCGTGGGTGCATCTGGAAGTTGGGGAGGTGTTCAGAAGCGTTCAAGGACACTCTGAACACTTCTGAACACTTTGAACACCTAGCCCGTTCTCAAACACTTCTGAACCGCCCAATTTGGGTGACACATGTCAGCCTAGCCCATATTCGGTTACAGGCACTAACACCGCTTCTCGATATGGACGTCACCTCCGTGTATTTATTTTTTCTGTTTGAATTCAGATTCCGTCATGAAATAAGGAAATAATAAATTTATTATGAGCTACAAACAATACAGTACTATCTAGATATTCTACTGTTCGTCAAACCGCGCGGGCAGCCACAGCAGTGTCGCTATCCCCTTCATCGCTTGCCGCTGCCATCGTTGTCGGGGCGCGGGTGGTTCAGAGTGGTCGCTGCTGTCGTCGTTGGGCCGCGTGGTTCAGGGAGGCTACAGCGGGGTCACCCTTGGTCGTCGTCGTAGAGGGTGCACGTAGCAGGGGACAGCACAGGTGCGGAGGGCTAGTGCTGGTGCGGAGTCTCCGTCGTGGCCCGTCGCCGCCGCCGCCGTCGTTGGGGGTGCGTGCGAGACCGGCGCTGCCCTCAGTGGCAACCTGTGTCATCGTCATGGCTAGAGGTGGCAGGGCGATGGGTGATCCCGTCGCCGAGCAGGGCGGGACGGTGGCGCCCTCCGTCACGCGTCACAGCCAGTGTCGTCGTCGTCGTCGGGGTGTGGGCGGTAAGGGACGTTGCCATTGGCGGTGCGTGTGGGACCAGCGCTGGAGTAGAATGCCCCGTCGCAGCCCGTTTCGTTGTCGTTGTCGTCGTCGAGGTGGCGAGAGAAAGAAGGGTCAACCGGGAGCAAGGGTAAACAGAAAAAGGAACGTACCGTTTGCGGCTCAAACTCGGCACCATGCCGGACGACGCAAGCCTGTGAGCGGCTGGACCAACGCTGTTGGCAGTCACAGGCACACGACTGGGGCGGTGGAGAGGTTGTATAGGCGGCAGTGGTGGTCTGTGGAGTGACGTCAGGGCGTTATAGGTTTACATGTACTCACTGAAGGTATTTTTCTTGGTGGCTTGAGGCAAGACACGGACGGTCAACAACCACTGGAAGATCGACTTTGACAAAAAAAAGAGGTGCGACCAAATGCACAAGCCAACCAGTCACATGTACATGTCACAGGCCAAACGACTTACACAGCACCCCATCACGATGTCCTCAGAGCGTGTCTTTCCCTCCTCACGGGCGCCCTCGCCACCGACCCTACCCTACACATCGAGGGCTATCCCAAAGCGACCTTCGCAGGAGTCTCTAGTGGAGGCACCTCGTCGCCATCGTCCTCCTCCCACTCCCAGATTACCGACGGAGGTGTTTTTTTTGTCCCACCCTGAGTATGGGCAGCAACGATATAACGTTTGTAAGTTTTCACGTCTAACTCATACCCGCGTCTTAATGTGCTCTAGGAGGCCGGCCAGGACCAGGACCTACGTCGTTCCTTCCACCTTACCCAATTGAAGCGTAGTTCTCTGCACCTGAGAAATGCTGGGTCAAACAGAAGATTGAAGAGCATGAGATCGCCCTTCAAGCACTCAAGGAGCGGATGACTGATATTGAGGAGAGCATAGCAAGTACGACTTCTAAGGTGCACAGGTACACTGTTTTATGGACCGGATCGGTGTCTCCATCCTGATATGCCACATCACATAGCCGCGCCCATTTTTTTTCGGAGGTTGGCCCTCGTCTTTCACGATCCCCGTCACTTAACACGCATGGACAGGATGATTCGGTAATGAGAGACTATATGTAGATGCTCGATATGTATGACGCTGACACGGCCGAGTCGCGCCGCATATTCCAAAGACATTACGCAGCCTATATCACCATGCGCGATGAATTATTCACAGTAAGTGTTGTTGATACGTGGCACGGAAGCGTCGCTTCACGTTTGCCGCAGCCCATCTTCCCATACCCCAGACAGCGACCACCCCGATATCAGGTGTAGTGGGGTCCGGAGGTCGTCAGTCCTTGAGTTCACGTCCGCTCAGCTCTACACCAAACAAGGAAGCATACGAACCCGATATTTCCCCATTTTGACGTGCAGCGGATTTCGTGCCCCTTTGTCTGAGCACGCAGGATGCGGGAGCGGGACGCGCTGGTACGAAAAGTTCAGATACGCCTCAACCCCTTGTCGGCGCACACTGTAGTGTAGTCTGTAGTATCAATTAATCAATTTGTATTCAACAATCTTTGAATCGCTTAAAAAACTTATTATTGACGCACGAAAACTCTGAAATTAGAATTAAGTCGATTTTTATTTTATTATCCTGGTCTCGTGGTCCGGCAATGCGGCGTTGAGAGGGATGCGGCCCGAATCTCGATTTAGCACAGAAATCAAGTTTCGATCGTTCGGAAGCGTTCAGAGTGTTCAGAAAGTGTTCAAAGTGTTCAGCTCGCTTAGGCCCTGCTCATGTTTTACAGATGTGGGCGACAACTACGGCTCTCCAGACTCGTTGACGGAAGGAAGAGCGGGGTTGGGACTGGCTTGGCCATGGACAGCTGTCGGCGTTGGAGTAATGACAAGGAAGTCTGAGGTGCAGAAGGGGTGATCGTGGTCAAGACGGGTGTCGCAGGAGGACGCAGGCTGCCATTGGACAAGACACGCACCCGTGGGACGTTCAATACCAAGGGCAGCCTTTTCATTTGCTACTGCATAGAAATGGGCGCCCCGTCGTCTGTGGCGTTCCAATAGCGCCTTGCTGTGCGATTGCTGCTGGTGATGGTGCATCGCATGCAGCCCGGAAGGGGGTCTCAGGGACAATGGGACGCGGAACAACAGTGATGGTGTCGCGACGAAACGTGGAGGCGATGCCGGTCCAATAAGGCAAAACCCCAAAAGACGCCCGTCGGACGACGGCCATATAGATTGTGGGATCTGTTGTAAAGCTGTTGAATGATCGTCTTCTTGAGAGACATTCCTTTGAGCAGATACCTGAGCAAAGCTATCAGCGGCGTCTACGGTTCAAGTAGGAAAGACGTACGTGGGATGGAACTCGTTCAAAAGTGCTCTATCTTTTCATCGGGACCATCATTTCCAACAGAAGGCTCGTGTCTGCATCAATAACCAACGATCGCGAATCGGCCACGAAACCTCACTGTCGGTTGCACGTTGCTCTTCATTCACCTCTGATCCCGTAGTCGCGAACGAAGGTGAAGATTCTCGAGAAGAGCTGGAGGAAGACTAAGGAAGAGACAGAGGTAAGGGACGCTGCGAGGTAAACTGGAGTTGGCTGGCGTGGAGGTGGAGCATGGTGGTGAGAGTGAGGGTTGTCAGTGGTGGGCTCGGCCTCCATAAGATCGACAGACGATGAAGGAGACACCTCGGGGCCCGGGCCATCATTGATATGTCCTCCTGAACCGCCACGTCGGACGCTCCAAATTCAACGTTGAAGGTATGCACTAGTCAAAGAGATAGAGACTCCGGAAGTCCAGATTGTAGTACACCTCCACGACCTCAGCATACTTGGACGGCCACACCATTCTGGAGTGGGCGGTTGGTCGTCAAGAGAAGCGGACGAAGATGACGACAGCAGTGGTGATGACGATCGAGTTGGCTCAGGTGGGGGGATCCATTGAAGTGCCACTGCGCATGAGCAACCGGTTGGGGCTGATATGCATAGGAGAGGTGAGTAGGGATTAAGACTGTGATAAGTAGAAAGCATACCTCGATTCTGTCTTCCCAATGATGATCGGTCTTTAATCCGGGCCATCTCACGATCGACTTGTGCGAGGATCGCCGCGGCATGTCCTTTGGAAAACAACGGAGTCGTGGTGCTGAGTAGGAGATATAAGATCGCCATTGTTGTCTCGCGACTTGAGCCTGAGGCCACGATATGGCTGTATGGTTATTAGCTCGTGTATTTGTCAGCAATAGCCATGTACATACGTTGGTTCTGTCAGTTTCGGCTTCTTGACCACTTTCTCTTTGTCGTAGAAACAGTTCTTTGCCTTCTTTGGCATTGAGTAAGGAGGGAAACTTGCGCTTAAGACTGCAAGATCCTCGCGTTTCTCCATACCGCTTTTTGCTGTGCCCGCTCGTGCGTCAATTGCTCGCGCTTGAGAACACTGGTCAGCTCAGCGGCAGTGGCGAGCTCTTGCTTCAAAAGCATAAGCTTTTCTGAGGAGGACGCTTGTGAGGCATGAGTCTTGCGCATCGCCTTGACATCACGCCACCTGAAGCAATATAAGACTCGTTTTTGATATCTGGCTCATCGTACTAGAGCAAGAATGCCTCAGATGAGAGAGGTACGACGATGCGTCAGACTCACGTTAAGGGTAGGGATTATGCGATGACGCCTCGCTCAATTCGGCGCTCTTTCCAGTAAGGGTAAGTAACGAGCTCAGCGGCAGTGGCGAGCTCTTGCTTCAAACGCATAAGCTTTTCTGAGGAGGACGCTTGTGAGGCACGAGTCTTGCGCATCGCCTTGACATCACGCCGCCTGAAGCAAATAAAGACTTGTTTTTGATATCGACTCAACGTACTAGAGCGAGAATGCCTCAGATGAAGAGAGGTACGACGATGCGTCAGACTCATGTTAAGGGTAGGGATTATGCGATGGCCGCCTCGCTCAATTCGGCGCTCTTTCAGTAAGGGGTAAGTGGCCTTCACAAAGCAAAGTAGCTGCTGTGGTGCGGAATCCACAACAGAACGGCGAAGGCAGCGAACATGTCAGGGGTCAGCTTGTTGGAGAATGTATCTGGTATTCGGAAAACGGCGGGAAAGGTGAGCCTGCTCGAGACCCTATGAACAACAAGTCATTAGTATTGCAGGCTCGACTGCGAATCAGGTGGGGTGACGTGACGACATACATGGTGCAGAAACTCGATTGACTGTGCGAGGATTGCCGCAGCACGTCCCTTTGGACGAACAACGGTGTCGTGGTGCGGCGTAGGAGATAGATATAAGATCACCGTTGTTGTCTCGCAACTTGAGCCTGAGCCCCACGATACGGCTGTATAGTGTATTAGCTTGTGTATTTGTCGTCAATAGCCATGTACATACGTTGGTTCTGTCAGTTTCAGCTTCTTGACAACAAGATTCCCTATCACAGTGTACGGAAGGAGGCGGAAAGGTGGTGGCACAGGTACGTAACTTGATTGCCTCAGCAGTTCGTGCAACGTCCAACATTCTGACCATAATGGGAAGCGTCTTTCTCTTCAGTCGCCTTCAACATTTTTGGGCAAGTCTACCTCCAAACCTCAGCCTACATATTCTATATGCATGTCCTACATCTGTTCCTTTTGTCAAGATAATTTCCGCTCACAAGGAGGCTTGACAAAGCATGTGAACTCAAAGCACAACGAAAACAGTACACTTGCGGGGATGGCCAAAGTGTCACAGTTGCACACCTTTGTGCGCCATCCCCACCTCTCAGGTATGTCACAGATGGTACATAATTGCTTGTATAAGGTACTGAATACTTATAAGCCCGTCCTTGTTTGTCTGATGTGCATTCCTCGGAGAACCTGTCCCACGACAACCAAAATCAGACTTGTCCGAGTCATGTGGCAACCCGTGGCTTCCCTTTAACGACAGGCTGCAATACGAATGGGCCTACTACCACTATGTACGACTTCAGTCCTCTGCAGAAGACATTCGACAAGGCCTTGACCTCTGGGGGCAATGGCTACTACACACAATCAGATGGACCACGACAGCTGCGACGGTTGTCCCATGGAAGAGTGCTAAGGAGATGGACAACACGATCGACTCAATATCAGTCAGTGGAGTTAGTTGGGTGACTCATCAACTGTCGTACAAAGGACCGCAACCAACGGACTCTTCCCCGGTGGATGCAGGAGACTTACAAGCTCAACGTAAGGAATATCCTTTCTGTTTTCGAGGAACAACTAGCCTTGAAGGAGTTCGATGGACAGTTCGAGTACACGCCGTACAAAGAGTACAATGCAAAGGGCCATCGTGTTTATTCCAATCTTATGTCGGGAAACTGGGCGTTTCGTGAGGCGGTAGTACCTCCATGTTGTTGTGGTATAGTGTCTGTCTGATGAACGGCTCTAGACACAATTTCTCAAGACAAGAACACGGAAGGATCGATGTTTGTCCCAATCGTTGCTGGGGAGTGACAAGACGACTGTTTCCGTCGCAACAGGAGGTCAAGAATATCACCCTGTATACGCTGTAACGGTAGCTCGGCCTCTGAGCCCGAAACCGCTCGTTTTCGGCACTCAATCACCTCGGCCACGCGGCCCTTTGTCTACGCTTCATTCCTCTTTTATGTTCCCTCTCTATTCCCCTTTTACCTTAGCTTTAGCTACAGGTTCCTCTGTATATAAACTTTTACTTTGCTGAATATATTCAGCGCTCGGTCGCCCCCTTTTCCTCTCTCTTAGAGTCTTAGTGTGAATATCCCGGAAGTTAGGCCCAAACGCGGGCACTCGAAGGACATTCTCGCTATCTCTTATTCTTCCCCTCTTTGGCTGCTTTCCTCTAAACTGTTCTCCACCCTCTGCCCACGTTTACTCACGCACGCGCTTTCGAGCACGTTCACCTGGCCCCAGTGAGGCAGAGTTCAGTGGTTTAATCCCCCATCCTCAAACCTTCAACCTTTCCACCTCTCGGTCGCCTCCGGTGACCAATCCTACAACCAAGCAGCCCCAACAACCTTCACCCTCTTTTGGTCGCCTCTGGTGGCCTACGCAATGCCAATCAGCCCCCTCAGTCTGCAACGCTTGCTCTACTCCAGCTCGATTTCGTTATCGCCAAGATCTAGTCGTTTCCCATCACCTCCCGTCTATCACCTCCCCCTCGTTTCCTTTCGATTACCGCCTGTTCTCTACCCTTTTATCCATTCTAATCCCTAGCTTCGAACTTACGCTTCGTTCGTTTCACCCTTTTTGTTTCTCGCGCTAGTTGTAGCGCTACTCATTGCCTCGTATCGTCGGTCAACGTACTCCCCATCGATATCGGATCTCCCATCCACTTTTAGTTTATACTTCTCCACTTCGTCATTCCCTTGTTTTCCCCCTTCGATTCACTTCGCCCCATTCGATTGCCTTCGTTGTATCTATTTTGATTCTCTTCCGTCCCAATCTCCAAATTCCACCCATTCATTTCTCTTTTCGACCATCGCACGCACGCTCTACCGGGATGTATTACGACGACGAGGATGATGACCATTACGCGCCGCGCATCGGACCGGCAGCGATGCCATCGCCCACGCTCGAAGCTTGCACCCTACTACTCGGGTCACGCCGACACTTTCAAGGACTTTTTTGGAAGAATACGAAGGCCTAGCGTATGACTGTGCACTGACAGACCCCCAGCGAGTCGACGTACTCATCCGCTACGTAGCCCTCGTTGTGCGACTTCTGGAGATCGCTAAACGGATATCGTTCGCGCGACTGCCTCTCTTCCGACAATCCCTCATCAAGGTTCGGCAGTACCACCCCACGTCCCAGGTTATGAGGCAAAGGTTACTAAGCTATGTCCAGGACTCCTCCAGAACACGAATGAACTGCGCGGACGACGTGATACAGTATTACAGGCAGTTCTTTGTCTCGGCGAACCCCTAGTACACTCGGGCCACCTGACAAAAGAAGATCGCAACGCAGCATTTTGGTATGGATTCCATCCCGAAGATCGCGAAGTTCTTGGCCCCGTCTTCTCAGCAAGAACCCATTCCAGCCATCTGACGTCCCCTTCCACTTCGAAGACGTTTTTGTTTGCGCGCGTGGAGCATTCGCGTATGGCAATCCATTCCCTCCCTGGTTGCATGAGCAGCAATTCCAGTCCTCGACTGTTAGATGTGAACGGTCGGTCGCCAAGCACGGATCGCGAGACACATACGGTCTCCAAGAAATGTCGCGCGCCGTCACCTCGAATGCTGAGACGACGGGTAACCTCGACGAACTTCCCTTGCCTTCTCACTCGACGCCATTCACCCAGCTCCCTCCTTCGTCTTCGCCCTCGGTTTTGGAGTCTCAGCATGGACTAGTGCATTCGGTGACGCTCGATCAGCCCGAGCTCGCACACACGTTGTCAACCACGTTGCCCCCCTCGGATTCTCCTCCATCCCATACTCCGTCACTCGCATATTCGGCTACTGATAACGACCCCATCTCTGCGCCCACGTTTCCGATCACCACGTCCACGTTGCCACCCTCGGTCTCTCCTACCCTGTCCCATGATTCCTTGCTCGCACACTTGGCTGCTGACGTCCACGAGATCCCATCCACGTCTTCGCCCACGCTTGCACCATTTTCCATGCCGATCTCTTCCGATTTCGAGTACCTGCCCTCGGCGACGGTCGATCACCCCGCATCCACGTGTCGTCCACGTCCCCTTCTGCGTCTCCGACATCGTCCACGTGCCTACCCTCGGTAACAGAAGAGCAGCCCGAACCCGAACTGAGCCCATACCTCTGATCGCCCCGGCGTCCACTTTCGCGTCTATGCCTCTGCCTTCATCTTCGTCCACGTTCCCTACCCACCCGGTGATATCGGCAACAGACTGTCAGCCCACGTCCGAGCCCGCATCTGCGGGTCCTGTCTCGAAATTTGACCTAACCCTTCGCGTTCTACCGCTCTCTCCCGACCAGAAGCTTGACCTACTCCCTCGCGCTCTATCGCCCCCTCCTGGTTGTTTGCTTGTGCTCCCCATTTCGTCACCGACCCTTTCGTCTTTGCCTCTACCAGAGATTTCGTCGCTCGGCTCAGGCTCCCTTCTTGTTGCTCCGTCGCCTGATCAGCCATCGTCGTTGTTGGAATCTCTCAGTCAGCTGTCTAGGCCTTGCGAACTGGAATCGTCTACCCTCGTGTCTGCTGACGTCGTCACGCTGAGTCACCCCGAGTTACCCTTGTCGTCGCCAGAGGCGAACCCGTTCCCTTCCTTCCCGCGTCATCCGAAACACCGCCAAACGCGCCCATTTCACCCCATTCGACGCCACCGCAACGACGTCCCGAACTCAAGACGATCGGCTCAGTTTCCACCCCGCTTGAAGTTTACGAAGTCTCGTCGATCAAGCCGCCGGCGCTCGCGCCTCGTCTCAGTCTCTTCCACTCCACCCTCGCCTCGACTCTCCGGTACTTCTATTCATTTCGGCTTCGCATTTCGCTCTCGTCACGGCAGCGGTCTCGTTTCGACACTCATCAACGTTCGGCAGCTCTTCTCACCCACACGCGCGAGTTTCGGAGCAAGCGAGACATCAGCGACATTCGGATCGACACCCTCAAAGCCTCAAGTTGCGACCCGTTCACGTATCGGCTTCGACTCGGACAGCTCACGCCCCGCGCTCCACGCCTCGTTTTCGACCCTGGAGGCTCAGTTATCGCACCAGATCTCGGCACCCGAAGACGTTCGCAGACCCAAGTCGAAGACATTATTCATCTCCTTCACCACGCTCGACACCGGCCTCCTTCATTCCGTTTCAACTCTCGACGATCTCATCGTTTTCGACTCCGGAGGTGGAGCGTTGCTGTTAGAGCTAGCAGACGAGGACATCGGCGATGTTTGACGAAGACGCGTCGTGACTTTGCCTTCTCGCATGACGTCACCTTTCCTACTACTGTTTTAGCTCGCGTTTTCTTACTTTTCGACGTCGAAACTTGATTTTTTTTCTTAGATGTAGCTTGACCGGGGACGGTCAAGATTTTGACCCCCTGGGAGGTGTACGGTAGCTCGGCCTCTGAGCCCGAAACCGCTCGTTTTCGGGCACTCGATCACCTCGGCCACGCGGTGTTACGTTCGGCCCGGAAGTGGACACTGACGTCAAGGGTATGACACCGCGTCAGCAGTATATCGTCATGGACTTGTTAGGATCAGACAGCCGGGTAAGCTCCGGCACATGTGATTGTGTACGATAACGGATCGGATCATGACTCAATGTGACTCATACTAGGATAGTTGTACTAGGGTTCGCTCTACTTACGCTATTGGCTAGTACTTCTTGAAGCGGCGCTTGAAAGCCCGCGCGTATCTGTATAAGTAGAGTACTGCGAAGACCAAGAGCGGCATCTTGGTCTTCTTCCAATACCACTACCAGTTCTTCGCTCTATAGGGTTCTCCCCCTCGAAGTGAGTCGTCCGACATATCCCTCTAGACCAAGGGATCCCTCGTGACTTAGTCCCCTCGCAATCAGTGGACAACTATCCCGCCGGCAGTACCTGTCATCGCGTCTACCTGTACCTCAACCCACGAGTCGCATCTCCTTACACTTACTTGTACGTCGTCGATCACAACACTTGGGAAGACCTTCGCATCGTCGCCGCCCCTCCACCGCTGTTACCCTTAGCGACGACCTACACGGATACGAAGATCGAACGGGGCTTTACAAGTACACCCCGTCGACTTCCCTCAAGCCAGAGTCAATCGCAACTACGTCAATCAAGAGGATCGCCACCCCACTCCGAAGCCTAAGTCAGGCAAGCGTTCGTGGTAAACGCTACATTAAGACCAAGATCCCAACCGTGGCCAATCCTACAAAGACAACCAAGGACTACTGGGTCCCATTCAGGACCGTATCACATCGACAGACGAGGAGAACGAAACGTACCAAAAAGATACTTGGAAGCCGCATTTTGGAAAGACGACGCGGAAATACCAGGCTACGTCACCGATACTTGATCGATCAGGCAACCGCACATCATCCCCCTAGACATTCAACTTCGAAAACACCTGTTGGACGGAAAATCCGTTGGGACGACCTCCACAACAAATACAAAGTACTCCGACCCGCAGGAGAAGGACTTCGCCTCAACATCTTAGCAAGCGACGTAGTCACCAGAGACCAGTGGGGGCCTCATAGACGGACAATACGAAGAACCAGTCCGATCTCCTACACCCAAGACTCCAGCACCATCCCCATCACTCGCTAGCAACCCCGAAGACATCTACATCCACCAAGACGAAGCAGAAGAACTAGCACTAGAAAACATCGCTAAGTCTAATCCCAGTCATGACCTCCACAACCACCCAAGCACCCGCACAGATTAGAACGGCCCTCTTTTATCCCACAAAGATCAACCACGACAAACCAGAAGGAAACCCACCTGGAGGAGACCCAGCAGATAACCCAGGAGGAGGAGGCGATGGAAACGGAGGCGATGGAGGAGGAGACGATATAGCAGGCGTCCCACACCCCGGGTTTGCAGACATCCCCCACCTCACCGACAGGTTCATCGGCAAAGAACCACCCATATTCACGGGCGACCGAGACAAAGCACAAGCCTTCCTATCTCAATGGAACCGGTTCGCCCAAGTAAACATAGCCAACCGAAGCCTACAGAGCCCTTACATCAAAGCAATGATGTTCCTCACCTACATCCAAGGCCCCCTCGTCGACGAATGGACCGCAGAAACCAGAGATGGATCGAAACAAGGCCGGATAGGACCGACCCTTGGGTATGGAGCGCGGTGGAACTTGCCTTCAAACGACAGTTCCGGGACAACCTGGAACAAGAACGCGCTAGGCTGGAACTAGACAAAGGATTCAGAATGACAGGAGGAGATATTGACAGCTACGTAACCGCATTCGAAAAACTCGTTCGACAGGCTGACTACCGCCTGGACGACCCCCTGGTACTCGACAAATTCACCAGAGGCGTACCCCTCGACCTATACCGCAATGCATACCAATTCCACAGCCCGGTAACTTACCACCAGTGGAAGAATGCCCTAATCGAGCAACAGAAGCGGTACCTCCACATGAAAGCACGAGTAGATGGGTTCGGGAGGCAGCTAACGCAGCGCCCCAAGCAACAACAGCAACAACCCGCCAAGTTCCAACCACCCAAAGACAAAACCAAGGGTGGCAGCAATACCGCAACCATCCCGACGCTATGGACACCACACCAGGAAGAATCCGCGCCAGAGTCGCAGGGTCCGAGGAAGCAAACCCCAACAACACTCAGAATGGAGAAACTACACACAGGGAAGACCTCCATTCCCCCCTTCGCGGAGGATTCCTCGCCAGGGGAAGAGGAGGACGAGGTGTCTTTAACACAAGGGACGTAACCTGTTATAATTGTGGAAAGAAAGGCCACTTCTCACGAGAATGCCAGCAACCACGCCAGGCGCGCCAAGGACCACCCCAAGGTAGAGGCGCATACATCGAGGAAGTACCCCACCGCTCCACAAAGCGTCGTAGGGGAACCCCTCATCGACCTCGATGAACCAGTACAAGCAAACCGCGGTACCACATCGGCACAACAGGTAGAGGATATCATGGGGGAGGATCGCAGAACTTCCGGAAGAGGGAAGAGAAATGTTCGCTAGGAACATGGCAGGGAGCCAGGATTTTCCAAGCGCCTGAACCCAACGGCCTGGGTGAGGGCAGTCAATTGTAACTCGTCGTTCATAACGCGCTATCGATCTATGCATGTCCCAGTTTCGATCCGCACGAGTAACTTCATGGCCGAAAGAAAAGCACTGGTGGACTCCGGAGCCACCGACAACTTCATACACCCGGACTTCGTCAAACGGATGCACCTAGGAACCAAAATACTAGAGCGTCCCCGCAACATCTGGAATATAGATGGAACACACAACAAAGGGGGGAGAATCACCCACTGTGTAGACCTTAACGTGCAAACTGACGGGAAACTCAAAGACATCCGCTTCCTGGTCACAAATGTAGGAGGAGAAGACCTCATACTAGGCTACCCCTGGCTCGCAACTTTCCAACCTAGAATCCAATGGGCAACAGCCACCCTCGACACCAAACAATACCCCATCGTCATCCGCACCACTAACCCGCTCAAACCATTCGGAATCACGGAACTTCGACGACTCATAGTAGAAATCGAAGAGGAAAACAAACTACGGGCCTTCCGCGAGCTGGAAGAACAATCCCTACCGGCATACTTACGAACAACGGCAACAGACATGGCAATCGCGGCACAGCAATACACGGAAAAGAAGGAAATACCCGAAGAATACAAAAGGCACGCCAAGGTATTCAGCGAAGAAGAATCCCAACGCCTTCCACCCTCCAGACCATGGGACCACGCGATCGAGCTTAAACCAGAAGCACCCGACTCATTCGACTGCAAGGTATACCCTGTGAACCAGGCAGAAGACAAGGCACTACGGGAATTCCTGGACGAACAACTGGCAAAAGGATACATACGCCCCTCTAAATCCCCGTACGCATCCCCATTCTTCTTCGTGAAAAAGAAGGACGGAAAACTACGCCCGGTACAGGACTACAGGACGCTCAACAAATGGACCATACGCAACCAGTATCCACTACCCCTCATACCAGAACTCATCGCAAGTCTCAGCTCGGGATGGATATTCTCCAAATTCGACGTTCGGCAGGGCTACAACAACATCCTAGTCAAAGATGGCGACCAGTACAAGGCAGCGTTCAAGACTAAATACGGCTTCTTCGAACCAGTAGTAATGTACTTCGGCATGACCAACTCCCCATCCACTTTCCAGGAGATGATGAACGCTATATGCCAACCCGTTATCGACTACCACGAGAAGAAAGGAACCATTATCCGAGTCTACATGGACGACATCGGTATCGCAACGTCAACCACGGAACAAGCACACGCGGAAGCAGTACACGACATACTGGACCTACTGGAACAACACGACCTCTACCTCAAACTCGAAAAATGCACCTTCCACTCTTCCTCCCTCGATTACCTGGGGGTAATCATTGAAAAGGGGGTGATTCGCATGGACCCCGTCAAAATTTCCGGCATAACAGACTGGCCCGTACCAAAAACCGTCAAACAGGTGCGATCATTCTTAGGTTTCTGCAACTTTTACCGTGCCTTCATTCGAAATTTTGCCACACACGCACGACCACTCAACAAACTCACACGCAAGGACACCGACTGGCAATGGGGAACGGAACAACAGCAAGCATTCGAAAAGCTCAAAGCACTAGTAACCGAAGAACCCGTACTCAAACACCCGGAACTAGACAAGCAGTTTGAGCTAGAAGTCGACGCATCCGGGTACGCAGTAGGAGCAGTACTCCTCCAAAAAGGGCCAGACAACAAACGACACCCAATCGCGTTTTACTCAAACACCCTCAACGCAGCAGAAAGGAACTACGACATCTACGACCTGGAACTTCTAGCCATTGTAAAAGCATTGCGAAACTGGAGGCAATACCTCGCCGGATCACCACACAAAATCAAGGTCTTTTCCGACCACATGAACCTACAGTATTGGAGATCCCCCCAGAAAATCAGCCGACGCGTGGCTAGGGAAGTACTCGAACTCGCCGAATATGACATAGAGATTCACCACATCAAAGGAACAGCCAACGGACGCGCAGACGCACTATCAAGAAGGCCAGACTACGACCAAGGGGAACACGACAACGAACAAGTCACGGTACTCCCAGATCACGTGTTCATCAGAGCCACCGAAATCGACACAACGGACAACCCAACACGCACGCAACACACCATCAACGTCACAGAAATGGAGCCCACCAACCCGGTATACATCCAAGACGAAACCCTGGTAAAGCGATGGGTGGACCCCCACAAGCTGAAGAAAATAGGAGGCACATGGTACAAAGACGGACGACGCGTAGTCACGGGAGATGCACACGAACGACAGCACATCATACGAGCACACCACGATCCACCAGTTCACGGCCACCCCGGGATCAACCGGACAATCAAAATGGTAGAACGGTACTACTGGTGGCCAGGCCTACGACAGGAGACACAAGATTACGTCAAAGGCTGCGCCGACTGTCAAAGGATCAAAGTCAACAACCGCCCCACGCGCGCACCACTACAACCCATCTTCCCCAGAAAGGAAGCAATGCCGTTCGAGACCATAGCACTGGACTTCATCACCAAATTACCACAAGCGGACGGCTGTGACTCCATACTGACAGTAACGGACCACGACTGCTCCAAAGCGGCAATATTCATCCCGTGCCTGGAAGAGATAAGCGCAGAAGGAACTGCGGCCCTGTACGTGAAACACGTCTTTACCCGATTCGGACTACCAGCACGTATCATCAGCGACCGAGACCCCAGATTCGCGTCAAAATTCACGCGCGAACTGTGCAAGATCCTGGGTATCGAACAGAACATATCTACGGCTTATCACCCGCGAACGGACGGACAATCGGAACGCAGTAACCAATGGCTGGAACAATACCTACGGTTCTGGGTCAACGAAAGACAAGACAACTGGACACACTACCTACCCATGGCCGAATTCACGCACAATAACTGGCCTAACGAGTCTACCAGGGAGTCCCCCTTTAATATTCTCATGGGATATAACCCCCGCGCTGATTGGACCGATCGCCCATCCCCTATACCACAGGTGGCACTCCGTATCAAACAGTTCCAAGAGGCTAGAACGCGCGCCCAGGAACTGATGATCAAAGCGCAGCAGGGGTGGATCAAACACAAAGATACGCCCAAATACCAGATAGGGGACCTCGTGTGGCTCGAAGGGCGCCACCTACGTACCAACCAACCAACCACAAAGCTTGCGCCCAGAAGACATGGCCCGTTCAAGGTTACTCAGGTGATGTCCGCAGTCAATTATCGCCTAGAACTTCCCACACAGTGGAGCATCCACCCAGTGTTTCACACGGATCTTCTGACTCCTTATCGCGAAACTCCCACACATGGCCCCAACTATCAACGCCCGCCGCCAGATTTAATTGATGGCGAAGAAGAATACGAGGTCGAGAAGATTCTAGACTCACGGCGCTTCGGCAGAACAAAGAAACTGCAGTATTTGGTCAAGTGGCGCGGATACCCTGACTCCGATAACCAATGGGTCTCGAAAGATGACGTCTTCGCTGACGAAGCAATTCGGGAATTCAAACGTTCAAACCCCGCCAGAGAAGTGCATATAAGCACTGGACATTCCCAAGAGACGTCCCCATCTCCCACTCACACACTCCCATCTACTCATGTCCCAATCCCCAGTCCAAGTGCACTATGTCCTCGACGACCTACTCCCCATCTCAGTCCAACCCACTGTCATCATCCAGGACGCGCCACCGACACCCATGTCGCTTCCCGAGCCCCTTCAACCAAGCCCCAGTCGTCCAGTCACCCCCGTACCATCCCTTCTTCCTTCGCCAACTCCTACAGCAATCAGCACACGCAGCTCGTCTCCGCAAGGCTATGTTCCGACCCGACCTCCGTCCCGTCAAGACCCGGCTCAGATACAAGAAGATCGAGCATACGACAGGTACCTGTCGGAGGAGCATTGCCCTCTCAACGAGCACCTCACGTATGGGACTCACCTCACCACTACTCACGACGAAACCCCGCCGCTATGCACCACAGACGGAGAGCCGATGGTCTTGCCGCCGAGTCAACAACCCGCACAAAGGCGCCTCTTCCGTGCAGAGGAACACAGTCCAGTTTCCCGACAGAGGGTGGAAACACCGCCACCGGTCGGGTTCAAACACAACAGGGGAGTTCACTTCATCCCGTTCCAGATACGCGACGCTCAAGGGCAACTGCACCCAGCTCGGTATACGCAGCTCGTCTTTACGGCGGACCCCTTTGTCCTCGCCTACCGACGAGGCAGCGACCAGCAGTACGGCAAGTCGGTGCACGCCGAACCCCAATACGACGAACCCTCTCCCACCTACACCAACGACGACCTGGTCTTTCTAGACCAGAACAGTGCGTATCGGCAATCGGTCGACCAGGCCTGTATGGCCATGCACGACCTAACAGTCACGGCCGAGGTACACCGGTACCGGTGCCTGCAAGCGGGCTACGAGGCCAAGGAGGAGGAGTTGAAGAAGAAGATCGCCGAGCTGGACAAGCTTGGAAGCATGCGCCGCCAGTGCGTGCTCCGCTTACAGCGCGCCAACGCCATCAAGCGCATCGAGGACGAACGCGATTCCTATCGCCCGGGAGTAGAGGAAGGTCGACGTATCGCGCTGCTCAGGGAGGAGATCGTACGTGGTCGGTCTGGGGCCCGATCCTGAAAAGGGGGTGATGTTACGTTCGGCCCGGAAGTGGACACTGACGTCAAGGGTATGACACCGCGTCAGCAGTATATCGTCATGGACTTGTTAGGATCAGACAGCCGGGTAAGCTCCGGCACATGTGATTGTGTACGATAACGGATCGGATCATGACTCAATGTGACTCATACTAGGATAGTTGTACTAGGGTTCGCTCTACTTACGCTATTGGCTAGTACTTCTTGAAGCGGCGCTTGAAAGCCCGCGCGTATCTGTATAAGTAGAGTACTGCGAAGACCAAGAGCGGCATCTTGGTCTTCTTCCAATACCACTACCAGTTCTTCGCTCTATAGGGTTCTCCCCCTCGAAGTGAGTCGTCCGACATATCCCTCTAGACCAAGGGATCCCTCGTGACTTAGTCCCTCGCGATCAGTGGACAACTATCCCGCCGGCAGTACCTGTCATCGCGTCTACCTGTACCTCAACCCACGAGTCGCATCTCCTTACACTTACTTGTACGTCGTCGATCACGACACTTGGGAAGACCTTCGCATCGTCGCCGCCCCTCCACTGCTGTTACCCTTAGGCGACGACCTACACGGATACGAAGATCGTAACGGGGCTTTACAAGTACACCCCGTCGACTTCCCTCAAGCCAGAGTCAATCGCAACTACGTCATCAAGAGGATCGCCACCCACTCCGAAGCCTAAGTCAGGCAAGCGTTCGTGGTAAACGCTACACGCGGCCCTTTGTCTACGCTTCATTCCTCTTTTATGTTCCCTCTCTATTCCCCTTTTACCTTAGCTTTAGCTACAGGTTCCTCTGTATATAAAATTTTACTTCCTGCTGAATATATTCAGCGCTCGGTCGCCCCCTTTTCCTCTCTCTTAGAGTCTTAGTGTGAATATCCCGGAAGTTAGGCCCAAATGCAGGCACTCGAAGGACATTCTCACTATCTCTTATTCTTCCCCTCTTTGGCTGCTTTCCTCTAAACTGTTCCTCCACCCTCTGCCCACGTTTACTCACGCACGCGCTTTCGAGCACATTCAACGCATCGCTTGGTAACATCACAAATACCGCTCGGCGTGGACACGGAAATGGTGTAACGCCTATTGCTTTTCTTCCAATCCCAAAGAGTACATTGTAACATACTTTGTCATCTTGTCTTCGTTGTTGAGGGACAGTACATTTTCAAGCAAGCAAATGCCAGCGAAAACGGCCCGAGTTTCAGATGTTCTGTCACCAACTTTACCACAGCTGTCTCGAATTAGTTTTCATGCCTCTCAAGCCTTATATGACGAAGCCAAGAGTCATGAGGTGCCCTGATGGACACTTTCGCCGCACGATTTTTGGTCTTGGGCCATACATTGCGGACTATCCGGAACAGGTCTGGCTCGCTGGTATTGTCTCCACATGGTGTCCAAAGTAAGTCATGGTGATCACTCTTGTCCGGCATCACTAAAGTCTTGTGCTTATGTAAGATGTGATGCGGTGCCCACTGACCTTGATGGTCCAGGAAGTCATCAACGCTCACACAAGAAAACCGACCTCCTCATCAAGACATTTAAGCCCAGTATCCTCTGGGATGATTTCGGTGTTCGGCACAACATTGTGGTATGTACTACACTTTCATTTTGACGTCAATGCCTGATAAAGTGTTGGACAGCCATTCACGCATTCGTTCCCACGTGCAGACATCCATGAACTACTCGCACCTGATCTCCTCCATCAACTAATCAAAGGGGTATTCAAAGACCACCTCGTTGAATGGGTCCTGGAGTATCTACACTTGACACATAGAGAGAAAGTCGCGCTGGAAACTATTGAAGATATTGACCGCCGGTATGATCTTTCTTTCATTTTTGGTGCACGGCTCATGACTCGTCTGACTCCAGGATCTCGGCAGTTGCCCCATTCCCTGGTCTTCGCCGGTTTGCAGATGGGCGTGATTTTAAACAGTGGATGGGCGATGACTCTAAGGCGTTAATGAAGGTATGCGTGCGGTGATTATCTTATCGCGTCTGGCACATTAACCTTATCTTTCAAGGTTTTTCTTGCCGCAATCGCTGGCTATGTCCCATCTGCAATGGTGCGCTGTGTTGCGGCATTCATGGATGCCTGTTATATTGCCCGTCAAAATTCCATTAATTCCCTATCTCTTGAACACTTTTGAGACTGTGTTGAGATGTTTCATGAACTACATGCCATCTTTATTGAGGCAGGAGTTCGTGCGACACTCTCCCTTCCACGCCAGCACGCTCTGAAGCACTTCTACCACTCAATACACCTCTTCGGCTCTCCCAACGGACTCTGCTCATCAATCACTGAATCAAAACATATTCGGGCTGTCAAAGAACCTTGGTGACGATCTAGTCGATATCAGGCTCTCACTCAGATGCTCACGACCCTCCAACGCATGGACAAGATGTTGACGCTACACCGGTGTCTTGGGGACAGTGGGATGCTGCATGGGCTTTGTTCCACGTCTGAGCTTGGTAATACTGTAGCCAGTGTGCCAATTGATAACACGGAAGAACTCGAAGATGAAGACGAGGCAATTGTCCTGGGTACATCTCAAGATACGAGTGAGTTTGATGTTAAGCTTGCAACTAAATTTCGTAAGTGTACGCTTTTTTAGAGTAGTGTATCATTCACTTCTCAAACTTTCAGAATCCGGTTATCCGTCTCAACTCCATGCCCTTGCAGCGTACATCAAGCAGCCCATGTTTCCACTTATTTTTGCTCAGTTCCTCTACAAATTTTGCCACCCAGATGAGCGCGTCGCTCCATCAACAATGGAGGAATGCCCCGTCTTTGATGGTGCCATCAAGGTTCATCACTCTGCCGTTGCCATGTTTTATGCCCCTAGTGATCTCTCTGGATCAGGCGGCCTGCGGCGCAAGTGAATTCAGTCAACTCCAAACTTCTTTGGCCACCCCCACCACGATACCGTTTTTGTTGTCGTTGATTCCCAGCCCGGCATGGAGGGCATGGAAATCGGGCGCATCCTACTCTTCTTCTCATTTGAGTATCGGCGGAAGAATTTTTCGTGTGCATTGATCAATTGGTTTGTTCACACTGATGAGCGTGACTCAGACACAGGCATGTGGATTGTGAAGCAAGAGCTAGATTGTCGTGGCAAGCCCACTCTTGAAGTTATCCATGTGGATTCCATTGCTCGGGCAGCGCATCTTTTGCCCATCTATGGCGGCTCACGGGTACCAGAGGACTTTGATTACCACACTGCGTTGGACAGTTATTGCACTTATTTTGTTAATCATTATGTCGATCATCATGCCCACGAGTTTATTAGTAGACATTAGATCATATTTGACAATGTTTAAAGTAGTTAGTTCATCATTCTGGACTTCCTATACAAATATTTGAGTTGGGTGAGCGAGTTTCCCGGTCTCTGGGTTTCAGGTTTCCAGATACCAAGAAAACCATTAAAAACAGCAAAAACCAATGAAACAACGGAAACTAAATTGCCCATTTACTGATGGAAGAGACACCTGTCAAGCAGTTTGGTTCACTTCCACTCGTTTAGAGAAAGTAGCAAGATGCACTATGATCCCCGTGTAGTACCCAACTTTCCGTGCATCACCACCGACCTCCAGGAGCTCTCTCACGAGCTGAAACAGTGTTCAGCACCGATAGGTAGGCCTAACAGCGACCTGTACCTGGTTGAGGTATTAGAGGTAAGGACTTATGGAGTGGGAGAAAATGGACTCGGTGAGCCAGACTGTGAGGAGGATGGAGATCTGGGCCATCGGTAGCAGTGTCCGAGTCGGTTTCAAGTCAGGTGGAGGAATTTCTTGGTTCGTGAGGAAGGGTGTCTCCTCATCAGGTCCATGGTCATCTTCAAACCTCGTGAGAGACATTGACTATAGGATCTGGTGCTCGAGACGATGAGTTTTGGTGTCCAAACCTGAGGGTTATAGTTGTTGGATGTGTGCGCTCTTCTACTGGAGTAAGAGGAAAAGCATCACACTATCTCTGAGAAAGAAGTCAATCAGATTCGCTATCCTGAGAAAAAGGTTTTTCCGAAGACCTGATTTGGTGCCTGCCACCTGGACCGTCGTCACTGCATTGGCGCACCGCGTTCGGCGCGTCGTGGGTTTTAGCTGGAGTTGTTTGTTACCCTGGATCTAGTACAGTAGACCAAACGCGTCATCGACCTCATGCGTTCGTAAGGCGCCGGCGCGCATCAAAATTTGAAATTTCGAGCGGTATTTGCCGCATCTGAATAAGCAAAGCACGCACGACGACGCGAGCGATGGTTTCCCCAACTGTCGCTTAGCGTATCTCACCTCAGCTGGCTTGAGGAATGATGCATGATGCACCGCGGTGGGCTGTCGCACGCCCCTATCCCCATTGTGACGCGAGGCAAATCCTCCCAGTCTGAGGCCCGCACTTAGACCTAGTTTATGCAGAACATATATACTCCGTCCACATTTGTCTACGCCTTTACTTTGTAGATAGCTTGCGACCGCGCTCGTATCGTAGACATACACAGTGGAGGGGGAAAAGACGCGGCGGCCGACAATATGCGGAAAAAGGAGGATCCCATTCGTGCATCGGGTGCTAGGCTCGAGCTCAGCCCGCCAAATTCGACTGACGTCGACCCGAGTAGAGTGATATGTGCTACTTTTGTCGTGCGTGTGTGGTCACCTGCTGTCAGTCATCGCTGGCGTGCATCGCTTCTCCACCGTCGAGTGCGGTGAATGGGATGCGGAAGTCCGAGTCGCTTCGCATCGGTCGCGCTGATTCAGAATCGCTCTGCAGTAACTTACAAAAGCCCCTTTTGTTCACATTGGCGCGTTCGAGTCCAGGATGGCCCTGCCGGCGGAGAATATCGTGCGTAGGACTGCGAGCGTTGGTCACCCTCTCAGGCTGACCGCAGCTGCCGCTGCTGACATGACTGGCGAACCTGGACTAGATTCTCGCGATCCTCGAATCCCTGGTACACGAACAGAGTCAGGTCGTAGCCCATCCCCTTCTGCACGCAGAAATGATCGTCGGACAATCATCATGGTCTATGACAAAACTATCTATCTGGTACCCATAAGCAACCTACTCCTCACGACGTGCCCAGGTGTTTTTCGGGAGCTGCGTGGAGAAACCCAGCGTGATGCCCACCACACCAAGAAGCACGACGTACGCAAGTTTACCACCCAGAATGTTATGCGTCAGGGAGAACGCAAATAGCCAATCCGCACCCGGTCCAACAACGCTCAGAACCGAGTTCACCAAATGCGAAAGACCATAAACGGTGCCGAGAGACCGTTTGTTGGGAGTAGCAGACGAAACGTACATGTTCATTGTACCTGAGTAATCCATGAGCATCTGCGTGAACAAAGGTGTATAGGGTAAAAACTTACCATACCCCATATCGAAAATGCACAATGACGACAGCTGCAAAATGATGAGCATCCATACAGCCATATTTGGGCCCCCACCGGCCACCACGGCTAGGTTTTCAAAGGGGAATATAACATAGATCACGGCGCACGATGCGATGCTGAAGACGAAGACGCGTCGCGAGCCAAAACGGCTGACGAAGTGCGAAAAGAAAGATAATTGAAAGAAGCCGCCCATGCCCCCGTACAAAGACAACCACAAGCCAATGGATGCCGGACTCAGGCCGAGTCCACCATACTCGACTGGCGTAGACCACACAAGCAGAATATAAGACATCACTACAGCCTCGAGGAACACAAGCATCGCGTAATTGATAAGAGTGACAACAACTGGCTTGGTGAGTACAGAGCGTAGTGGCGGTGGCTTCTCTGGTTCATTGAGATCTGGAACATCGCTCGCTTCTCCTGTTGATAAGTGACCCGCGTGCACTTAGCGGCTCGTATGGACACGCAGATAACAGACTGTTTTAGATAAGATATATTGGACTTATGTAGATTAGATTATTATGATCTTTACAATCTCGGACTTTCTTATCTATGACATCACTGTACAATGACATCATGGACTCCTCTGGACTCCTATTGTATTTCGTCCTTGTACTCATTCCTTTTGTTCTATCCTTATTGTGATGTCACTATGATATCATCAGTCTAGACTTCTATTGTTCTTTGCGCTTTTGTTCTCCTTCTGCACACTCCTTTGTGTCCCTCTGTAGAACAACGCTTCTTGTATTTACTGTGACCTGTGTTACTACTGTCACTCCCTGTAGCAGTATAAGTAGAGTACCATGTACGCTCTGGCACCACACCAGTTCTCATCTGTTGTGTGCCAGGTATGTCTCCCTCTGTTGTATAAACACCAGTTCTCATCTGTTGTGTGCCAGACACCCCATTTGCTTTACCTGCAAGACTACTCTGTTGCTGCTTCCAGTATCACCCTCATATCTCACCACAGTCACCTTTGCCACTGTGAGTATGTCCTACATGTATACTGTTCATCAGGTTATGGGCCCTGGTGCCCAAGCCACTCCACTTGGCTGGTCACTGTGTTCCTAGGATCACACACCAGGTCAAGGTCTGTCTGGGGCCTCACCAGCCTTGCCCAAGGCAGTGGACACTGAGGCGTCAGTTGTCACTGCTGAGGAACCTCCTGTACATGTACTGCCCAGTAGTCCTACTTTCACCCCCACTGTTTTCCTAGCCCCTGCGCTATGCGCAAGGAGATTGGATCTGGTAGCCCCTTAATCCATATCCAGGTGTGCATGGCCCACTGGGCTGTGTATTGTGGAGCTTAGCGCCAGCTGTCTCTGGTGCTCCACACTGGGCGCAGGATCTCCTCACCATGGGAGTGTAAAACCTGGTTCAGACTCTGGGGGGTGTTCACCTTATGGTGTTCTGCAACCAGACTCCTACCTTGTAGCGGCAATGGGAAAGGATTCAGTGAAGCCACTTGTGGCGATGAGGCAACCAACAGGCCGAGAAGGCTGAGGTAGACAGCCTTGGGCTCTGAAAGACATCATTCCATATCCCCCTGACGCAAACTAGTGAGCCGTGTCTTAGACACATCCTGGCTGGCAGCTGGCTCCTAGTATGGCAAAGGGATTTTCCAACCTGGGCTTAGCCCTTGTATCACTGGCATACAACAGGAGGCAGGACGCGTTAGCGTTCTGGCCTTACAGATTCACAGACAGGAGTGACTACCCCATCACATCTTGCAACTGTTATGAAGCACTGTCGCTGACTGCTCCTCGGCGATAGATAAATCATCCCTATGTCTGGCCAATCTTCTCGTGCTGCCTCGCCCACTGGTGCCACCGGTGCGGCTGCAGGCGCCACAGCAGGGGGCTCACTCCCCCCTTTTCCAACTGGGTCCACACCCTCTTCACGCATCGCCAATGCCTATGGCAACTCTTTTGGCATGCCCTCAGGCATCCACCTTAGCAGGTTCGACGGGTCAAACTGGAACGAGTGGTCTGGGACCCTGGAGGCAATCCTCACGCTGCACGAAGCGGAGGATGTGTTCTACCTCCAAGTCCCTCCCTCAGGAGTCACCTCTGATGAGTGGGACTCTGTCCAGCGTCGGGCAAAGGCGTACCTCCGCCTATACCTCAAACCCGATGTCTACTCCCTCGTTGCCGACCCCCTCACCTATCCCACCTTCAAGTCGAAGTGGGACAAGCTGAAGGATGTCTATGCTGGTGCTAGCGGCAGCACCACCATTTTTAATTTGTGGATTCAACTCACCCAAGCCCGCCTCGACGACTCCGCGCCCATGGCCTCTCAGTTGGCCAAACTCAATGAGCTGCGGGTCGGCCTAACCAACGCACAGATGGGTGTCACTGACACCCAATTCTGTCTTATTCTTCTCCACGCCCTGCCAGCCTCTTATGAGGTTCTGGCATCAACCATCCTCGCCAGTGGCGCCCCCTCCAAACTGAAGCACGCTGAAATAATTGCGCGCATTGTTTCTGAGGAGGCGCGTCGTACTGGCCCCTCTGGCTCCTCCCTCAACAAGGCTGCCCCCATTAGGCCCACCAGCAGTGGCCCACGTAAGAAGAGAGACCATTCTCAACTTACCTGCCACTACTGCAACAAAAAGGGGCATATCAAGCCTGACTGCAGGCAGAGGAAGAAGGATGAAGCTGCGGGGAAGTTGAAGGACACTAGCAACAAGGCTGCCAATAGTCATGTATTAGTACCAACCACCGCCTCCATTAAGGAGGTCGATGATGAACCCGCCATTAACTGGGCGGACAATGCAGTTGGTGTTGCCTTGTATGCTGCTCGCGTGTGCGTTGGATGATGGACAGTGGTGCCACACACCACATCACACCACATCGGTCCGATTTCAAGGACTACACCCCATGCAAAGGTGCTGTGCGCCTTGGGGACAAGTCCACCATCGACCAAGTTGGTGTAGGCTCCGTCATCTTCACCACGAGCCAGGGCCTCCCCATCACTCTCAGTAATGTGCTACACCTTCCACAGGTGAAGACACGCTTCTTGTCGACGCGTGCCTTAGCACAAAAGGGTGCGGAAGTAGCCTTTGACAGTGGCTCATTTAAAATATCTGTCAAAAAGCAATGTGTAGCTGTTGGCTACTTGGAGGACAACCTCTACTGGTTGGACGCTTCAAGCATTGGCCTCAATGCTCACATCAAAAGTGCTGCCACCACACTTGAAATCTGGCATCAGCGCATGGGACACATCTCCTCTGCTGCTCTCAAGTCGTACGGTCCCTCTGCCACTACTGGCATGGACATTGACAGCTCTACCACGCATACTGCTGTGTGTCGTGGGTGCGAGTTGGGTAAATCCACTCGCCAACCTTTCTCTGCGTTCTCCACCAAAAGGACAACCCGTATCTTTGAGATTGTACACAGTGACCTCGCCGGTCCAATGCAAACTCAGTCCCTACAAGGCTCCGCGTACACCGCCACCTTCATAGACGACCACTCCAAGCATGCAGTGGTGTACTTCATTAAGTCGAAGGATCAGTTTGTGAAAGCGCTGCAGATGTATTTGGCCTGGGGTGAAACCCAGACGTCCCATAAACTGCGCGCACTCCACTCTGACCGCGGAGGCGAGTACATGGCGAGCCAAGTACAGGACATTCTCAAGCAGAGAGGGATAGAGCATCACTTTACGATGCCAGGTTCACCACAGTCGAACGGGAAAGCCGAGCGGTTTAACTGCACCATTACGGATAAGGCAATGGCCATGCTACACACAGCAGGCATGTCTAAAGGCTTCTGGGAGCATGCTATGAGCACTGCGGTACACATCTATAACCGCTCTCCCACCCGTACGCTTAAGTGGCGCACACCTTATGAGCTCTGGTACTCTGGCAAGGTACCAGATGTCTCACACTTACGCATCTTCGGATGCAAGGGGTACATGCACGTACCTGCTGATAAGCGTCGCAAATTGGATGCGAAGGCCACTGAGGTCACGCTTATTGGGTTTGAGCCCGAATCTAAGGGCTATAAGCTCTGGGACCGCCAAACCCGCTCTGTCCGTTTGTCCAGGGATGTGACATTCGACGAGAGTAGCTTCCCGTCCCTCCAGGGTGCTGAGACACACCCACCACCTTCTCAAGTGGCCTCACCACCACTACCTACACCAGTAATTGCCGTACCTAGCACGTCGGCGTTACCACCACAGCGAGCACCCTCCCCTGCACACTCTGACAGCAGTGAGGAGGATGTCGAAGACATTTTAGACCCTAAACAAGAGCGCCCACACACGCCACCACCACCTGCCCCACCCACTCTTCCTGTCACACCTAAGCGTGAGCAGCCCCCTCTGACTTCCCCACCACCGCGTCAAAGTGCAACGCGCATTATGCGCAATGTCCTTCCTCCCTCACCAGATATGCCTGGTGGCTTTGAGGACCGCGCACAGCGTAGTCAGCTGTTGCGTGAGATGGACAATGCACCTAGACGCTCTGCCCGTGCACCAGTGCCCAATCCCCGCTACTTCACAGCGGATAATGTGGCCACACGTGGTAGACGGCTGGGGTTTGCAGAGCTGTTAGCTGCAGCTTATGTGGGAAGAGATCCTGCATCCTATGCAGAGGCCATGCGGTCTGTGGATGCAGGTGAGTGGACAACGGCGTGTCAATATGAGATGGATGCGCTTGCCAAGAATGGCACATGGGAGTTAGTAGATCTCCCGCCTAATCGCAAGGCAGTAAAATCCAAATGGGTCTTTAAGCTCAAGGCGGATGGCCGCTACAGAGCTCGCTTGGTGGCTAAGGGGTTTACGCAAATCCCTGGCATTGATTTTGATGAAACCTTCTCTCCCGTCGCACGATTCGAGTCGCTGAGATTACTTCTGGCGTTGGCCGCGCTGGAGGACTGGCACATCCATCAGATGGATGTCAAGTCTGCATTCCTCAATGGCGTGCTTGACGAGGAGATTTACATGGAGCAACCACAAGGGTTCATCACCACTGGTGCAGAGACGAAGGTGTGTCGCCTAGTCAAGGCGATATATGGTCTCAAACAAGCCTCCCGTGCATGGAACTTGCAATTCCATGGAGTGCTACTTGCACTCGGCTTTAAGCGGACGTTTGCCGATGCCGGCGTATATGTGTTGCCTCAACGAGAGGGGGATGGACCACTCTTCGTTATCGTTTACGTTGACGACATCACTATTCTGGGTGCCTCTCTGGAGAGAATCAAGCATCTTAAGTCAAATCTTTCTGAGCGCTATGAGATGACAGATCTCGGGGAGATAGAGTCATATCTTGGTATGCGCATTGTGCGCGACCGCTCCCTTAGACGCATCGAAATAGACCAGTCTGGCTATGTCAAGGATGTCCTTGAACGCTTCGGCATGACTGATGCCACACCACACTCCACACCCTTGCCCGCTGGTGCTGACGAGCACCTTCATAAATATACGGGTCAGGCTACTGCCTCTGACATTACACACTACCAGTCACTTATTGGTAGTCTGCTGTACGTTCAGATTGGTACTAGACCGGACATTTCCTTCGCTGTGTCACGGCTGGCGCAGTATGCAGCGAATCCTTCCCCCCAACATCTGCGACTTGCGCAATATGTCCTGGCTTACTTAGTAGGCACTGTGGATATGCGGATAGTCTATGATGGCGCCAGTGGAGACGGCCTTGTTGGCTACTCTGACTCTTCCCTGGGTGATCAGGTTGACGACAGACACTCCACTTCAGGTTATGTGTTCCTCTTAGCCAATGGTGCAATAAGCTGGTCCTCGCGAAAGCAAAAGACAGTAGCCCAAAACACTACAGAGGCGGAATACATGGCCATGACCGATGCGGCCAATCAAGCCGCTTGGTATCAGAGCTTCCTTTTGGAACTCGGGTACGAGGTCGACGACCCCATCCCACTACATGGTGACAACAAGGGTGCCATTGACTTGGCCTTGAACCCTGTCACTGGGAGGCGATCAAAGCACATTGCCATTAGGCATCATGTCATTAGGGAGTACATCGAAAAGAGGACCATCACTCTTATTAGAACCCCTACTCTGGAAATGGTTGCAGACGGCTTTACAAAGTCACTCGTGCGCACCCTGCTCCAACAACACAATATAGACATGGGGTTGTGCTAATCCTAGATTGCTGATCACGGGGAGATGTTGATAAGTGACCCGCGTGCACTTAGCGGCTCGTATGGACACGCAGATAACAGACTGTTTTAGATAAGATATATTGGACTTATGTAGATTAGATTATTATGATCTTTACAATCTCGGACTTTCTTATCTATGACATCACTGTACAATGACATCATGGACTCCTCTGGACTCCTATTGTATTTCGTCCTTGTACTCATTCCTTTTGTTCTATCCTTATTGTGATGTCACTATGATATCATCAGTCTAGACTTCTATTGTTCTTTGCGCTTTTGTTCTCCTTCTGCACACTCCTTTGTGTCCCTCTGTAGAACAACGCTTCTTGTATTTACTGTGACCTGTGTTACTACCGTCACTCCCTGTAGCAGTATAAGTAGAGTACCATGTACGCTCTGGCACCACACCAGTTCTCATCTGTTGTGTGCCAGGTATGTCTCCCTCTGTTGTATAAACACCAGTTCTCATCTGTTGTGTGCCAGACACCCCATTTGCTTTACCTGCAAGACTACTCTGTTGCTGCTTCCAGTATCACCCTCATATCTCACCACAGTCACCTTTGCCACTGTGAGTATGTCCTACATGTATACTGTTCATCATCTCCTTCAGGAGTATCAGAGTTATGCCTTGCCTGCTGGGGCTTCTCTGATGGCCTCAAATTTATAGTCTGGGATATGTCATGATACAACTCACTTCAAAGAGCAGGAAAAAAACGAACCTCTTCCAGATACAACGCCGTGAGGACGAATGAAAGGCATGTAAACATAGCGGCTACGAGACACGGCAGGAAGTATGGGTAGTCCGCCCAGAAAGGGTGGGAAAATATATGCGGCCAGCGATCTTGTGGCCGTGATAAGCCACCACCGATCAGGGGACTAGTTAAGGAATCCGGTGAATCAGCTCAAAATTGAGAGAAAGCAAAACAAAACGACGAACCCAATCACATATCCGAGTGACCAAGCCACCGGTGGCATTGAAAATCCTCGGGCAACATTCGTCTCGTCCGTGAGTTCCGCTATCATACTTCTGATGACGCCGGAGTATCCCCTCATCGCGCCGTGCAAGCACCGGCTGCAATCCCAAGGTCAGTCAGTGGATATCATTCGATGTGCATAGAAAAGGCACCTTAAGGCAAGCGCCCAGAAGGAACGGGACAAACCAAACAGGAGAATCGACAGAGTTGTGCCCACGAGGGATGACAGCAGAATAGGCTTCCGCCCAACGTGATCGGACAGTCGATTCCACTGGAGTGAGGTGGCGGCATCAGCCGCAAACCGAATAGACGTCTGTCGTGCGGTTTGGTGCATATCCCGCTCTGTGAGAAAAGTAAGACGTACTATTATCCCCGTGTAGTACCCAACCTTCCGCGCATCACCACCGACCTCTGGGAGCTCTCTCACGAGCTTGAAACAGTGTTCAGCACCGATAGGTAGGTCTAACAGTGACCTGTACCTGGTTGAGGTAAGGACTTATGGAATGGGAGAGGATGGAGTCGGCAAGCCATGCTGTGAGGAGGATACAGATCTGGGCCGTTGGTAGCGGTGTCCGAATCAGATTCAAGTCAGGTGGAACTTCTTGGCTTGGGAGGAAAGGTGCCTCCTCATCAGGTATCTGGTCGTCTTCAAACCTCGTGAGAGGCATTGACTCTGGTACGGGTGGTTGAGACAATGAGTTTCGGTGTTCAAGTGATATAGCTGCCGGAACCACTCCACCACGGATGGATGTGTGCGATCTTCTGCTGGTGGAAGTAAGGGAAGAAGCACCACACCATCTCGGAAGATCGGATTCGTTAGGCATGAGAAAAAGGGTTTTCCGAGGACCTGTCCTGGTGACTGTCACTTAGACCGTCATCGCCGCATTGGGCACCGCGTCGTGGGTGTTCTCAGGCTAACGTAGCTTCAGAGGTCAGTCATTGCAGTATTCGGCCCGTATCTTGCCGCGCATCAAATTGGAACCTTACTAAGCGGGATTTGCCGGATCAGTAATAAACAAAGCCTCTGTATCCGGAATGTCGACGTCTGAATCTACGTCCAGGGTGACTCATTTTCATGGCCATGTTCTAGAAATGCGGGTGAGGAATGGATGCGTCGAGAACCAGCCGAGACCAGTGGACCTATTCGCTTTATTGTAATGTAGAGCTGCCTTGTCATTCCATCACCAGAGGAGTGCTCCCCATGTGCAGAGTAAAACAATGGAGGTGCCCATCAATAAGAAATGGCTGCAAAGAAGACGCGCCGTACGCAGCCGCACGCCTCAAGCCCCCCGTCGACGCAGAATGATGGACTCCGGACGCGAGGGAAGTACTCCTTGGTCCATGCAACTCCACAACCACTGTCGACGATTTAAACGAGCAGAGTTGGGCCGTAACACATCCCCTTCTACATGGCTATGATCGCCGAGCGTTCATCACCACAGACTGAGACAAAATGTACAATATATCATTTGACACTCTATCTATAATACTCTATGGTAGCACCAGGCTACCTACTCCTCACGATGTGCCCAGGTGTTCTTCGGAAGCCGCGTGGAGACACTCAATTCGATGCACACCACACCAAGGAATACGACGTATGCAAATTTTCCGCCAAGGACGTTATGTGTCAGGGAGAACGCAAATAGCCAGTCCGCAGCAACTTGTCCAACGGCGCTCGTAACCGAGGTCGCCACGTGCGAAAGACCATACACGGTGCCGAGCGACCGCTTGTTGGGAGCGGCAGATGAAATGTAAATGTTCATTGCACCTGAGTTGCCCCACACGCACCATGAGTATCTGTGTGTGAGATTATGTGCACGGGGTAAAAACTTACTGTATCCCATATTGAAAACGCACAATGACGACATCTGCAAAATGATGAGCAGCCATACGATGAAGTTTGGGCCACCATAGGCCACGACTACGTTTTCGAAGGGGAAGAGAGTATAGATCACGGCGCACGAAGCGATGCTGAGAATGAAGACACGGCGGAGACCAAAACGGCTGACGAAGTGCGGAAAGAAAACGAATTGGAAGAAGCCGCCCATGCCCCCATATACAGACAACCCTAAGCCAATTGATGCCGGATCCAGGTCGAGCCCACCATACTCGACCGGCGTCGACCACACAAGCGGAATGTACACCGCCGCTACAGCGCTGAGCATCGCGAACAGCGCGTAATTGGCGATAGTAACAACAGCTGGCCTCGTGAGCACAGAGCGCAGCGGCAGTGGCTTGTCCGATTCATTTGACGACATGTCGAGAGCTGGACTATCACCCGCTTCTCTCTGAAGACTATCAGAATTGGGGCTTGCAAGCCGGAGCCTCTCTGAGGGCCTCGAATCCAATGTCTAGGCAGCGTCATTGCGCAAACCCGCTTCAGAGAGCAAGAAAAGGACAAACCTCTTCTAAATACAATCCAGTAATGACGAGCGAAAGACATACAAATATAGCAGCTACGAGACATGGCAGGAAGTATGGGTAGTCTGCCCAGAAAGGGTGAGAGAAAACATGTGGCCAGCGATCTTGTGGACGTGACAAGACACCGCCGACCAGCGGACTAAGGAATTTGGGAAGTCGGTTAGCGACTAAGAGAAAGCAGGATCCGACGGACCCAATCACACGTCCGAGGGACCATGCCACTGGTAGCATCGAAAATCCTTGTGCGACATTCGTCTCGTCCGTGAGTTCCGCTGTCATACTGCTCACGACACCGACGTGTCCCGTCACCGCGCCGAGCAAGCACTGGCTGTGATCCTCGAGTCAGTTGGTATACATCACCCCTGAGGAGATGCATGGAGAAACACCTTAACACGAGCGCCCAGAAGGAGCGGGACAAACCGAACAGGAGAGTCGAAAGAATTGTTCCCACGAGGCAGGACAAAAGGACGGGCTTGCGTCCGACGTGGTCGGACAGTCGATTCCACTGGAACGAGGTGACAGCAATAGCCGCATAATGAAGAGACACCTGTCAAGCAGCTTGGTTCACTTCCGCTCGTTTAGAAAAAGTAGTAAGATGCACTATGATCCCCGTGTAGTACCCAACTTTCCGTGCATCACCACCGACCTCCGGGAGCTCTCTCACGAGCTAAAAAAAGTGTTCAGCACAGATAGGTAGGTCTAACAGCGATATGTACCTGGTTGAGGTAAGGACTCATGGAGTTGGAAAGGATGGACGCGGCGAGCCATGCTGTGAGGAGGATGCATATCTGGGCCGTTGGTAGTGGCGTCTGACTTGGATTCAAGTCCTCGTGGTTTGGGAGGAAAGGTGTCTCCTCATCGATTTCGTGATTGTCAAACCTTGTGAGAGACATTGACTACGATGAGTTTCGGCGCCCAATGGTCTATCGCTGCAGGTAGTATCACCAATTATGGACGTCTGCGAGTGGGGGTGAGGGGGGAAGCGTCCTGTCATCCCATCGAGTCATCACTGAGAAGTAAAAACCGGCCCAGAGGGGAAGAGTTCTCTGAAAGGAAATCCGCTGGCTTCTTTGGGTGACTGTCATCCCTGCATTGTGCATCTCCTAGTGAGTATACTGGCTATAATCACGGGATTCTCAGTTGTCACTGGCACTGACATGGTCGCACTTATGATAGTACGAGTCGGAAAGAGTTCATACACGGTCACGTGCAGAACCTAGATTGAGCGGTTCCAAGCGAGCGACTGTCATCCCGACTCAGGCCGCAGTTGGCCGATACTGCCACATTCTGATTGCAGAGCTCGCTGGTTGCCTTGGATCGAATACACCCTATCATTCATGTATGAATGCAATTCCGATGCAAATGTTTGGTGACATTTGATCACCGCTTTCCCAGTATCATTTCTCAAACATTACTGTGTGCATAGTTATGGGATCATACGACCCAGGGTGATGGACGCGAGGTCAGGATGTAGTCCATTCCTTTCTACACGTGGCTATGATCGTCGGACGGCCCGACGGTCACCACAGACCGCGACAAAATGTGAAATAAATCGACTGTCCGTCTATCTATCTGGTACCCTACTCCTCAGAGTCCTCGCGACGTGCCCAAGTATTCTTTGGAAGCTGCACGGAGACACCCAATGTAACGCACACCACACCGAGAAGCACGACATACGCAAGTTTGCCACCTAGGATGTCATGTGTCAGGGAGAACGCAAATAGCCAATCCGCACCCGGTCCAACGATACACAGAAACGAGGTCACCATACGCGAAAGACCATACACGGTGCCGAGCGACCGTTTGTTGGGAGCGGCGGATGAAACGTACATGTTCATTGTACCTGAGTAACCGGACCCCACATACATCGTGAGTATTTGCGCGAGTCAAGGTGTATTGGGGAAAAACATACACCATCCCATATTGAAAATGCACAATGACAATAGCTGCAAAATAATGAGCATCCATACGACCAGATTTGGGCCACCGCTCGCCACAACGACCAAGTTTTCGAAAGGGAAGATAACATAGATCACGGCGCACGAAATGACGCTGAAAACGAAGACACGACGAGAGCCAAAACGGCTGATGAGGCGCGAAAAGAAAGCGAATTGAAAGATGCCGCCCATGCCCCCGTACAAAGATAACCACAAGCCAATGGATGCCGGATCCAGGTTAAGTCCACCATACTCGACTGGCGTCGACCACACAAGCGGAATGTAAGACGACACTACAGTGTCGAGGAACGCGAGCATCGCGTAATTGGCAACAGTGACGATAACTGGCTTGGTGAGCACAGAGCGTAGTGGCGGTGGCTTCTCTGGTTCATTGGGCTGCATGTCTAGATCTGGACTATCACCCGCTTCTCCCTGAGGACTATCAGAGTTACGCCTTGCATGCCGGAGTTTCTCCGAGGGCCTCAAATGTATCGTCTGGGAGATGACATTACAATAACCGCTTTAAAGAGCAGGAAAAGGACGAACCTCTTCCAGATATAATGCCGTAATGACAAGTGAGAGGCATGTAAAAGAGGCAGCTACGAGACACGGCAGGAAGTATGGGTAGTCCGCCCAGAAAGGGTGGGAGAATACATGCGGCCAGTGGTCTTGTGGTCTTGATAAGCTACCACCGATCAAGGGACTAAAGTAATCTGGCAAGTCGGCTCAAAGTCGAGAGAAGCAGGACGAAACGACGAACCCAATCACAGTTCCGAGTGACCAAGCCACCGGTGGTATTGAAAATCCTAGGGCAACATTCGTCTCGTCCGTGAGTTCCGCTATCATACTTTTCATAACACCGGAGTGTCCCCTCATCGCGCCTTGCAAGCACCGGCTGTAATTTCAAATCAGTCAATGTCCAGGACATCACTCCTGAAGGCGTGGAAAAGCACCTTAACACAAGCGCCCAGAAGGAACGAGACAAGCCAAACAGAAGAACGGCAAGAGTAGCCCCCACAAGGGAGGAAAAAAGAATAGGCTTGCGTCCGACGTGGTCGGACAAACGATTCCACTGGAGTGACGTTGCAGCATCAGCCGCGTAACGAAGAGACGTCTATCATGCAGTTTGGTCCATGTCCGCTCTGTCAGAAAAGCAAGACGCACTATTATCGCCGTGTAGTACCCAACTTTCCGTGCGTCACCACCGACTTCCGGGAGCTCTCTCACGAGCTGAAAACAGTGTTCAGCACCAATAGGTAGCTCTAACAAGCAACCCGTACCTGGTTGAAGTATGGACTCATGGAGTTAAAGAGGATGGAATCGGCGAGCCATGCTGTGAGGAGGATGCAAATCTGGGCAGTTGGTAGGGGCGTCCGAGTCGGTATCAAGTCAGGTGGATCTTGGTTTGGGAGGAAAGGTGTCTCCTCCTCATCAGAGACATGGTCGTCGTCAAATCTCGTGAGAGACATTGACTATGAGATCGGGTACTCGAGACAACGAGTTACGGTATCCAAGGGTTATAGCTGATGGACCACTCCGCCACTGATGGATTTCGAGGTCTTCCGTTGGTGGAAGTGACTCAAGTGAGGATCGCAGTTGCCACTATTCCGCAAAGTGTTACGTCCCATAAAAGGAAGGTGCCAAGAAAGTCACGTTGTTGGATTCCAAAACGAGACCGTCACTCCAATTAGCGTTCGAACTCAGATTGGGAGAACTTTCCTTTAGTCAGCGTACATAAACATGTTTTGTTTTTATTGTTAAGTTAACTTATGTTTAAAACAAGAATTTAATTTTATTGTTATTAGCTAACTACTTTACATGGATTTTCCTAAGTCGATCTACTGGCGCGGGGTCCCGCTGTTCGCGCGCGCAGCCTCGCCCCGGCTTCGCTTCGCCTCATTCACGACACCCTCGCCATCGCTCTCTCCCTTTCGCACCCACGCTCCGATGTGCCTACCCTTCTGTTCGTGCGCGGCTCCCCCACCCGGGTTGCGCTCCGCCCCGCATTGCCCGCACACCCTTCGTGCGACTCCTCCGCTCACCGCTCGCACCTGAGTTGCATCGTCCTCGTTCCATGGACCTCCTTCGCGTGCGTGCGGCCATCCCCGTGCACGCACCTCTTCTCGGGCGCGGCGTGTAACCCGGGAGGGCTGGGGACACGCGGAGGGGGCTGGGCTGAGTGAACCGACCCTCTTGCATCCCCGGGGGTGAGCAGGCGTGGCGGGGGGCGTAAATGCCGGTGTAGCGTTTACCACGAACGCTTGCCTGACTTAGGCTTCGGAGTGGGTGGCGATCCTCTTGATGACGTAGTTGCGATTGACTCTGGCTTGAGGGAAGTCGACGGGGTGTACTTGTAAAGCCCCGTTGCGATCTTCGTATCCGTGTAGGTCGTCGCCTAAGGGTAACAGCGGTGGAGGGACGGCGACGATGCGAAGGTCTTCCCAAGTGTCGTGATCGACGACGTACAAGTAAGTGTAAGGAGATGCGACTCGTGGGTTGAGGTACAGGTAGACGCGATGACAGGTACTGCCGACGGGGTAGTTGTCCACTGATTGCGAGGGACTAAGTCACGAGGGATCCCTTGGTCTAGAGGGATATGTCGGACGACTCACTTCGAGGGGGAGAACCCTATAGAGCGAAGAACTGGTAGTGGTATTGGAAGAAGACCAAGATGCCGTTCTTGGTCTTCGCAGTACTCTACTTATACAGATACGCGCGGGCTTTCAAGCGCCGCTTCAAGAAGTACTAGCCAATAGCGTAAGTAGAGCGAACCCTAGTACAACTATCCTAGTATGAGTCACATCGAGTCATGATCCGATCCGTTATCGTACACAATCACATGTGCCGGAGCTTACCCGGCTATCTGATCCTAACAAGTCCATGACGATATACTGCTGACGCGGTGTCATACCCTTGACGTCAGTGTCCACTTCCGGGCCGAACGTAACAGCCGGGCTGGTGTCGCCCGCGCCGAGGAGGACTGGGCTGTGCGCGCCGTCCCTCCCCTTGCGTGCGTGGGCGGGGCGGGGCTGGACGCGTCGTCCGTCCTCTTGCGTACGCGGGCAGGGCGGGGTGCGTGGGGTTGGGCTGGCGTGGCCCGCGCAGAGGGGTGGGCGCACCGTCCCTCCTCTCGCGAATGCGGGCGGGGCGCGTGGGGCTGGGCTGTGCGTGCCGTCCCTCCTCTTGCGTGCGTGGGCGGGGCGGGGATGGACGCACTGTCCGTCCTCTTGCGTACGCGGGCAGGGCGGGGCGCGTGGGGTTGGGCTGGTGTGGCCCGCGCGAAGGGGTGGGCGCACCGTCCCTCCTCTCGCGTATGCGGGCAGGGCAGGGCGGGGTGCATGGGGCTGGGCAGGCGTCGCCTGCGCCGAAGGGGACTGGGGTGGGCACGCTGTCCTCCGTGCGCCTGCAGGGAGGGGCCGGGACGACGTGCCCTCATGCGCACCCTTTCCGCCCGAATGGGGCAGATGTTGGGAAGGGAGGGGCCAGGGGGTGGCGAGCCCGCGCGATCGTGGTGGCCCAGACATGGGGGAAGGGCCCGCGCGCCCCTTATGCGTGCGAAGGGGCGGTGGCGGTCAATGCGGGGGACGGAGTGGGTGAGCGACTTACCATAGTGCACCGCTTTCTGCGCACGAACGGTGGCGCGCGATGCAGGGGAAGGGGAGGAGTGTCGGCCTGTCCCCTTGCGTCCGCGAATGGGTGGGCAAGGGGGAAAGAGTGGACCCAATACTGGGTAGTGAGGGTCAGGGTCAGGGTCAGCGTGCCACATACGCTGACATGGCAGGCATGACTTGCTTCCGCCACAGGGTCCAGAACTGGACCCATCCCCATTACATCCCTCCATCCTAGCACCAGTACACCCCCTCTCCCTGCATCGCGCGCCGTCTTAAGTCGCTCACCCACTCTGTCCCCCGCATTGACTGCCGCCGTCCCCTCGCAGGCAGATAAGGGGCACGCGGGCCCTTCCCCCATGTCTGGGCCACCACAATCGCGCAGGCTCGCCACCCCCTGGCCCCTCCCTTCCCAACATCTGCCCCATTCGGGCGGAAAGGGTGCGCATGAGGGCACGTCGTCCCGGCCCCTCCCTGCAGGCGCACGGAGGACAGCGTGCCCACCCCAGTCCCCTTCGGCGCAGGCGACGCCTGCCCAGCCCCACGCACCCCGCCCTGCCCTGCCCGCATACGCGAGAGGAGGGACGGTGCGCCCACCCCTTCGCGCGGGCCACACCAGCCCAACCCCATGCGCCCCGCCCTGCCCGCGTACGCAAGAGGACGGACAGTGCGTCCATCCCCGCCCCGCCCACGCACGCAAGAGGAGGGACGGCGCGCACAGCCCAGCCCCACGCGCCCCGCCCGCATTCGCGAGAGGAGGGACGGTGCGCCCACCCCTCTGCACGGGCCACGCCAGCCCAACCCCACGCGCCCCGCCCTGCCCGCGTACGCAAGAGGACGGACGGCGCGTCCAGCCCCGCCCCGCCCACACACGCAAGGGGAGGGATGGCGCGCACAGCCCAGTCCTCCTTGGCGCGGGCGACACCAGCCCGGCGTTTACGCCCCCCGCCACGCCTGCTCACCCCCGGGGATGCAAGAGGGTCGGTTTGCTCAGCCCAGCCCCCTCCGCGTGTCCCCAGCCCTCCCGGGTTACACGCCGCGCCCGAGAAGAGGTGCGTGCACGGGGATGGCCGCACGCACGCGAAGGAGGTCCACGGAACGAGGACGATGCAACTCAGGTGCGAGCGGCGAGCGGAGGAGTCGTGCGAAGGGTGTGCAGGCAATGCGGGGCGGAGCGCAACCCGGGTGGGGGAGCCGCGCACGAACAGAAGGGTAGGCACATCGGAGCGTGGGTGCGAAAGGGAGAGAGCGATGGCGAGGGTGTCGTGAATGAGGCGAAGCGAAGCCGGGGCGAGGCTGCGCGCTAGTGATGGTAAGGTTCGGTTCTGAACCTCAGTTCGAACCTGAACTGGACCGGTCTGAACCCCAATTTCAGGTTTGGGTTCAGCTGTTGACCTGAACCGAACCAATGGTTCGGTTCAGGGTTCAGCAAATTCCTGAAACTGGAGAACCAGTTCTGAACCGGTTCTGAACCAATGAACCATTGAAAATATGCAAAAGATTTAGGCACTCAAACCAAAATCAAAAGTGTTCTATTTAGTGAATGGCATGGATTTATGTACCTGTGCAGGTTCAGCCCGGGAGTTTGGGCAGGTACGGGTACGACTCGGAGTACCAAATTTGTGACCCTTGCAAAACCCGTCCCCAGTGGTCACCGGTCACAGGCTTCGCTGGGCACGCAGGTCGCCGGACCGGACGCTGCTGCAACGTGTCAACAGACTGCCATTGTTTTCCGACACTCACTGGCAGCGCTCGTCGACTGCATTCCTTGGCCCAGGGAACCCTCAATTTATAGAAGCTAAGTGTTTTTCCTTTGTCTGACCCTTTTAGCTAACTAACTACAATGTTTTCTAGGTTTCAAACACGTTCTCGGTGCTGCCTCCACCTCGCCTGCCATTGTCATCCGACATGCTCGTCGACTGCGTTCCTTGGCCCAGGGAACCCTCAATTTATAGCTAAGTGTTTTTCCTTTGTCTGATCCTTTTAGCTAACTACAATATTTTTATTTCTTTCTAGGTTCCAACCATGTTCTCGGTGCTGCCCCCACCTCGCCCCATGCAGGCCTGTATTGCCACCACCACCTTTGGCTTGCAAGTGCCAATTCCACCTTCTTGCAGCGTGCAAGAGCTGCCATGCCCCGCTGCGACACTACAACAGCGACATGACGCCGCAGCATGACAAAGACTGCAACATGGCACGTGGCACTACAACAGCGACATAGCGCGCGGTACTACGACAGCGACATGACGCCGCGGTGTGACGAAGACAGCGACACGGCGTGTGGCGTGACAAAGACATCAACACAGCACGTGGCGCTACGACAGCGACACAGCGTGCGGTGCTACAACAGCGACACGATGCCGCAGCATGACAAAGACAGTGACACGGTGCTGCAGCATGGCGAAGACAACAACACAGCACCGCAGTATGGCGAAGACAGCAACACTGTGCCGCGGCATGGTGAATACGGCGACACGGCACCGTGGCCCTTAGTTTACAAGTCTATAGTCACTGTACTAGTAGTATACATGAGTTAATATAATATATTTGGGTATTTTGGGTGCACGGGTCGCAAGGGTGTAGAACCCTTGTGATGCTTGACTGACCCTTACCCCTCGCTGCGGGTAAGGGTTTCGACGGGTATGGGTACAGGTACGAAAAAAAACCCGAGGGTTACCTGGGCCACACTTGTTCAGGTTCAGTTCAGGTTCAACCCCTCCCCGAACCTGAACCGAACCATTGTGAACCTGAACCAATGGTTCGGTTCAGGGTTCGGCCTAGACCCCTGAACCGAACCAATGGTCCGGTTCGGGGTTCGGGAAAAAAGGTCAAAGAACCGAACCGAACCGAACCTTACCATCACTACTGCGCGCGCGAACGGCGGGACCCCGCACCAGTAGATCGACTTAGGAAAATCCATGTAAAGTAGTTAGCTAATAACAATAAAATTAAATTCTTGTTTTAAACATAAGTTAACTTAACAATAAAAACAAAACATGTTTATGTACGCTGACTAAAGGAAAGTTCTCCCAATCTGAGTTCGAACGCTAATTGGAGTGACGGTCTCGTTTTGGAATCCAACAACGTGACTTTCTTGGCACCTTCCTTTTATGGGACGTAACACTTTGCGGAATAGTGGCAACTGAGGATCGCTATCCCTGAGAAAAAGGGCGGTGCCTGTCACTTGGACCGTCATTGCCGCATCGGGGCGGCGCGTCGTGGTCCGTGGGTGTTCCAGAACCCAGACAGTTGTTTGTTGCGAATGACACGTAACAAGGTTTACAATTTGGAAATTTAAATCTCACGCCGTATCAATATGTAAGCAAACCACGTACTGTACAATAGATTCAGATGACGTCCAAAATTTTGTACAGTAGAACTTGAATCTCGGCAACTCTGTCTCTTATCTTCGATGCACATGGCAAGGAAACAAGCTAGAAGAAAAACGCGGTACAGTAGTCGCATGCCCTCTGCCGACCTTGGGTTACCCATCATGCATCACGTGACGCCAGGCAACTTGAAATCCTCCCTGGGTATTAATTTAGTTTAATTACACCACACTGCACAGTACGATGGTTCTCCCTAGACCTACACAGCGGGAGGGGGAACGCAAGGGAAAAAGACGCGCTGCGGCGTCCGACAATATGTGGACGAAGGAGGATGCCGCCAACGCTCACTATTCGTGCATCCGGAGTACGTGCCCAGACATCCACAATTTGAAGACTGTCGATGGATGCCAGGTTCGGGCTCAGCCTGCCCAACTCGACTTACGTCGGCCAGACTAGAGTGGTATGCTACTGTTTAAGTACGTGTATGGTCACCTGCTGACGTTCATCGTGGTGTACATCGCTTATCCTGGTCCACCGTCGGGTGTATGATAGCCAAGCGTAATTCATGTCACACCCGATCGCGTTGATTCGCAATCATTCTGTGGTACTGTAGCGAGCAATAGACGTTGACCCGAGAGGAAGAGTAGATAAAAGTAGTATATAAAAGTCGTAGAGAGGCGGCCGCGCCGAAGAGATAACACAGAACACCGAAATGCGGAGGCAGCGGCGGAGACGGAGACACGGACACAGACGCAGACGGAGATCGTTAACATATCGTTTCGAGCCTAAGAAGGCCATGTCCTTACAGTACCAAAGCCCTTTTGTTCATGTGTGGTGCACGCTTTCGAATCCAGGCTGCCCTGCAGGCAGAGGATATTGTGCGTATTAAGTAGGACCGCGAGCGTTTTGACCACAGCTGCCGTTACTGTTTCTGCTGGTGAACCTAGACTATATTATCTGGATCTACATCTTCGAGAATAACCTGCCGGAGTGGGCATTACATGGAGGGCCTTCTCATGTGCACTGCGATGCGATGTTAGAAGAAGTCAAGAAGAGGACGTCAACCACAGACCTTGAATAATCTAAGGAGTGAAGACAATGAGCGTTGTAGTACTTGAATCAATAGCACACAAGCAGAGTAAGGTCGTAGCGCATCGCCTGACATAATCGTCGAACAGTCATCAAAGTCTGCAGCACAGCAACACTACAGCAACTCTCCGTCTATCTATCTGGTACCTCTCAGCTACCTAGTCCTTACGAAGTGCCCAGGCATTCTTCGGAAGTTGCGTGGACAGTCCCAACGCAACGCCCACCACACCAAGAAGCACGACGTACGCAAATCTTCCACCGAGGACGTTATGCGTCAGGGAGAACGCGAATAGCCAGTCGGCAGAAGCCGGTCCAACAGCGTTCTGAATCGAGGTCGCCACCTGCGAAAGACCATACGCAGCGCCGAGCGACCGTTTGTTGGGAGCGGCGGATGAGGTGTACATGTAAATTGCACCTGCCCCATGTGTGTCATGAGTAGAGTATCTGCGTGGGCGGAGGGAATAAAAAACCGACCGAATCCCATATCAAAAATGCAAAATGATAACAGCTGCAAAATAATGAGCAGCCATACAACTGGATTTGGGCCACCGCCAACCACCACGGCTAAGTTTTCGAACGGGAAGAGAACATAGACCACGGCGCACGAGACGAGGCTGAAAACGAAGACACGCCGCAGGCCAAAACGGCTGACAAAGTGCGAGAAGGAAATGAATTGAAAGATGCCATCCATGACCCCATACAAAGATAACCACAAGCCAATGGATGCTGGACTCAAATTGAGTCCGCCATACTCGACCGGCGTTGACCACACGAGTGGAATGTACGCCGATGCCATAGAGTCGATAAGCGCGAGCATCGCGTAATTGGCAATGGTAATGATGACTGGCTTCGTGAGCACAGCGCGTAGTGGAAGTGGCTTTTCTGGTGGCATGTCCAGATCCGGACTATCGCCGGCTTCTCCCTGAGTATCGGAGTTGGGTCTCGGAAGCTGGAGCCTTGAGGGCCTAGAATTCAATGTCTGGGAGAGGTCATTGCACAACCCACTTCAAAGAGAAGTGAAGAACAAACCTCTTCCAAATACAATGCCGTAATGACGAATGAAAAGCAGGTGAAAGTAGCGGCTACGAGACATGGGAGGAAGTAGGGATAGTCCGCCCAGAATGGGTGGGAGAATACATGTGGCCAGCGATCTTGCGGCCGTGACAAGACACCACCGACCAAGGGACTGAAGGAATCAAGAAGTCAGCTAGAAAACGAGAAAAAGCAAGACAATACGACGAACCCGATCACATATCCAAGCGACCAAGCCACTGGTGGCATCGAAAACCCTCGGGCAACATTCGTCTCGTCCGTCAGTTCCGCTATCGTACTAATCACGGCGCCAACATGTCCCTTCATTGCGCCGTGTAAGCACCGGCTGTGATCCCCAAGTCAGTGAGTTGATATCGCCGCTAGGGGTGTGCATAGAGAAACACCTTAAGACAAGCGCCCAGAAGGAATGGGACAAACCAAATAGAAGAATGGAGAGTGATGTGCCCACGAGGCAGGACAAAAGGACAGGCTTGCGTCCGACGTGGTCGGACAGGCGATTCCACTGGAACGAGGTGACAGCAATAGCCGCATAATGAAGAGACACCTAACAAGCAGTTTGGTCGTCCACATCCACTCCTTTCGAGAGAGTAAGGCGCACGATTATCCCCGTGTAGTACCCAACTTTCCGCACATCACCACCGACATCCGGGAGCTCTCTCACGAGCTGAAAACAGTGTTCAGCACCGAGAGGCAGAGCTGAAAGCGTACTGAACCTGGTTGAGGTAGGGACTTATTGACTGGGATATGATAGACTCCGCAAGCCATGCTGTGAGGAGGACGGAGATCTGGGCAATTGGCAGTGGCGTCACTGGTGTCCGAGTTGTATTCGAGTCAGGTAGAGCTTCTTGGTTTCGGAGGAACGGTGTCTCCTCGTCGATTTCGTGGTTGTCTTCAAACCTCGTGAGAGACATTGACTATGAGATCAGGTGCTCCAGACGATGGGTTTCAGTGTCCAAGGGAGATGGCCGCTGGAACCACACCGCCACTGATGGGTTTGTGCGCTCGCCTGCCGGCGGAAGTAAGGGGGAGAAGCGGCACACTAGCCATGAGAAAATGGGTTTCCAAGGACTTGTTTTGGTGTCACTTGGACCGCCATCGCCATATCGGGCGCGTTGTGGGTGTTCCAGCCTTGCTCTGACTCGGAATCTAAATTAGACCAATGACCGGAGGTCATAGTACGTGTGCGAAGCACTAACTGCGCCTCGCATCAGTGAATTTGAAATTTGAAATCTCAAGAAGCGGCATCAGTACTGTGACATAAGCTGTTGGGATTCGGCCCGGACGGGACACAGTCCGGCAAACCGCGGGAGATTATATAATCGTGCCATTAAATTACCGTAGCCAAACGATTATCTAAGGAATAATGCTCTCCTCTGGACTCCTACACTCACGCATCGTTCACCTATCCGGCTGCCCGCCTCCGTAAATCTCTATATAAACACAGCACGATTCTAGTGGCGGATGGTGAAGAACCTGAACGTCTGAACGTTCTGAACCCCGACTGCCTCATATCTTCGATGCCCGCCTCGGAGGGCGATCTAGCTTAAGGAAAGATGCACCGTGGTAGGCCGTCGCACGCCCCAAGCCCTGGGCGACCCCAATATGACGTGAGGCAAATCTTCGTTCTACTTAGATCTAGTTTATGCCGATCATATTCCGTTCACACTTATATATACGTTTACCCTGTAGATAGCCTGCAAGCTTGTATCGTAGATATACTGTGACACAGCGGGAGGGAAACAGAGCAAGGAAAATGACGCACCGCGGCGTCCGACAATATGTGGAAAAGGAACTGAAGATAACATGATGTGATTAGTGCATCGGAAGCCGCTGACGGATGCCAAGGTCAGGCCCAGCCCGCCTGACCCGACCGACATCGGCGAGTGATATACTATTTGTCGCGCGAGTGTGGCCATTTGGCATTCATCATCGCTAGTGTGAATCGTTTCCCCGTTGTCGAGTGAGGTAAATGCGATGCGTACTTTGTGTTACACCCGATCGCGCTGATTATTCTATAGTACCTTTAGTTCGTGTTGGCGCGCTCTAGAGTTCGGGCTGATCCTGCCGGCGGAGGATGACGTGCGTAGGACCGCGAGCGGTGGTAGCACTCTGACTGCCGCTGCGGCCACCGCTACTGATGCGGCTGGTGAATTCGGACCGATTTTCTTGATCTTACATTTACACAGGTTACGCGCCATTGTGGGCATTACATCTTCTCATGCGCACCGTGATGAAGGAGCTAAGGACAGAGGACCTCAATCATATTTGCTCTCCCGCATTCCTTGATACATTGCCAACCAAATCGTATTAATTTAGACGTCTCTTAATTCACGCAAGCAGAGCTAGGTCGCAGCGCATTGCCTTCTACACGTAGATCGTCGGGCAGTCGTCATAGTCTGCGACGAAACGGACAACACATCGACTGACCCTACCTACTCCTTCCGATGTACCCAGGTATTCTTCGGAAGCTGCGTGGAGACTCCCAATGCAACGCCCACCACACCAAGAAGCACGACGTATGCAAATTTTCCGCCAAGCACGTTATGCGTCAGGGAGAACGCAAATAGCCAGTCGGCAGAAGCCGGCCCAACAGCGTTCTGAACCGAGGTCGCCACCTGCGAAAGACCGTATGCCGCGCCGAGTGACCGTTTGTTGGGGGCGGCGGATGAAGTGTACATGTACATCGCACCTGGAGGGCGGCCCCACGTGTGTCATGTACCTGCGTGGGCTAATGGAAAAGAAAGACTAACCGTATCCCATATCGAAAATGCACAATGACGACAGCTGCAAAATTATGAGCAGCCATACAACCGGATTTGGGCCACCGCCAAGCACCGCGGCCAAGTTTTCGAAAGGGAGGATAGAGTAGACCACGGCGCACGAGATGATGCTGAAAACGAAGACACGCCGCAGGCCAAAACGGCTGACGAAGCGCGAGAAGAAAATGAATTGAAAGATGCCGTTCATGCCCCCGTACAAAGATTGCCACAAGCCAATGGATGCCGGGCTCAGGTTGAGTCCGCCGTACTCGACCGGCGTCGACCACACAAGTGGAATGTACGACTCCACTACAGCGTTGAGCAGTGCGAGCATCGCCGTATTGGCAACAGTAACAACGACTGGCCTCGTGAGCACAGCGCGTAGTGGAAGTGGCTTTTCTGGTTCGTTGCGTGGCATGTCCAGATCCGGACTGTCGCCGGCTTCTCCCTGAGGAGTATTGGAGTTGGGCCTTGCATGCTGGAGCTTCTCTGAGGACCTCGAATTCAACGTCTGGAAGATGTCATGCACGACCCACTTCAAAGAGTAGGATATAACAGACCTCTTCCAAATACAATGCCGTAGCGATAAATGAAAAGCAGGTGAAAGTAGCAGCTACGAGACATGGAAGGAAGTAGGGATAGTCCGCCCAGAAAGGATGGGAGAAGGTATGTGGCCAGCGATCTTGCGGCCGTGACAAGACACCACCTACCAAGGGACTGAAGGAAGCGATAAACCAGCTAGAAACCGAGAGAAAGCAAGACGATACGACGAACCCGATCACATATCCAAGCGACCAAGCCACTGGTGGCATCGAAAACCCTCGGGAAACATTCGTCTCGTCCGTCAGTTCCGCTATCGTACTCTTCACGGCGCCAATATGTCCCTTCACCGCGCCGTGTAAGCACCGGCTGTGATCCCCAAGTCAGTGAGTTGATAGCGCTGCTAAGGGTGTGCATAGAAAAACACCTTAACACAAGCGCCCAGAAGGAATGGGATAGACCAAACAGGAGAATGGAGAGTGATGTGCCCACGAGGCAGGACAAAAGGACAGGCTTGCGTCCGACGTGGTCGGACAGGCGATTCCATTGGAACGAGGTGGCAGCCTCAGCCGCAAAATGAAGAGACACCTGACAAGCAGTTTGGTCCACATCCGCTCTTTTCGAGAAAGTAAGGCGTACGATTATCCCCGTGTAGTACCCAACTTTCCGCACGTCACCACCGACATCCGGGAGCTCTCTCACGAGCTGAAAACAGTGTTCAGTACCGAGAGGCAGAGCTGAAAGCGGACTGAACCTGGTTGAGGTAGGGACTTATTGACTGGGTTGTGATAGACTCTGCGAGCCATGCTGTGAGGAGGATGGAAATCTGGGCAATTGGCAGTGGCGTCCGAGTTGTATTCGAGTCAGGTAGAGCCTCTTGGTTTGGGAGGAAAGGTGTCTCCTCGTCGATTTCGTGGCTGTCTTCAAAATTCGTGAGAGGCATTGGCTACGTGACCGGGTGCTTGAGACAATGTCCACAGGCTGGAATTATAGGTGCTGGAGCCGCGGCCAGTCTGCTGACTTGCTTGGACGACTGTCGTCGCCGCATTGGGGAGAGAGGCTATTCACAGTATTACGTAGGAGGTTAGCCGTAACGAGGTTATCTAATAGTGGTAACACCTCTAACTTACTGTATCCGAGTCTGCGGTAACGCATGGGTGTAGGCTGCGATGCTCGATGAGAAAAATGCTTGCCTGTACATGCACACCCGACGGTGCCAGGGGTGATCCGGTGATGTGTGGGATTCAATTATTAGGTTTTCCTAACTTCCTGTTCCTACCCACTAAGTGACGATCAAATGTCTCTGGATCCACGCTGGTTGCACACCAGCGACTGGAGTTCTACAATGTTATTTTAGTACGTGGTATGTGACAGAAGTTGGTGCGTGTCTACGTAAATGTTTGATAGCCTAGATAGTAGCTACCTAACCTGTACCGGTCTATCTAATGCTTGATCAAATGCGCTCAAGGGGTGGCCGCAGTTATCGTTCCGGGCGGCCCGGAACATCGCCGTCCTCACTCCGTCCTCCAACTGCCCGCCCTGCGAGGTAGCATCTGATGCGCCGAATTACCAGAGAGACAGAGAAGCAGACCGAAGCATCAGAGCAAATACATGATGCAGTGGCCGGGTGAGCGATCCGAGTCGAAGCAAGACACACACGCGCCAAGGAATGTCTGTGCCCACTGCCTACGCTCCAGAATATGAATGGACCAATGAGGCACTCAGGTTAGCTTGTAGAAAGTCTGAGTAAAAACAACGCTATTGGTATGTGTTGAGGTATTCGATCATTTCTATATCATGCTCCTTCCTCATGATTCCATGTCGTTTCACCCCCGTGGCCCATGTTATCTGGCCAGTGTTGTTGAGAAGGGTCGGGTATCGTGCTTGGCCATCCTGACCGGCCCATTCGAAATCGACCAGAAGAGCCCGGTCGCGCTCGCCTGTCGTGTCGATGACGATGTTGGGTCGACGCAGGTCTCCGAACACGATGCCAGCGTCGTGGAGTACCCTCACCGCTGATTTCACATCGTCCAGTATGTCCGGAGGTAGTAGCTTGGAGTCCTTGAAACGATGGTAGTGTGCGTTCTGACCAGTGATGAACTTCATGATGACCACGGTAACCCCGCCTTGGATCCGTTCGCAAAAGAAAAGTTCCGGCGCATAATGGGCTGCGGCGACTAGGTGATGGGCATCGCCGTGGTATCGTTGGCAGAATTTGACGAGGACCCCTTTGTTACCATAAGCAGCGCGAAACAGCGACTGTTGGTAATTGCCCGACTCTCGTCCCTCGGGTTCGAATCGGGACCTGAAGGTAAGCTTTGTCTGCGGCGTCTTGTTGGCGAAATATGTAGGGCTGGGAAATAGTCGACACAACTGAGGAGTACGCCGCAGCTTGAGGTCGTGGAAATCGTTTCAGGTCGAGAAACGCCTGGGAAACTGCAGCAAAAACCCGGGCCATGTGAAGGATCGACTCCTGGGCGTAGGGGTTCCCGCCCAGGTAGATGTATCCTGTAAACGATTCGACGGTAAAGACATCAACCAAGATTGCTCCACCGATGTTTATGTATGGGCCCGCAATCGACACAGTGATGCAGGGGCAACAGGATGCATTCCGTATTTCCTCGTACTGTACAAGACTGATATCAGTAAGACATCACGGCCGACATTGTGGAGCGCAAACCTCCTCTTGGGCGAGATGCTTGCGTAGCTTCAGAGCATTCCGTATTTCACAGTGTCCCCTGACCCCACAATCGTTCTCGAACTCAACATGGCCGATGATCGCTTCCTTTCTCCCATGAGTCTCATCGTTAATAGCTTGGACGGCGATGGCATCTGGTTCAAAATCTGTCTTGTTGCTTCTAAATCCGGGCTTCGTGACGGGTGCTATATCCAAGAGGGTCTCCAGATGGGGAATCATCGCATCGAAACGCTCGGCCTCAGTCTCATAGATATCCGTCGCTGCAGTGAACAGTCGTGCCGTATCATCCACTCGTTTTTCTTCGGCCCTATCGACAACCTTCGTAAGATCCCGTAATCTTTGAGTTCAGCAAAGGCTTTATGATAGATAGTGACAGGAGGGCCTCTTTTGTCACCTGGACGCCCATTGTAAATGAGGTGTCGATCCTGCTCGATATTAAACTCCACGGGGTGCCTTGCGACGCTTGATGGAGCAGGGGCGTTATTTGCCATCTCAATAGCCCTCATGTGCGCTATGAGAGGTCAGCATGGGATGCGGGATGAAATACCACGGGAACGCACCACGTTCCTCTTTTATGACTGTCTCTGATTGGCGACCTTCATTCAAAGTGACCGTATGAGAACACAGTCAACGGCAGTAAAATACTTGACGTACCAGGCATTCGTACAAGCAAGGTCTGACCGTTTGAGAGTCCAAGATCCGCCACCCGCGTACGTACACTTAGCTTCTCAATGGTATCCTTATCGTTGACATCAATGCCCTTGAGTATCTTCACAAAGCGGTCGAAATTTGATTCGTCGATAGCCATTGTCCCCTTCGTCTTCCACACAGTGAGATTCGCAGCATCAACACGGGCAAGGGCGACTTGTCTCTTCTCCTTGGCCTTCTTCTTCAAGTCATTTATGTTATCGTCACCAGAGATAGTGTCAACCGAAAAAAAATCTCCGAGAGCCTGGAAGTTGTAGTCGACGAGAAGAAGCCATGTTTCTGAAGGTTTCATGATGAGTGATGCAATAATTGTCGGCGACGGTCGTAACAGGTGCGGCGCCACAGTTAATTTCTGGACTGTACTGTAAATACAACCATAAAAAATGTAGTAAAAATAAAAGCAAAGCAAAGCAACGCGTGAATAACTAGTATATTTCTATATCGTGAAAGGACCCTCTTCGCGCCGCCCTTTGCGGGGAACTGGATGACGCCCAAGCTGGGGGTGCGGGCGGCGCGAAACGAGGGCTGGTGCTGATTCGGCCGGCCGCAAACCTGGACTATGGACTATGCCTGTGACCTACGTCCAAGCCTACGTTTTCCCAAATTACCTCTGAAATTACCTGCCAGCACGGGCACTAGGAGGAGAACACTATGATCCGATGCGCAATGTCACGTTAGACGGAGCCAAGTCGAATGTCAATCATAGAGACCATGCATCTTGCGGCGGCCATGCATAATCTAAGAAATGAACTTTAAGTTCTAGGGATGATGCATGATGTGTTGTAATCGACTCGATGTAGATGAACGTCTCCCGACTATACGAGCAGAGTCATTCCGTAGCACGGAATAGTCGCCCCACGATCTTCGCCATACGTAGAACTTACGGTAGAAGGGCTGAGCAAGATATTCATCACGGTCAGTGACGAAATCCGTAATACATCAATTGACCCTCTATCTATCTGGTATCATTAAGCTACTCCTTACGATGCACCCATGTGTTCCTAGGAAGTCGCGAGGCAACTCCCAACCCAATACACGCCACACCAACAAGCACGATGTATGCAAAGTTTCCGCCCAGGACATTATGCGTGAGGGAGAACGCGAACAGCCAGTCTGCAACAGCTGGTCCAAGAGCGTACTGAACCGAGGTCGCCACCTGCGAAAGACCAAACGCCGCGCCCAGCGACCGTTTGTTGGTAATGGCAGATGAAACGTACATGTACATTGTACCTGCGTGACCCCGCGCGTGTCATGAGTGAGTATCTACGTGAGGCAAGGTAAAAACTTACCGTATGCCATATCGAAAATGCACAATAACGACAGCTGCAAGATTATGAGCAACCATACGACCAGATTTGAACCACCGCCAGCCACCGCAGCTAAGTTTTCGAAAGGGAAGATGGTATAGATCACGGCACATGAGATGATGCTCGAAACGAAGACACGCCGTAAGCCAAAACGGCCGATGAAGCGCGAAAAGAAAGTGAATTGAAAGATGCCATCCATGACCCCGTACAAAGATAACCACGAGCCAATGGAGGCCGGATTAAGGTTAAGCCCACCAAACTCGACCGGCGTCGACCACACGAGTGGAATGTACGCCCCCACCATAGAGTCGAGAAGCGCGAGCATCGCGTAATTGGCAACGGTGGTGATGACTGGCCTCGTGAACACAGAACGTAGCGGCAATGGCTTTTCCAATTCATCCGGTGACATATCTAGATCCGGACTATCGTCCGCTTCTCCTTCTCCTTGAGGAGTATCAGAGTTGATTCTTGCAAGCTGGAGGCTCTCTGAGGGCCTCGAATTCAGCGTCTGGAAGACGTCATTGTACAGCCCTTTTCCAATGAGCAGGAAAGAACAAACCTCTTCCAAATACAATGCCATAATGACGAATGAAAGGGATGTAAACGTAGCGGCTACGAGACATGGCAGGAAGTATGGATAGTCCGCCCAGAAAGGGTGGGAGAATATATGTGGCCAGCGATCTTGTGGCCGTGACAAGATACCACCGATCATGGGACTGAGGAAGTCAGCTCAAAATTGAGGGAAGATAGGATAAAGCGACGAACCCGATCACAGTTCCAAGTGACCAAGCCACCGGTGGCATTGCAAACCCCCGGGCAACATTCGTCTCGTCCGTTAGTTCTGCTATCACACTTTTCACGGCGCCAATGTGGCCCTTCATTGCGCCATGCAAGCACCGGCTGTGATCCTCGATCAGTCAGTGGACATCGCTCCTGAGGGTGTGTATGGACAAGCACCTTAATATAATCGCCGTGAAGGAGCGGGATAAACCAAACAGGAGAACGGAAAGGGTTGTGCCCGCAAAGCAGCATAAAAGAACCGGTTTGCGTCCGACGTGGTCGGACAGGCGATTCCACTGGAATGAGGTGGCAACTTCGGCCGCATAATGAAGAGCCACCTATCACGAAGTTTCGTCCACCATATTCGCTCTTTTAGAGAAAGTAAGACGCACTATTATCCCTGTGTAGTACCCAACCTTCCGCGCATCACCGCCGACATTTGGGAGCTCTCTCACTAGCTGAACGCAGGGGTTCAGCACTGATAGGCAAGGCTAAGAGCGTGTTGTACCTCGTTGAGGTATGGACTTATGGAGCCGGTGAGGACGGACTCGGCGAGCCAGGCTGTGAGGAGGACGCAGATCTGGGCCTTTGGTAGTGGGGTCGGAGTTAAATTCAAGTCTGTTCGAACTTCTTGGTCTGAGAGGAAGGGTGCCTCCTCGTCGAGTTCGTGGTCGTCCTCAAACCTCGTGAGAGACATCGATCACGGTACCAGTTGAGACGAGGAGTAATGGCGTCCAGAGGCAATAGCCGCTGGAACCACTTCGCTACGTGTTGGCGGACGTAAGGGGGACCGTGATTTCATCACCGTATTAGGTACAGCCCGGACGTATTACTGTACCATCTCAAGTCGTTACGTCAGATACATTCGGCATACGGTTCACGCACCTTGCCATGACAACGATACAGTAGCACGTATCACTCTCTTCACGCCGACGGGTCGCTGGGTAAGTTAACTTACTGTATGAGGCGGGCTAGTGGCGGGCTGAACCCTAGCCAGCATCCATGTGGCCCGGTGTCTGCAAGTCAATTGCGTACCCCCGGGCCGGTCCAAATGTTGTTTGTTTTTTCCACGTTTTGTAAGACGCGGGTCTTTTGTTTCCGCATCTACTTATATGTTTTCCGCTGTGAATGTGGCCACAAGCTATCTGAGCAAGTATGGTACACGGCTATATGAGGGCTCGCCGCGTATCGCGAATGAAGTGTATGGTCTGCAGGAATCGGATCTCGAGTAACCTAGTAACCTAGGAACGACGACCATTCACTAAACTGGTGATGCGGCTACAGGAAACAGGGATTTGTCTCGCGTTATCGTGTAGCAGAGGAGATTGGGTGCAGCAACGACGGGGGAGGGCTTGCGATGGCCTACCGCGACGCGTCTTAACTTAGGCTAGCCCGCCCCCTTGAGTGTGCAGAGAGAAAAGAGACGGTTACGAATTCTTGGATATTTTGGACCCTATCATGATTTACTTATTTACTGATGTGGCAAGTACCGCGTGAGGCATGGGGGATAAGAAGCTAAGAAGTTCACTCAATTCGGGTTCGAGGGTCGATGAAGGCTGTATGCCATTCAGTATCTATACCACTAAGCTACACCTTACGATGCGCCCATGTGTTCCTCGGAAGCTGCGTAGAGAGACCCAACCCAACGCACACCACACCAAGAAGCACGACGTACGCAAAGTTTCCACCGAGGACGTTATGCGTCAGGGAGAACGCAAATAACCAATCCGCAGCAGCCGGCCCAATAGCGCTCTGAATTGCGGTCGCCACCTGGGAAAGACCATTCGCCGCGCCCAACGACCGCTTGTTGGGAACAGCAGACGAAATGTATAAGTATACAGTAGCTAAGCAACCCCACGTGCGTCATGAGTCGCATGCACTGAAGTGTAAGGTGCAAGAGCTTACGATATCCCAATTCGGAAACACATAACGACGACAGCTGCAGGATGACGAGTAGCGAGAAGGCTAGATTTGAACCACCACCAGCCGCAATGCGTAGGGCTAGGTTTTCGAAAGGAAAGATGGTGTATATCGCGGCGCATGCAACAATGCTGGAAATGAAGATGCGCCGCGGGCCAAAGTGTGTGATGAGGTGCGAAAAGAAAACGAATTGAAAGATGCCACTCATGCCTCCGTACAGAGACAACCACATTCCAATGGATGCCGGACTCAGGTTGAGCCCACCAAATTCGACCGGTGTTGACCACACGAGCGGAATGTACGTCACAGCTACCATGTTGAGGAGTCCAAACATCGCGTGATTGATAATAGTAACGACGACCGGCTTAGTGAGCACAGAGCGCAGTGGAAGCGGCTTCTCTGGTTCCTTAGGTGACATGTCTAGACCCGAACTATCGCCCACTTCTCCTTGATGGGTATCGGTGATGCCATTTGCGTGCATACATACAGGTTTCTCTGAGGGCCTCGAATTCATGGTCTGGGGGCCGTCGTTATGCACCCTCTTTAAAAAGCAGGAAAGAAAAAGGGAAAGAACAGACCTCTTCCAAATACAATGCCGTAATGATAGATGAAAAGCACGTAAAAGCAGCGGCCACGAGACATGGCAGGAAGTATGGGTAGTCCGCCCAGAAAGGGTGGGAGAAGGTATCTGGCCAGCGATCTTGCGGCCGTGACAGGACACCACCGATTAAAGGACTAATGGAATCTGGCAAGTCAGCTAGAAATCGAGAGAAAAGGTAAGACAATACGACGAACCCAATCACGTATCCGAGTGCCCAAGCCGCCGATGGCATTGAAAATCCTCGGGCGATGTTGGTCTCGTCCGTTAGTTCTGCTATCGTACTTTTCACGGCACCAATGTGTCCCTTCACCGCGCCATGCAAGCACCGGCTGTGATCCCAAGTCAATCAGTTGATATCGCTGCCGGGGGTATGCATGGAGAAACACCTCAACACAAGCGCCCAGAAAGAATGGGACAAACCAAACAGGAGAATTGAAAGAGCTGTGCCCACGAGGCAGGACAAAAGGACAGGCTTGCGCCCAACATGGTCGGACAGTCGATTCCACTGGAATGAAGTGGCGGCCTCAGCAGCGTAATGAAGAGACACCTATCAAGCGGTTTTATCCAGATCCGTTCCTTTAGAGAAAGTAAGACATACTATAATGCCCGTGTAGTATCCGACCTTCCGCGCATCACCACCGACATTCGGGAGCTCTCTCACGAGCTGAGAGCAGGGGTTCAGCGCCAATAGGTAGGTCGAACAGCGACCTGTACCTGATTGAGATAGGGACTTATGGAGTGGGATGTGATAGACTCTGCGAGCCAAGCTGTGAGGAGGATGGAGATCTGGGCCATTGGGAGCGGTGTCCGAGTCGGATTCAGGTCAGGTGGAACTTCTTGGGTTGAGAGAAGGGCTGTCTCCAGAAGGGCTGTCTCCTCGTCGACTTCATGGTTGTCTTCAAAGCTTGTGAGAGACATCGACGATATCGCTGCTTGGTTGCTGCCTGGTACCACTCCGAGTCCAACACTTATGGATGTTTACTTGTGGGCGTAAGGGGGGGAAATGTTATGCCGTCCCTGAGAAAGAATTGGATTCGCTAAACTTGATCATGATAAAAAGAGTTCCTGGAGGAATTTCGCTGACTTGTTTGGGCGACCGTCGGTATTCCAGCTGAAATCTGAGTCACGGCATTGGCGTCTAAAGAAGTGCTTTAATTCCTGTCAGTTATCTCCGTTATCTGTACATACAAAACTTACGGCAAATTTGCGATAGGCCCTTCTAGACCCCGCAAATTGGCACCATGCTTGAAAGTTGATTGTCGAAATACTCTGTTCGTGCCCCGATCCTTCGCTACACTTTCGAGCTTCAAGTTCGGCAGCATCAAGGAGGTCCCGAACACCTAGTACGACAGCCTGGGCACGAGCACACGTCCGATCGTGCCCATGGTGCCTGCGCTCGCTGTGCTATGATAGTAGCCAAGATAGTAGCAGTCATCTAGATGGAGCGGCTCCCGAGCACTGCGCCGTTCCCTGACGGTGCTCTCCGAGTCCGTGCACAATTTAAACATTGAGCAGCTCCTCTCCGGAAGGTGAGCCAGATCACCGGCTCCTTTCCAGAATCTTCGTTTCGTCAGAGGTTAGGCTGCTAAGCTGGTAATGCGACGCGCGGGAAGACCCTCAAGAATCCTGAGACTCTGTATTACAACTAATTACAATCGGAAACGTTTACAGTCTCCTATTTAGTATAACACCCGAGATATAATCTCCCGAATACGATTGAAGAAGTGGAACATTAGCGCATCAACGAGCCTCGCGTCTTTCTCAGCGACTCCGCAATGCCCATGAATGTCTCGGCGAGTCGCACCTTATATATGTCAGCCGTGCTTGTTCGCGCGCGCTGCGTGAGTGCTCACCGTATCAAGAGCTGAAGTGAAAGACGAAGGGATCCTTGCTGCTGCAGGGAACAAGGGGTCGGGGGGTGCCTTTCTCTGTATTTCGAATGCAAGTTGCGTCATCATGCGGAGGGTAGGGTAACTTCGGCTAAATGAAGGAGAGAACAGCAGGACAGCCAGCCTGTCAGCGGTCTATTGGTATTATGTAGAACGAAACTTACCCATTAGGGCCAAAGGCAACAGCATGAAAAGAAAGTGGCTTTCTATTCGGCCCAGTTAGTGAACCGTTGGCATAGGAAGGACATAACCTACCCATGCTGGATCGCGGAGTGACAAAGATCTTGTATTTCCGTTTCCGGTAGGGGGCATTCCCCATCCGAGAGGAAAATCATAATGGGTGTTCTACAGATCGCAAGAATATTACCAGAAGGAGGAGACTGAAAAAAAAGTTGTGAACCTTTCCGTGCTCCAGTTATCTGCCATGACTTCTTGGCCAGCTTGGAGGGCCGCCGCAAAGTTCGTCCCCCATTCGGTCTGCTCATTCAAGACAATGTCTAAAAGTTGGTCCGGGGAGCTCGTAAAATCGTTGACCACAACGTTTTTCGTCATGTCGTTGAACAAAATAACGCTGTATGCATCACGCCGCGCCCCAATTGTCTGTTGATCCGTTGTAACAGCTGTGTGACGAGCGGACCAGAAGCTGTATAGGGCAGAATAAACTGCGCCGAGTCTGTTATCTGCCCTCTCCCGGATTCGATCTGTCGCAGGTGCGTTGTCTAAGGGTCGGCGGTCAATATTCGACATAGAAGAAGACCTAATATGATCAAGTCATCAGATCTATGTGCACCAGGAAGCTGATATAACTTGACCTGTCAATGACGAATATTCTGTACGACATGGGTGCTTAATTAGCACATTCACGCGGGAAACCAATAGGCTTACACATGAAAGGTTTGTTGCACCACAGCGGGATTCTTGCACGAAAACATATGTCCGTCATCGGATATGTAACCAACTCCGCCCATAGGATCGTCTGTACTCTTCGGGGGATGAAACATTGATAGTGTGCAGTACGAGGGCTGCGGTTGCCCATGCGCCGTCTCACTGGCAGTCACCAAGTGTTCGGACCCTATTTGAAAGACGGGTAAGGAGCGAACGAGTGCCAATGAACAGGGTTTCTGGCATACCCGAGCACATGGCGTCGCTACGAAATACGATTAGCAACTCTGCAGAACGGACGTGTCAATCACACACCATTTACCAAAGTTGACCCGCTCGTCACGGGTGTAAGGATCTAGTAGTTGTAAGTGTTAGCACGAATCTGCAGGAAATGTAGACTCGTGACCTTTGAAACCTGGTGTTGAAGGCGACGAATTAGGTTAGAATAAATTTTGAGAAACGCGGCGTGTAACGAACCTGTCCTACGCCAGTAAAGGCTGTGAACGACGGCATCCTTAGGTTTGTCCGGATCAGGAAGTATTCTGTCGTTAATATGCTGTATCCCAACACTATCGCAAGGTCCGTTTTGGTCGGCGCGGCAGTAGTCAATATGGACATGTCTGCCCATTGACGAACAAACGAGGTTGCACATCATTGGTGCACCCTCGTCGCTAGAGGAGAATTTGCGACCTCCCAATTCAAGACTTGCGCCATCAGGGCCATCGACCGCCCAATGGGTCTCGGTCATGGACCCGTGACTTGTTTCGTGTTCCTGTTGGGTATGACCTTGGTAATAAGAAAAAGAAAAGGTGTGAGTTAATTTCTATAGCTCATGAGCCAGATCCTTACCCAGTGGTAAGGTACAAAAGTAGCCGCAGTTCTTACAGCTGAGTTGTGTCAGTCAAGCGCATCACCACAGAGTACGCCGCGAAAACACGAACCGCATTTCGCAGAAATGGAATGGTTGACTCTCTTTGCTGTGTATATGTCCACCCCCATGCGACAGCATACCCGGTGGAATGGTCAGGACACACTGCATCCGTTTTGCAACTGCGGTGTAAGAGGTCAATGCAGATCCACGCGTCTTGTTGCGCCAGAACGAACCTTGCGTATACTGATTGGAAAATTGTTTCAGATCAGAGGTGCATCGGGAAAAAATATTCCGTACCTTGGTGTACTGGAATGTCTCGTGTCTGCCAGTAAAAGTAGCTTCGATGGACTGGGGCGACGTGTCAATTTGGCAGATCCCTGGGGCCGCACATGGTTCCGCGCACGAATGTGCTTCTCTGGTTGAACGAAATACGAAATCAGTCACTCGTCTGAAGCGGGAAGTTAGTAGAACATACTGACCCACACAAATGATGCGCGCCGGGAGTAAGCCCGTGGAGGTGCGGCTGATTACAAAGTCGCTTGCAGAGCTCACACGTCGCTGGGCAGAGCCTCAGTTCGCAGGAATGTGAGTCGTGCTCTTGGTCGCTATAGAAGGTCCAATTGGTCGGAAAACGAACAAAGTCGGAGATGTCACATACCTAGGAATACTGCAGCTTCCCGGACAGATGAGCGTCTTCCCGCCCGGCAATTCTATGTTTCTGAGGGCACAAGGCTGACGAAATGGCGTAGCGATGAGCGAACACATATCCGCCAAAATAGGTGGAATCTTACTTCGCCGCACATATGTACAAGTGCGGAACACATATGGTCGTCTTCTTCGGCATGTCCCACAACCTGACAATGCATAAGCTCGAGCTGAAACTGAGTCGCATCTGCCCACCTTGGTGCAATCTTGTAGACAGCCTCGCCTTCCCGATAATTTACAAGGGTCGCCACACAGGTGAGCGTTGACGATGCAGCTGCACGCTGATGAGAAGTAGAAGCATCAGAGCAATCGCTCCACGTACACGTGCTTTCCCGGATGTCCGGCGCTACGCGATCGTGAGCCAAGAACAAACAAAGCGGGACAGTGAACGTACGCTGAGCCACAGAGCTTCTCAGAATCGTCACAAAATTCACAGTCATGTATACACTTATGGGTGGTTTGACAGCTATGGTCGCCCTCGTGTAGTCGACTACGAATGCAGAAGAGATGGCATGACGCGCATTGAGCTCTGCAAAGTTGGACATTAGCCATCATCTCGATGGCCATTCTGTCGAAACTTCTGCGTAGATCCTCGATGGCAGCATGACCACCTTCGAACCTCTCCAAATTCGAGTCCAACCAACGTTTGACGTGGTTAACGCGCAGGTCAACCAGCCAACTTAGGTGAGATGTGAGTTCTCCCACCCAATCCGAGTCAGGCATAAGCTGTCGGGGTGTTCCAGGGTCCTGTAACTCCAATAGAGCAGCGAGATATATTTCAATCTCGTCTGATGGGGGTTGCTCGCGGTCAAAAATAGCGAAGCGTGCCTCCGTGTCATCGCACTTCACAGTCAGGTCGGAATCAAAGTTCTGCGGAGTATATCAGATATGTCCGTTCACAATCCAGAGAATAAATACTAACCTTGAGGGGCTCGGGCTCGGGATCAATCTCGGAATACCCTGTAGCTAGCGCGATCGGAAGGAGCGCAGCGAGCGATTTGGCACGATGCTCTGCCATGGTATCTGTTGGAAGTGTGAATAAGATGGGCAGATAAAGCGAAGCGATGACGAACGGGAAAGCGCTCCCCAGTCATTGGCCTGCGAGTACGCGTCATGAACCTCAGCCTTGAAAAAAGAAGCGGGAGCGTACCTTTAACTTCGCCATGAGGGTCTTGATCGTGTAAAGGAATTCCCCCGCAGCCGGGTGAGAGATTTTCTGTAAGTCGAGCCGCTTTTTAAGTGTCGCGAATAACTTGTAGAAATTTCTTGACTCGATCACAGGCCATGGAATGATGTCTAATTTACCACCGTGGAGGCGAGAGATGAAGTTGGCGTCTTGCTCTTGCTGAACGATCTGCTGGAATTTGAGAGAAAACCTAAAACAGCGACTTAACCTAGTTATCACGCGTGGAATACACGAAACCATTACTCGCGGGTGATCTCAACCGTATCAGCCTCCACAACATCCTACAAGAGACGTCAAATGATGTGACAGCAGTAGTCTCCAAATACTCACCTTGATAATTATGACAAGCGTTGACTGGAAGAGGGTTGGGTTGACTGCCGGATCCAAGACTGACGCGCTGGATTGGAAGGACTGAAACAGTCCGCTGATATCTCGGCTAAATGCAAAATTATTACGGAAGAGGACCTACGGACGGTCAGCAAAGTGAGTCTCCGTTACAATGTGATCTGCGTACGAGATTCGATATCGCAGTATTGAATAAGACAAGGAGTGTATCCTCTTGAGGAGACCGTTCAATGCTGTCAACTCCTGCAAGGAGATCAGTCGACGTGAGTTATATTCGAAGCTATCGAAATAACCTTCAAAATCTAGCGCCACAATGAGCGCCTCATCGGTGGGCGTCACAGACATCCATACTCCTTCTGTTCACATATTTCAGCCAATATCCATGCCATAATCCGCGATACCATACCTGTCGTTCGCATCGCACTCCCAGCAAATGACGTATCCACAAGATGATTCAGCGAAAAACTCTTTCCTACGGATTGTTGGCCCATCGACGATACGACTTTTACGGGCTGAGGAAACCGACGTCGTTGAGTGCGTGGAACAGATAACAACTCGAGCCCATACCTTTAAGGCCAAGTACGACTGGAAGATCGACTCATACCAACCAAACGATAGTTTGTCCACTATTTGGTTGACCTCCGCACCGAGCAGCGATCTTTCCAGCTCCGCGGATAGAACCCCATTCGCTAAAGGAACAAATCTGTTCTCGCGACAAACAGCGATATGGATAGGAATGAGGCAAAGAAGATCGACGAGCCACTCCCCGACGCGATAGCGGGACACGTCCCAGTCCGAAGCCGAGAGTACGTTGTCCCAGAATGGCTCGTATTGCGCCGCAGAGACCTTGATCCTATTCAACTCGTCTCCGGTGGGCTTTCTCGTCGTCTTTTCGAACGTTTGAACGAGATCGGAGAAGTACGACGCGAAAGGTCGTGTGTCATGTTCGGCGATGAACGTCAGTGTCTTCTGCTGCCGTTCACTCAGTGACGTAATAGTACGGCGCTTCACAGCTGGGAGAACGGGGAAGCGCGTCCAGACCTCGGCGTGACAGTCGAGTAAACTGTTGTGCTGGGTGGGACGCGTGTTAGGGGTATGTTTGTGTCCCTTCTCCTTGAACATAAACTCTGTGACCTTCTTTGTGATATCAATGGCGACGGACTTCACGGCTTGGGAATTGATATCAAGACCAAGGAAAAAGACACGTCCTCGGCTGACCATCGATGTCAAGACTGCGCCTTCAAGGGGAAAGTCGGGAATATCTAAAGCAGTTCCCTCATTCGAGCCAAACGTCTCCAAATGATACGCGGTGAACGATGGCCCCGAATCGTGAGTATGAAGAATGAGGAGGCAGGACCCATCCGGTGATGTGTATACGGCATTGGGGAGAGTTTGTAGTTGCATGGACGCCGGTCTACTAGTCATTGTTGAGCAGAGAACGGCCAACCAGACTTAAGAAACAAACCTGAATTGCAACGTAACGAAGGAAAAGATCCGAACTCGAGCGATGGAATCCACCAGCGCGACCTCCTCGCTTCCGCAAACAAACGACATCTTCAGAATCGAAATGTCTGCTTGGCTATACCAGGGAGCTAGATCGATGGCGCTTCCCTGCCCCTGAAGCGTCCTGAAAGTCTCGTCGAAGACGAACATGTGGAGCTGCAACTGGATATGCGTCAGGTCAGCAACGTCGAAGACGGCTAACAGCGATAAGGTACCTTTGTTGATGCGCACACGGCCAATGTTCGCTTTGTCTCGTCAAAGGCAAACAGGACACCCCGTCCTAGCTTATCACGGTTGAGACTTTTAATTGGCTTGCCCCGTTGAATAGCCATATCTAACACTGGCAGACGTTCGAGATAGACGAGAAATTTATCCCGGCTGGCCAGAACAAGGAGGATTTTTTCGTTTTCGAGGAGCTGATAAAAGCTAAGAAAGTATAATAAGACGGAGAAATGTTAAAATGAGCGAAGACCCTCACGTGGGTTTCATCAAGGTTGAGAGACGGAAAGATGAAGAGAGGCGATCGTTGATAGTAGGAATCGGGACATGTTTTGGATCAAGCTGCATATTGTGCCTATCATCGCTTGTCAAGTCCATAGGGTGGACCCATAACTCAATTTGGGGCACTTGATGCAGTTTGGGCATCTCCCAACGGCCCGTGACTCTATAGTCTAGTCCTACAGCATGTTAGCTTGTCATTTCCGTGGACCTACGACAAACGATAGACTCACCGGACGCACGACGCCTCTCCCTCCACATTTCAATGCGATCGAGGAAAATAGTGCTGCGACTAGTCAGCATAAGTTGATAAAAATAAATAAAAACTGAAACTCACGAGTTCTGCCCCTTAACCGACCTTTTATTTATTTCACGAACGAACTCCACGAGAACACCCTTAAGTTCTTCCCTTTCCTCGTTCTCTACTTGGAGCTGAACTTCTCTTCCACGGAGGTCCTGCTGCATTGCCTGAACAGCATGCGTTATCTTTTTCACTACGGCATCGATCGAGGACGACAGCTGTGTTTGCGCAAGAGCTTTGGCGCTCTGAACCGCGAGTTGCAAATCTTCATCATTGATGCTCTCGAGGTACTGGAGAAATTCCGAGTCGGAGAATTGGGCCGCGGTTTTCTTCATGTCACTTTTGAATGACTCCGCCCCACTTGAATCAGACCAGAACGAGGAAATAAAGCGAACGACCATGTTGGACCTCTTCTGAATAAGTTGGAACGCTTGCTGAAAATCAGGTTCAAAGACAAGAGCCTGGACCAACGCGGATCGTGGTTCTCGTCCCAGGTGTTTGTGTTCACGTTGAAGCTGCCACAGCGAGATCAAGCCCAACTTCAGAGCCCTGAATTCCCGGCTTTTTCTCGGCACATCGTCGAACCTAGCACCTTTGATATACTTCTCAAAGATGCTCTCGAACGTAGGGTATTGCACGCGAATATCGGGAAGCCGCACTGAATCTAGCAAGAGTAATGAGCCGCTACGTGAAGACCACCTGGTAAGGTCCCTACTTTCGACCTCCAAGCTTGCGCCGCTGGCTTGCATGGGCAAGAGCTCATCGCGACCCAGTGATCTGCGTCAGGTGAATGCTCTCATCATTTGATAAGGCGTGATTGAGTACGACATACGGAAACAAGTTGATCACGTGGTCTACGACTTCTTCACGAAGCACGCGTTGCAAGGAGTCTTCAGTATTAGCAATGTCGCGAGCAATGGCATTTTTCCTCTTCGTCTTTTCTTGCATAAATTGGTCACGGATATACTGACTTGATGAAAGCCACTCGTTGCATTGTTCTGGATGGAGACCTCCTAGGGCTACATCGATCAAAGTCTGCACCGAATCCTCATCTAGGTCTTCTGACAGAACGAGCGCGTTGCTCTTCCTGTAAGAGTGTGAACACAGTGTGTTAAGGGGATTCGGCTTGGGAACATACAACATCGCTGACAGCGCAACTCGGCTATATGATCGTTGGTCGAACGTTTCGATTTTAATCCGAGGAGGGATATAAATGGTCGTCAAAAGACCTTGCACAGTTTCTCCGGGAATGAGCCGAGGAGCGAAGAGGGAAGGATCGACCTGGCAGTCGAGAGGAGTTTCATTACGCACGATAGCGCGCGAATTCGTCTATGCAGTGTCAGAGACTGACCAAAGAACATAAAAAGTCGGTGTCACCTGGAATCCAGGACGTGAAACCGCACTCTCCTCTTGTTCGTTTGTCTTTGTGACCTCAAACGTAAATAATCTTTCCGAATCGCCGGCATCCATATCTATAGATATGCTGTCTCTGTCCTCATCATTCCAGACTATTGATGCTGAGTGATCCGCGGATATCAATGCAACTACCTGATCACACATTTTCGTGAGATATCTGCCAAACAGACGATTAAATTTGAGAGAAAGTCAGAAGGCAGGATATGTTTACCGCATAAATGTAACTCTGTTGCGGCACACAGAAGATGTTGCGGAGTCATCCCAGGTTGAATCTTCGGGCCAATAGATGACGTAGTGATGCTCATCTGCTGGGCCAGCTGCACTAGCCGTCACGATATATAGACCAGAGGAGAGCGTCCGCTGGGAACCATTAGCATCGCTTGGTGCGAGCAACAAGCGAGCCCTGAGGGGAAATATAAACAACAATATCCGTGGGAACAAAAACCACACACAATGTTTCATCAACTGCGCCAATAGACAGCAACAGGCGTACAATCTCATCCTTACATCCATATATCCCTAAGGGTTTGATCGAAAGTCGGTCGAGAATCTTGAAATCGACTTTAGTAATGGTCGCGTAAGCTCCGGGGGATATCGCATTAATGAAGCGCCGAAGTGAGTCTTGCGCGATAATCACTTTATCAACTGTGCTACCAGATTAGCGCCTTGAAACTGACGAGGTTGTCCCGGGAGTGAAGGTCCCTTACCATATCCATTGCTCCCAGATTCGCTGATGAGATCCATGAGACGGTACATGCCTTCAACTTCATCGGCTACGTCCACAGGAATTGATGCAAACTCATCGTCATCCCTATCTTGGATTTGAGACGCGTCCAGTAGCCCCAAGTCATGTTCACCGTCAATATCAGATGGTGAAGTATGCGGGTCTGTAGTGCCTTAAATTTCGACCAGTGCACTACAGCCTTGCAAAACACTTACCAATGCCACGCGTTTCCGTCGCGTTTGAAGCCTGCGCATCGACTATAGCATGATAAAAAATGAGCAACAGTTGACTTGATCACGACCACTGCGCGTCGAACCAGACGCGACGCGACGCAACTGACCAGTAGTTCCTGAAGTCTGATGATCCGTATCTGTAGGCGGGAAATCCTCTGGGGAAATGTTAGGCAAGGCGGATGACGCGTCTGAATCCATGAAGTGGGTAAAGTAGAGAAGGAGGAAGGAGAGAAGGAGAAAATGAAAATGCCACTGGCCAGTCGGTGCAATTTGAAGGGTCTTTCACGATCGGTTTTCCAAGTCCGCTCATGAAAGCACCCGCTACGGCGGCAACATGACACCAGCACCGTGACTAGGAAATGTTGGGCTACCGTGACCGCGAGCCTGGGTGAGCCCAGGCTCGCCAACCGCAAAGGTAAGACGTCGTCATGACTTTGGCCTATCACACTTGAAGTCAATGGCGCAGCGAAGCCTACTGGCGCCTGATTGCCTTTTCAAGTTGAGTTCTTATAGATCTTATCAACCTCAGTTACGTAACTTATCTGTCACCAAATCCTCTCAAAAGCCAGTACCTCCCGGCCTTCTCGAGCTGTACAAATGACGGGTTCGATACTCCCGGGTCATTTCTATGCATCCGAACCCGGGCTTCAGCGCGAAGGCCACGTGCTCCGAGAAGGACGAGTAAGTCGGAGCAAGAACTCATCTAGCCAACATCAGACGAAGGACGAACGTGAAAGGACCATATGTTTGTCTTCTGTAGTACAATTTGTCTAAGATCGTACAAGTCATTGAGCATCGAATTCGACCTGCTCTTTTTCGTAGATTTACTGTTCATCATGTTTTCGCGTGCTCTTCGGGAGCTGCACAGCAACACCCAGCGCAACCCACACAAAGCAGAGCAGCACCACATATGCAAAGTTTCCACCCAAGATATTGTTGTTCAGTGAGAATGCAAACAGCGACGCGGCAGCAGCTGGTCCGACCGTGCGCTGAACCGAGACCACCGTCTGCGCGATTCCATTCGTAGCGCCAAGAGACCGCTTGGGGGCAGCGGAGGATAGGTACATAAATATCGCGCCTGACCGATCCGCACCACTTCAGTGACCGCACACAAATGTAAGGTTCTGGGCGACTTACTGAATCCCATGTCAGAGAGAGATGATCCCAAGAAATGCAGCATGAGGAGTAGCCCCACTGCCGGGTTCATGCCGCGACTGGAATGGCGTAGCGCCAGGTTCTCGATTGGGAACATCATGTACACCGGGAAAAAAAAGAGGATGCTGGCGATAAAGACGCGTCGCGGGCCGAAGCGTCCGACGACGCGCGGGAAGGCAACGAATTGAAACGTGCCATTCATGAACCCATATAGTGCCATCCACGAACCAATAGACGCAGGACTCATGCCGAGCCCGCCAAATTCAACCGACGTTGACCAGACGAGCGGTATAAGCGCTCCACCTGACATATTGAGCAGCGCAATCATGCCGTAATTCGCAATTGAGATCACAACCGGTCTCGTTAGCAAGGCGCGCAATGGTAGGGGCTCCTCCGTATCCTTCGCAGGTCCATCCAATATTTCTCCCTCTCCCACACGAGGAAGGTCCGAGTTGACCACAGTGTTGGGCTTCGTGATGGGGTCGACATCCACAGTCTAGGCGAACATGTAAGCACAGCACTCCTTAACGAGTTGAGGGCCAACCTCCTGCAGGAAAATCGCAGCCAGAGTAAATGACAGGAGAGAATATGCGGCGGTGGCGAGACATGGCAGGAAGTATGGGTATTCGCCCCAGAAAGGATGCGAGAAGGCATTGGGCCAATGATCTTGTGGTCGCGATAGCACACCACCAATGAAGGGCCTAGAGTCCGGATATTAGCGACGGAACAAATAGAAGACGCGATATACCGAACCCTATGGTGCCACCGACACACCAAGTTACTGGTAGTAATGAAAAGCCTCGTGCCATGTTCGTTTCGTCAGTGAGCTCCGCCATCATGCTCTTCATGACACCGATGTTCCCATTGAGCATACCGTGCAAGCAACGGCTAGGCTCATTCAGTTAAAGTGAACTATTCTCAGGATCTGAGCGGAACGCACCTGAGCACAAGAGCCCAGAAGGAACGGGAGAGGCCAAAAAGGAGGCTCGAGACAATGGTACCAAGAAGGCCGCATAGGAGTACAGGCTTGCGGCCTACGTAGTCAGAAAGGCGACTCCATTGGAGCACAGTAATTGCCTCAGCAGCAAAATACAAAGACACCTATGGATACCGTCAGCGTGTTACGGAAGATCGGAGAATAGATGAGACATACTATAAGTCCTGCATAGTACCCGACTTTTTTTTCGTCGCCGCCAACGACAGGAAGTTCCCTGACGAGCTGAGGCAGACGTTACCGATGGCCCATGTGTGTGGGAATTGAAGGACGTACCTGGTTTATGTAGGGGTTAATCGAGAGAGACGTGATGGGCTCAGCGAGCTGTAACAAGAGCAAGACGACGATCTGGGTAATTGGAAGGGGCGTTGCCTTTCGTGGTGCGTTCCCATCACGTAGAAGAGGCGTTTCTTCATCGGGAGTACCTCGAGACTTCGTGTGGGGCATTGTCATTGGAGTGCAGGTTCCAATGAGACACCACCGCCAGTACGATGAAAATTTATAGATAACAGTGATGAAATACAAGCCGGCATGGTGGCGATTTCCGAGGCATATTCGCCCAAGGGAGAAAGATTGAATTCAGATATTTTACCCCAGAACCACAGGCCTGTCTCCACACGTAACGTCGAGTGGGATTTTGGGGAGCCATCAAAGGTAACACACCGAGGTTCGCCTTATCATTGGGTCGCAGGGCTTGTCACCCTAACTTAATGTCGGCATCCGATGATCTAGAAATCCTCAATTAATTATGATGGCCGGCGGACCTTGATCATGACGTGTACTGTACGAACCTAAGAAGTGGGTTGGCTCCTTTTGTCCTTCCTCCGGGACTCGTGGTCGTGAGTCGTGACCTCGCTCTTGTTACGTTGTTCCGCACTTTGCGCAATCGCACGTCCTGTATCCGAAGGCAAATCTCGCCATTACATTATTTTCCAGAACCAACTTCCGGCAAAGGCAGGCGTACCTGATCTCACACTGTCACGGTCGCAGACCCTGGCTGAATAGTGTCGCTCTTGCGACTATTGTACGCGTGCGTATGATTCTGGTTGAGCACCCGAAAAAAACAACAGTGCATTCCTGTTTCGCATGGGTGCCAGAGGGCAAAGTTTTGAGGATAAGTTATGGTTAGATACTATAAGTACAGTATATTTGGAAAGTCAGTTCGCGCCACCAATCTCGGCAATTCATGCAGGGGTTCAAGTTTGTCCCACCCAAATCATTTCGTTCTCTGCTGAATCCCAGAAGTCTGCTTTCGTAAGTTATGTTCGAATCGAATGTCAGGGCTGATTTTGCTGTAAATTACAGTGCAAATTGTTTTGTCCACGCGCAAAAACGTAAAATTGAGTGGATCGGATCCTATCATCATATGATCAGGATTTCCAGCGGCGACTTTCATTACTGTATATTCATTTCACCATGACCAAGTCATGACCCTGAATTGGCTCAGGCACATTCTGTTACCAGAGTGACCGATCTGCCAAAACCCTGATCTGATTCCACTCTTGCCAGCTCACCGGCGCTCACTGAGTCACTGGTTGCCTATCGATCAAAGGTCATGTTCGTACTGTAACTGTGCGCAAGTTTGCAGCAAACGGCGCTCAAAAAATCGAAGAGTCGCGAACCGTCCATGAAGGGGATGAACTATACAGCTCTTGATGCTCTTTATTTTGAGTTCTGACTCGGACTACTGTATAGGTGTCACGATAGCGTAGTCCATCAGAAACCTTGTTAGACACTGACCGCTGCTCGCATAGCGGCCTCGGGTTCTTAATCGTACTATTCACACGCGCCCAGTTCCGTTCGGTGCAAACAACTGCGTACTGGAGGGCTCGGACTCGGAAGGTGTCTTACTTCAAGCATCTAGGATGCTGGCGTCATCCTCGGGCCTGGATTGAATCAAATAGTCTCAATAGAGTCTCAGCCCCAATGCGACGAATGTCTGAGTCATGATGCATGGTGTATGATGTCTCCTGGAAACTCTCCTGGGCCGTGGAAAGGCTGAGGACAATCTGTCCACCCACCATCGTGCTCGGGTGACTTGGAGTTGTCGAGCAACCGAAACTCACCCCGCCTCCCAGACAGGGACCACTTGTAGACCACTTGTTCTACATCGCATCGCACAATCATTGGTACTGATTACCCATTCCGAAGTGATGCAACTGAAACGTCCGTCGCACCTTGCTTTTTAGTGATGTCTGTCATGAGTAGCCAGTGGGAAGTGAAACTGCGCACGCAAGCACAGATGGAATGATGCATCACGATTAGGACGGATGTTGCTGAGTTCCGAATCGGAACGAAGGTCGTGTCCTGCACGCCGTAGTACATTCAATGTCTGTTGTTCGTATTCTACATAGATCAACTACAATCGTAAGGGTCGAATAATACATTACTTGGTCTGTCCGGATGCCTCTAGTTGCTACTATGCGTCCATACGTTCAGTGGAAGCCGCACCGAAACGCACACACCAACACCAACTAAAAGGACAAGAATCACGTATGCGAAGTTCCCACCCAAAACGATATTCATCAATGAGAACACAAACAACCAGTCCGCTGCGGCAGGACCAATCGTGCGTTGGATCGAAGCTACCATGTGCGCGAGACCATTCACCGCGCCCAGCGATCGCTTGTTGGGGACGGCAGAAGAAATGAACACATATGAGGCGCCTGACGGGTATTTGCACCATGCAGCAGCCAGGAGAATGGGACCAATTTACCAAATCCCATCTCGGCGATACCCAATGACGAGACCTGTAACGTGATGAGCAGCAACTTTTATGATAGACCGTCGGAGGCACGACGGAGCGCCAAGTTCTCGAATGGGAATAAGGGGCAGATCAGCGCACGCAATGAGACGCTGGCAAGAAACAGCCCGCAGACCAAGGCGTGGGAAAAAGGCGTATTGGACGATGCCACTCACGGCCTGGAGTACACCGTGCATAGTGCGCGAAAGTTTGAGCCCTTGGCCCTCGATGTACCTACCGAATCGGCCAATAGACTGGAAAGAGTCAAACATCAATACCCAAAACTATCCTTGATCACTGGTGAGCGCGTCTAAAACTTTGGGGGCGCCCAGGTGTGATGCGGTGCAGGTGGATGCACAGGCCTCCGCGGGGCAAGATATGTCGTAGGTTTGTCCGAGGCGGTCGCGGACGCCCCCGCGTCGAATAGCTACCGCGCACGACTGCGGCGACGGGAATGGTGAGCTACATGGAGCCCCGCTGGGTTGGGCGGTCACAGGTAATCGGAAACAGTCGCGCACGCTTCCGCGCGACGCGATACTTCACAGAAGTGGCCGCCTTTGTCGGAGACGCGTTGCGCTCGAGTTACTTAGGCCGCGCGCAAGTGTGGCGATGTCGGGAATAGGAACGGTGGGCTGCATGGAGCATTGCTGGTCTGGGTGGTCGCAGGCGATCGCAAGCAGTCACACACGCTTCCGCGCGACACAAAACCTTGCAAAGGTGGCCACAGTCGTCACGCTTGAGTCACTAAGACCGCGCGTGGGTGCGGCACACTGGGGAACGCGAAGGGGCGAGTCTGACGCTTCGGTGACGTCACCTGCTCAGGCGGCACTTGTACGCCCCTTTGCGTCTCGTATACAGATCTCCAAGTTTTCTGCAGCTCTCCCCTCTGTCGATTCTGCGTCTGCCTTTCTCTTCACAAGTGTGTCCCTTTGCGTTTTCTTAGGTCGTCTCGTATACTGACCTTGCTTCCCCCCTGACAGTGTCGTCCGTTGTTCACCCTCTCAACCTCGATAAGGAGTTCGTCGCCGACTGCTCATACATCCCCAGGATGTGCGGGAACCCTCCCATCTCTCTCACTGGCACGCTCGTGTCCCCGACTACCGTCTCTTCCGGAAATCTCACGCTCTCGGGCGAGAAGATGTCCGCGACCCGCCTCACTGACAAGTACCCCTACGCCTATAGCGACTTCTATCCCAGCCGCACTCCTTGTGTCTTCAAGTCTGGCCCTGACTGGCCAGTCCGCAAAGGCCCTATGGGCCAGGCTGAGGGTGTCGAACTGTGAGGCTCGTCCGGTCTACGGTCACGCAATTGGGCCCAATTGGCTCTCTATCGGCACGCGCATCTACGAATATCTCGACTCTATTAGCGTAGAGTGGACGTTCATTAACCCCCTCGCCTACGCCAACGCCGGGGAGGCAAAGCCATTCTGCTCTCTCATCCTTTCCATCGGTGTGAAGCCCTACTCCCTCCTCTACGAGGCCGCCGTTGCCGCTACCACCGTCGTCAAGGAGATCCTCGCCGAGGCTGGCTTCCCTGACATCGAGGTGGCCTTTGTCGAGTCGGTAGTCACTCGTTCTCTCGCTACCGGCCCCAAGCTCCTCTCATTTGACCCCATCCTCAACAACGTCCCCAACCTGCGAAAGCCCTTCACCACCGCTCTCGGTCTTTCCATCGCACCCCTCGACTACCCCCACTTCGAGGGCACCGCCGCTCTCTACTTCCGCCTTAGCAAAGACGACAAGCGCACCGCCATTCTGACCTGCGCCCATGTCGCCCGGCCCCGTCCTGTCTACGGCAACACAGGCATGACGGGTGGGAACACAGGTCGGCAGCCTCGTGAAGAGTTCGTCGCACTCGGTAACATGGGCTACACCAATGCCGTCAAGGCCATGATGCGCACCATTGGCGACCTCCTCCGCTCCATCGAATCCTGGAACGATACACTTGTCAGGCTGGGGGAGCTCGTCGAGGGAGAGGACAAGGAGATCACCGAGAGGCGCCGGGAGTACGAGGGGTTGGTGGCGAGTGCGACGAAGAAGATCAAGGAGGTGAACACACTCCATGACGAGGTCACCAAGCACCGTACCACCCCTGACCAGCGCGTTATTGGCTTCGTGCTTCACTCCGAGAGGATCGAGGACTCGGTCAAGCCCCATGGTTTCACCAATGACTGGGGCCTGATCGAGCTGTACGAGGAGAAGATTGATTGGTCCACGTTTAAGGGAAACAAGGTTTACGTCGGTACGTCTTTTTCCATGTCTTTCTCTATCTCGTCTCCATCTCTCGTCTTGTCCTCAGTTTTAGCTGACTATTACTTTTCTTTCCTCTGCAGGTGGTAACCTCTCCCCCACTGACTTTTGGAACACAATGTTCTCTCAGCAAGTGAGCTGCCGGTACCCTTGGAATGGTCTCCAGGCCTACGGTGTGGTCCAGGATGACGAGTTCCGCAACCCCCAGCACCTCGACGTCCACGGTGAGAAGTGCCTGCTTGTCATAAAGAATGGGTTGACGACAGGGACCACCGTCGGTCGCACCAATGGTCTCGAGTCCTTCACCCGCACCTACGATGACCACGGAATCAAGCAGACCTCCATCGAGATCGCCGTCCTGCCCTACGACAAGACGCACGGCAAGTTTTCCGAAGCTGGCGACTCCGGGTCCGTCGTCCTCGCCAGGGATGGCCGCATCGTCGGAATCCTCACCGGCGGGGCAGGCCCTATAGACGAAACCAAGATCGCGTACCTCACCCCCTACTGGTGGATCGAGCAGCAGATCAAGGCCAAGTTTCCTGACTCATTCCTCTACGAGGTCGTCCAGTAGACATGTCGCGAGCTCGACGCGCAGCTGACCTTTCCCTCTCCCCTTCCCCCACTACTATGCCACTGGCACTTCTTTTCTTTTCTTTTCTTTTCTTTTCTTTTCTTTTCTCGCCTCGTCCCTTCTCATCACACTGTATAGTACATTCAATGCTGTTTGTATCTTACATAGATCAACTACAATGGGTCGAATAATACATTACTTGGTCTGTCCGGATACCTCTGGTTGCTACTGTAGCTAAGGCCGCGCACGAGTACGGCGACGTCGGCAAAGGGAATGGGAGCTACATGGAGCGCCGCTGGGTTGGGTGGTCACAGGTAATCGGAAACAGTTGCGAACGCTTCCGCGCGACGCAATACTTCACAGAAGTGACCGCCTTTATCGGAGACGCGTTGCGCTCGAGTTACTTAGGCCGCGCACAAGTGCGGCGAGGTCGGGAATAGGAACGGTGGGCTGCATGGGGCATTGTGCAAGGGCGCACCCTTGCGCGCACACACAATCACACGCGGATCACGACAATCGCAAGACAATCGTCACTTATGACGCACGTACGCAATCACACGCGGATCACGACAATCACAGGACGATGACGACCACAGGCGAGAGCCATGCATTCCTAGGACCTCCCAGCCGTATATAAACCCCTGGTTCTCGCTGCTTGATCAATATCTCTTTTACTCCCACTTTTATCCCCCTTCATACGACGTATAACTTGACCAACTTCCATCTATTTTCCCCAAATAACCACGCTTGGTTTCTATTTCTGTTCTTGACCGATCTCAGTGTTGCCCGATTAAGATCAGGCTTCCATGGTGGTCGCAGGCGATCGCATGCAGTCACGCACGCTTCCACGCGACACAAAACTTTGCAGAGGTGGCCACAGTGGTCGGCGGCACGTTACGCTTGAGTCACTAAGACCGCGCGTGGGTGCGGCACACTGGGGAACGCGAAGGGGCGAGTCTGACGCTCACGACCGAAAACGGAAAGGGTGCGAAACAGGCGCTTCGGTGACGTCACTAGTTCATCGTATACCGACCTGCAACTCTTCACAAGTGTGTCCTTTGACGTTTTCTTGGTTGTCTCGTAGTATACTGACCTTGCATATCCCCCTGACAGTGTTGTCCATCGTTGTTAACTCTCAACCTCGATAAGGAGTTCGTCGCTGACTGCTTAGGCATCCCCAGGATATGCGGGAACATCTCTCTCACTAGCACGCTCGTGTCCCCGACTACCCTGTCTTCCGGAAATCTCGCGCTCTCGGGCAAAAAGATATCCACGACCCATCTCACTGACAAGTACCCCTATGTCTACAGCGACTTCTATCCCAGCCGCACTCCCTGTGTCTTCAAGTCTGGCCCTGACTGCCTCATCCGTAAAGGCCCTCTGGGCTAGGGCATCGAATGTGAGGCTCGCCCGGTCTACGGTCACTCCATTGGGTGCAATTGGCTCTCTATCGGCACGCGCATCTATGAATACCTTGACTCTACTAGCGTAGAGTGGACATTCATTAACCCCCTCACCTATGCCAACGCCGGGGAGGCCAAGCCATTCCACCGATGGAGAGCATGAGAGAGCAGAATGGCTTTCTCATGCTCTCCATCGGTGTGAAGCCCTATTCCCTCCTACGAGGCCGCCGTTGCCGCTACCACCGTCATTAAGGAGATCCTCGCCGAGGCTGGCTTCCCCGACATCGAGGTGGCCTTTGTCGAGTCGGTAGTTACTCGTTCTCTCGCTACGGGCCCCAAGTTCCTCTCGTTTGACCCCCTCTTCAACGACGTCCCTGACATGCGAAAGCCCTTCACCACCGCTCTCGGTCTCTTTATCGCGCCCCTCAAATACCCCCACTTCGAGGGCACAGCTGCTCTCTACTTCCGTCTTAGCAAAGACGACAAGCGCACCGCCGTTCTGACCTGCGCCCACATTGCCCGGCCCCCTCCTGTCTACGGCAATACAGGCATGACGCGTACGGACACAGGCCGGCAGCCTCGTGAAGAGTTCGTCGCACTTGGTAACATGGGCTACACCGACGCTGTCAAGGCCATGATGATGCACACCATTGGCGACCTCCTCTGCACCATCGAAGCCTGGAACGATACGCTTGTCAGGCTAGGGGAGCTCGTCGGGGGAGAGGACAAGAAGATCGCCGAGAGGCGCCGGGAGTACGAGAAGTTGGTGGCGAATGCGACGAAGAAGATCGAGGAGGTGAACACACTCCACGACGAAGTCACCAAGCACCGTACCACCCCTGACCAGCGTGTTATTGGCTTCGTGCTTCACTCCGAGAGGATCGAGGTCTCGGTCAAGCCCCATGGTTTCACTAAAGACTGGGGCTTGATCGAGTTACACGAGGAGAAGATCGATTGGTCCACTTTTCAGGGAAACAAGGTTTACGTACGTCGGTACATATCTTTCTCTATTTCATCTCCCGTGTTCAGTTTTAGCTGACTATTACTTTTCTTTCCTCTACAGGCGGTAACCTCTCCTTCGTTGACTTTGCGAACACAATGTTCTCTCAGCCCGTCGACCGAGCGAACTACCGGTACCCTCGGAATGGTCTCCTCCAGGCCTACGGCGGTGTCGTTCAGGACGACGGGTTCCGCAACCCCCATCACCTCGACGTCCACGGTGAGAAGTGTCTGCTCCTCGTAATGAATGGGTTGACGACGGGGACCACCGTCGGTCGCACCAACGGTCTCGAGTCCTTCACCCGCACCTACGATGACCATGGAATCAAGCAGACCTCCATCGAGATCGCCGTCCTGCCCTACGACAAGACGCACGGCAAGTTTTCCGAAGCCGGCGACTCTGGGTCCGTCGTCCTCGCCAGGGATGGTCGCATCGTCGGGATCCTCACCGGCGGCGCAGGCCCTATGGACGAGACCAAGACCGCATACCTCACCCCCTACTGGTGGATCGAGCAGCAGATCAAGGCCAAGTTTCCCGACTCGTTCCTCTACGAGGTCGTCCAGTAGACATGTCGCGAGCTCGACGCGCAGCTGACCTTTCCCTCTTCCCTTCCCCCACCACTATGCCACCGGCACTTCTTTTCTTTTCTTTTATCGCCTCGTCTCTTCTCACCACACTGTATAGTACATTCAATGTCTATTTGTATTTACATAGATCAACTACAATCGTAAGGGTCGAATAATACATGACTTGGTCTGTCCAGATGCCTCTAGTTGCTACTATTATGCCTCCATACGTTTCGTGGAAGCTGCGCCGAAACGCACACGCCAACACCAACTAAAAGGACAAGGATCACGTATGCAAAGTTCCCACCCAAAACGTTATTCATCAAGGAGAACGCAAACAGCCAGTCCGCTGCCGCAGGACCAACCATGCGTTGGATCGAAGCCACCATGTGCGCGAGACCATTCGCCGCGCCCAGCGATCGCTTGTTGGGGACGGCAGAAGAAATGAACAAATATGAGGCGCCTGACGGGTATATGTGCCACCGTCAATGCCAGTCAGGAGAGCGGGACCGATCGACTAACCAAATCCCATCTCGGCGATACCCAATGACGAGAGCTGTACCGTGATGAGCAGCCTCTCCACAACTTGTAGGCCGCCGGCGGCATGACGGAGCGCCAGGTTCTCGAATGGGAACAAGGGGTAGATCAATGCGCACACTGAGACGCTGGCAAGAAAGACAGCCCGCGGACCAAAGCGTGACACGAGGCGTGGGAAAAAGGCGTATTGGACGATGCCGTTCACGCATCCGTAGCCAGACATCCACAGACCGATGGATGCGGGGTTCATGCCCAGCCCGCCTAACTCGATCGACGTCGACCAGACCAGCGGAATGAGTGCGATTGCTGATGTGGAAAGAAGCGCGAGCATTCCATAACTGGAGACCGAGATCAAGATGGGTCTTGTGAGAATGGAACGTAGCGGAGGCGGCTTCTCTAAGCCTTTCGGTGGTAATAAGGCGTGCGAAATGCCGGCTGGTTCCTCCCCAAGTGCATCTGAACTGGTCTCTGGCCCAGCGAGCGGACCACAATTCACTGTCTGATATGAATCTATCGTGTATCATTGAATAGATGACGGTGGACGGACCTCTTTCAGGTATATCACACCAGCAGTAAATGAGGCGCAACCACACGCAGCAACCGCGAAGCATGGAAGGAAGTAAGGGTATTCAGCCCAGAAAGAGTGGGAAAAGACGCCTGGCCAGCGATCTTGCGGTCGTGATAGCATGCCCCCAATGAAAGGACTAGGGTCATATGTCAGCGGAGGAGCGATGTGGTGAATCGCAGATGCGTGTGACTGACCCAATGGCATAACCAAGAGACCAAGCCATTGGTAACATCGAAAACCCCCGTGCAACATTAGTCTCGTCTGTGAGCTCCGCCACCATACTTTTCACGGTACCGATGTATCCTTTGAATGCGCCCTGCAAAACCCGGCTGTGGCCGCAGCATCAGCGGACGATACTCTCGATTACGGCATTTGCTTGTGAGGCACCTTACCTAAAGACAAGCGCCCAGAACGAACGAGAGAGGCCAAACACGATGACGGCAACGGTTTCACCGACAAGGCACAACAGAAGCACGGGTTTGCGGCCGATATGGTCGGACAGGCGGTTCCAATGGAGTACAGTAGCCGCCTCCGCGGCAAAGTGCGCGGACACCTGTGGTACAGTCGGTCCAGTGCGTGTCCCCCCCGGTGAGACGTACTATGATCCCTGTGTAGTATCCGACCTTCCTTTCATCACCACCGACGACCGGGAGCTCCTTCACGAGCTGGGGCAGACGTCAAGCCTGATGTGTCTCATACTGCCCAGCTGGCTCACAGTACCTGGTTGAGGTAGGGGCTTACGGAGTGAGCCACGATGGACCCAACGAGCCAAATGGAGAAGAGAATTGCAATCTGCACTCTAGGCAGCGGGGTAGGATGTCGAGTAGCATCGTCTTTGGGGAGGAATGGGGTCTCCTCGCCGATAGGATCGTCTTCAAATCTTGGAGGTGACCGCGACATCGATGAGGGGGGGAGACGCATCGACAAGCAAGCGCTCAGTGGTCGCTCCGTTATATACGACAAGTCGTCGAGCCATTGCACAGGGAGGGAAGTGTATGACAAATAACATCGTGAATTTGGGTTCCTGTTCAAGTCGCCGTCATCAGCAGAGATTCGGATGTTCTTGGGGGAATCGCAATTTCTCGTTTTGGACGTCATTGTTCCAGCGCCAGGCACCAACCCGCAGGCCTATGTTTTGGATGTAGGCGTTTGGTCGCAGGAAATGTCGGCTGTCTGATGACGTCTGGATCAGTGGGCGGAACAGCATCTTGGTCGAGCACATAGTACGAACGCGGGTGCAGCGCTACGACACAAGATGTTTGAAACGACCAACCCGGGCCGGCTGGGCTCCGGCGAATGCTTCGAGCCGGGCCGGGGCCTTGAAGATATCAATCTTGGTCCTCAAGTGCAGGCCGTCGCTTTGGATGCAGGCACCTGGTCGCAGGTAACTTGAATGTCGGCTGTCTGACACATCTGTCGGTATTGCACATTGTACATGGATCGTAAGGGTCGAATAATACAGTACACTGTATGTCTGGCTGCCTCTAGTTGTTGCTATGTGTCCATACGTTCCGTGGAAGCTGCGCCGAAACGCACAAACCAACACCGACCAAACCAACGAGGATCACGTATGCGAAGTTCCCACCCAAAACGTTATTAATCAGGGAGAACGCAAAAAGCCCGTCAGCTACCGCTGGTCCAACCATGCGTTGGACCGATGCCAACATATGTGCGAGACCGTTCGTCGCGCCAAGTGATCGCTTGTTGGGGATGGCAGAAAAAATGAATAAATATGAGGCGCCTGATGGGTATGTGCTTCGTCAGTGCCAACATTCAGTCAGGAGAACGGGATTAAATTACTATATCCCATATCGGCGATACCCAGTGACGACAGCTGTAATATGATGAGTAGCTTCTCCGCCACTTTTAGATCGCTGGAGGCCTGGCGAAATGCCAAGTTCTCGAATGGGAATAAGGCGTAGATCATCGCGCACATCGAGACGCTGGTAAGAATGACACTCCGCGGACCAAAGCGTGACACAAGGTGTGGGAAGAGGGCGTATTGGGCGATGCCGTTCACACATCCGTAGCCAGACATCCATAACCCGATGGATGCGGGGCTCAGGCCCAGCCCACCTAACTCGATCGACGTCGACCAGACCAGAGGGATTAGTGCGCCTGCCGCCGTGATAAGGAGCACGAACATTGCATAGCTGGAGATCGAGATCAAGACAGGTCTTGTGAGAATGGAGCGTAGCGGAGGTGGTTTGTCTAAGCCTTTCAGTGGCAATGGGTGCGAAATGCTGGCTGGTTCTTCCCCGGCGGCATCTGAACTGGACTCTGACGGATGGGGTCCAGTGAGTGGACCACAATTCATTGTCTAATACGAATATGTATATCGTGTTTCATGGTAGAGAACAGTAGACAAACCTCTTTTAGGTATATCACATTGGCGGCGAACGAAGCGCAACCACACGCAGCAACCGCGAAGCACGGAAGGAAGTACGGGTATTCGGCCCAGAAAGAGTGGGAAAAGACGTCTGGCCAGCGCTCTTGCGGTCGTGACAACATGCCCCCAATGAGTGGACTAGGTGCTTAGATTTCAGCGGAGGGGCAAGGTGACAGATCGCAGATGGTGTGACTGACCCAATGGCATAACCAAGAGACCAAGTCATTGGTAACATCGAAAACCCTCGTGGAGCATTGGTTTCGTCCGTGAGCTCCGCCATCATGCTTTTCATGGTACCGACGTGTCCTTTGAATGCACCGTCCAAAGCCCGGCTGTGACCCTCGCGTCAGCGAATGATACTCTCGATGATGACATTTACTTGGAAGCGCCTGACCTTAAGACAAGTGCCCAGAAGGAACGAGAGAGGCCAAACACAATGACGGCAACGGTTGAACCGAAAAGAGACAGCAAAAGCACGGGTTTGCGGCCGATATGGTCGGACAGGCGGTTCCAATAGAATGCGGTGGTTGCTTCTGCGGCAAAGTGCGCGGACATCTGCGATACAGTCGGTCCAGTGCCTGTCCCTCCCAGTGAGACGTACTATGATCCCCGTGTAGTATCCAACCTTCCTTTCATCACCACCGATGATCGGAAGCTCTTTCACGAGCTGGGGCAGACGTCAAGCCTGATGTGACCCATACAACCCCGCTAACTACAGTACCTGGTTAATGTAGGGGCTTATGGAGTGAGCCGTGATGGACCCAACGAGCGGAATGGAGAGGAGAACCGCAAATTGAACTCTAGGCAGTGGGGTTGGATTTCGTGAAGCATAGTTTTTCAGGAGGAATGGGGTCTCCTCGTCGATGTGATCGTCTTCGAATCTTGGAGATGGCTGTGACATCGATGAGGGGGGAGACGCAACTAAGCGCTCTATGGTCGCTCGGTTTATATAACTAGAAAGTCGTTACGGCCCTTCTTGAGTCAAGCCATTGCACTGGAAGAGAAGTGAACGAGGGCATCCGAGTCGCCACGTGAAAGATGGCGATTGGGTTCCTGTTCAATTCGCCGAGTCATCAACGCCGCATCAGCAGAGAATCAGAAGTTCTTGCCAGTGGGGAAGTCCGAATTTCTCGTTCTGGACGTCTTTGTTCCAGTGCTACACCAACCCATCACAGGCCTTCAGCTTCAGTTTGGACGTCTGGTCCCACAAACTGTCGGCTGTCTGATGACGTCTGCATCAGAGGCGGAACCATCTTGGTCGAGGGTGGATTTTTGAAACGGCCAACTGCATCCCGGGCCGACTGGGAATGTTCGAGCCGGGCCTGGTAATGCCTTGTCCTTGGTCTTGTCCCCCCAAGTGCTCCCCTACAGTACTAAAGACGCGTGGCCAAAAAGCTTGTATTGCGGAAGACGGACTCAAGTTATGACCCAGTGAACGTGAAGTAGAGCTTTCTCGAGCACCCAGACATGCTGCATACGAAAGCCTCCGTAGAATCCAGGGACAGCACGATCGCTCATAAGATGGCCATTTGTGTCGAACTACACGTATACGCACCCTCGGCCCGTTGGCGCAGGCGTCCTGGGCGCTGAGCCGAGGGATACTGTAGCACAATAGCATACGCCAAATCGTGTACTACTGTCTGGTTACCTCTAATTACTGCTATATGCCCACGTGTTCCGTGGAAGCTGCGCCGAAACGCACAGACCAACACCAACTAAAACGACGAGAATCACGTATGCAAAGTTCCCACCCAAAACGTTATTCGTCAGGGAGAACGCAAACAGCCAGTCTGCTGCCGCTGGTCCAACCATGCGTTGGACCGAACCCACCATCTGCGCGAGGCCATACACCGCACCCAGCGATCGCTTGTTGGTGATGGCAGACGATATGTACATATATATAGCGCCTAATGTATTCGTGCTCCGTCAGTGCCAGCGCGCAGCCCAGAGAGTGGGTTCGACCTACTATATCCCATATCGGCGATTCCTGCCGACAATAACTGTAACATGATGAGCAGCCTCTCCGTTACTTCTGAACCACTGGAGCCATGACGGAGCGCCAGGTTCTCGAATGGGAATAAGGCGTAGGTCAACGCACACATAGAGACACTGGTAAGAAAGGCACGTCGCAGACCAAGGCGAGACACAAATCGTGGGAACAAAACGTATTGGACGATGCCATTCATCCATCCGTAGCCAGACATCCACAATCCGATGGATGCTGGGCTCAGGCCCAGCCCACCAAACTCGACCGATGTCGACCAGACTAGGGGGATAAGTGCGTCTGACGCAGTGCCAAGGAGCGAGAGCATTGCATAACTGGAGATAGAGATTAAGACAGGTCTTGTGAGGATGGATCGTAGCGGAGGCGGTTTCTCTAAGCCATTCGGTGGTAATACAGGCGAAATACTGGCTGGTTCTTCCCCGGCGGCATCTGAACTGGTCTCTGAAGGACGGGTGAGCGGACCACATTTTACTGTCTGACATCAATATATCGTGTTTCACGGAATAAGGGACAGAAAGCAAACCTCTTTCAGGTATATGACATTGACGGTGAGCGAAGCACAAGCACAGGTAGCGGCCACGAAGCACGGAAGGAAGTATGGGTATTCGGCCCAGAAGGGGTGTGAAAAGATGCCGGGCCAGCGATCTTGCGGCCGGGATAGCATGCCCCCAACTAAAGGACTAAGTGTCCGGTACTTGAGCGGGGCAGTGGGATAGTGGGTGGTATTACAGACCCGATAGCATAACCAAGAGACTGAGACATTGGTAACATCGAAAACCCCCGTGCAATATTAGTATCGTCCGTGAGTTCTGCCATCATACTTTTCACGACACCAACGTGTCCCTTCAGCGCGCCATGCAAGGAACGACTGCAACCATCGCGTCAGCGAACGGTACTCTCGGAAACGTCGTTCACGTGGGAGGTACCTAAAGACGATAGCCCAGAAGGAACGGGAAAGGCCAAACATAATGACGGAAACGATTACGCCGATAAGACACAACAAAAGCACGGGTTTGCGACCGATATGGTCGGACAAACTGCTCCAATAAAACACAGTGACCGCCTCGGCAGCATAATGCGCAGACACCTGTAATCAGTCAGTCAGGTGCCCGTCCCTCCCATTGGGAGAGTAAGTGAGACGTACGATGATGCCCGTGTAGTATCCAACCTTCCGTCCATCACCGCCGACAATTGGGAGCTCTCTCACGAGCTGGAGTAGACGTCAAGCCTGACGGATATATTTCAGCCAGCTTACAGTACCTGGTTAAGGTAGGGGCTTATGGAACTGGATATGATAGACTCGACGAGCCAGATTGAGAGGATAACCGCAATTTGGAGTCTAGGCAGTGGGGTTGGGTTTCGTGTGGCATCGTCTTTGGGGAGCAATGGGGTCTCCGAGTCCTCGTTTAGGTGATCGTCTTCAGATCTTGGAGGTGAAAGTGACATCGATGAGGGGGGCGACGCAACCAAGCGGTCTACCGTTGCTTGGTTTTTACTGGACAGCAGTTACGGCCTTTCTTGACAAATCTGGTTTGAGCCATTTCACCGGGAGCCCGTGATGGAAACGAATGACAAATCGCATCGCATCGCCACGTGCATTGTAGGTCTGGAAGTCCCAATAGGGCCTATCTGTCATTGTGTGCACTAACCCGCAGGCCTTCGCTCTAGAGACACCTGGTCGCAGGTAACTTGAACGTCGGCTCTTTCAAGTTGATGACGTCTGGAGCAAAGGCAGAACGGTAGTATCTCAGTCGGACACAACGTGGGTGCAGCGCTGCGACCAAGGCTGCGACATGAGAAGATGTTTGAATCGGTGCCAGTGAGGCGCAGCTCGAGCTTGGAATGGTCTTTATTCGTCCAGTCGGGCCAGGGCATTGATTCGTTGGAAGAAGTTCGGAAGACTGCTCAATGCCTTGTTAAGGCGTGAAATCTTAGATGCGGTTGTAGAACTTTCTAAAGCATGATCCAGACATGCTGCATACGAGTGCCTCTGGGATATCCAGGGACGACACGATCGCTTATGAGTTGGTCATTTATGTTCTGGTGTACATTGACGACCAGTTGCTTAAATGGTTGAACGACATGATACTATGCACCCTCAATCCGTTGCCCCGGTATGCTGAGAGATAGCGCATTTAGATCACAACAGTGTATACATAAATCGGTGTCCGGTTGCCTCTAGTTACTGCTATGTGTCCACGTGTTCCGTGGAAGCTGCGCCGAAACGCACAGACCGACACCAACCAAAACGACGAGAATCACGTATGCAAAGTTCCCACCCAAAACGTTATTCGTCAGGGAGAATGCAAACAGCCAGTCCGCTACCACTGGTCCAACCATGCGTTGGATAGAAGCTACCGTATGCGCGAGGCCATTCGTCGTGCCAAGCGATCGTTTGTTGGGGACGGCAGAAGAAATGTACATATATGATGCGCCTGACGGATTTGTGCTTCGTTAGTGCCGGCGCATTGCCAGGAGAATGGGATCGACTTACTATATCCCATTTCGGCGAACCCTACTGACAACAGTTGTAACATGATGAGCGGCCTCTCCGCCACTTTTGAACCGCCGGAGGCATGGCGGAGCGCCAAGTTCTCGAATGGGAATATGGCGTAGATCAGCGCACACATTGAGACGCTGGTAAGAAAGACACTCCGCGGACCAAAGCGAGACACAAATCGTGGGAACAAAACGTATTGGACGATGCCATTTATCCATCCGTACCCGGACATCCACAAGCCAATAGATGCTGGGCTTAGGCCCAACCCACCAAACTCGACCGATGTTGACCAGACTAGAGGGATAAGTGCATGTGCTGCAGTGACAAGGAGCGAGAGCATTGCATAACTGGAGATAGAGATCAAGACAGGTCTTGTGAGAACGGAGCGTAGCGGAGGCGGCTTTTCTGGGCCTTTCGGTGGTAAGGTGTGCGAAATGCCAGCTGGTTCCTCCCCGAGTGCATCTGAACTGGTCTCTGAAGAATGGTGCCCAGTGAGAGGACCACGATTCACTGTCTGATATGAATCTATCGTGTATCATTGAATAGATGACAGTGGACAAACCTCTCTCAGGTATATGACATTGGCAGTGATTGAGGCGCAACCACAGGCAGCAGCCACGAAACATGGAAGGGAGTATGGGTATTCAGTCCAGAAGGGGTGGGAAAAGAAGCGTGGCCAGCGATCTTGCGGTCGTGATAACATACCCCCAATGAAAGGACTAGTAATAGTCCGAGATTTAGCGGGAGAGCAGGGTGATGGATATTAAACAGACCCGATAACATAACCAAGAGACCAAGTCATTGGTAACATCGAAAACCCCCGTGCAACATTAGTTTCGTCGGTGAGCTCCGACATCATGCTTTTCACGACGCCAGCGTATCCCTTCAGTGCACCATGTAAGGAACGACTGTAACCACCGCGTCAGCGAACGACACTAAATGACGTAATTTAGGTGGAAAGTACCTAATGATAATTGCCCAGAAGGAACGGGAAAGGCCAAACATAATGACGGAAACGGTTACACCGATAAGAGACAACAAAAGCACGGGTTTGCGACCGATATGGTCGGACAGACGGCTCCAATAAAGCACAGTAACCGCCTCGGCAGCATAATGCGCAGACACCTGTTACTGTATTAGTTACTAGTAACTGATGCCCCTCCTCGAGAGAGTGAGGCTTACTATGATCCCCGTGTAGTATCCAACCTTCTTTCCATCACCGCCGACGATCGGAAGCTCTCTCACGAGCTGGGGTAGACGTCAAGCCTGACAAATATAGTTCAGCCAGCTTACAGTACCTGGTTGAGGTAGGGGCTTATGGAATGGGATATGATGGCCTCGACAAGCCAGATGGAGAGGAGAGCCGCAATTTGAAGTCTGGGCAGTAGGGTTGGCTTTCGTGTGGCATTGTCTTTGGGGAGGAATGGAGTCTCCTCGTCGGCGTGACCACCTTCAGATCTTGGGCGCGACCGTGACATCGATGGGGACGGGGGAGACGCAATCAAGCGCTCAGCGATGCCAGTGCATGTTTATATTTCTGTCCTTCCTCACGTAAGTTGCCAGTTACGACTCTCTGAGGTGAGCGAGGCACGAGCGGTGCCTTACGCTTCATATATAGACGGTCACCGGTCTAGACGAGAGCATTGTCTTTGTTGAGCGGGTAAATTAAAGCGGCACGTGCTCATCCCTCTTCCCACCTTTCCAACCGGTCTGAAGAACCGGATCCTTTACTTTTTACCCACCCACCACGCCCTTTTATTGGATCGTCGATAAGGATCGCTATAGTCATCAGCGATCGTCTGGTCGCTTCGGGAGGGTCCCCACCCGTCGCAACCTCGGTTCGGCGACGGAGACCCTCATTTTGACCGAGAAGCGCTTCGCGCTTTCGCCACCCCACATATCACCGGAGTATGGTCCACATATTACCTACGATGCTTGTAAGTTACATGCTCCCGAGACCGCGTATCAGAATAAACTCCGAAGCCGACCTTCCCTCGGTTTCGACAGAGCCTCCGTGCCGCGCCCCACCTTTCGTCTCCCCCGCGCCTCAACCAGCGCGGCACGGACCCTCCCTTCGAAAAGCAAAGCTACGACTCGCAAAGATTGACAAATCTGGCTCGAATTGCCACGTGCGTCACAGGGTCCTTGTTCACTTACTCGGAGGGGAAGTCGTTTTGGACATCGTGGCTCCAGCGCAGCTCTGGGCGCCAACCCACAGGCCTTCACTTTGGATGTTTGAATCGGCCAGCGCAACCTGGACCAGTTGTGCTTAGAGTGTGCTCAGTCTGTGCTCGTCATTCATGGAGTCGGGCCGGGGCGTTGATTGAAAATTGCTCACTGGTAATGCCTTGCTCCCCTACAGTAGGACGAGTAGCCTGAGTCACAAAAGCTCGGATCGCGGAAGATGGACTTAAGTTATGTCTCAGTGAACGTGAAGTCTTACATGCAGGTGTACAGTAGGTGCAGAGCTGCAGACACGTCTCCATGCGAAGGCCTGCCTCTGTGGAACCCAGGGACGTAACGATCGCTTCTAAGATGGTCATTACAAAGTTCTGGCATACATAGACGACCAGTTGCTTAAATAGTCGAACTGCATGCATATGCTCCCTCGGCTCGTCGTTGCACTGCGCCCATAGCATAAGCTAAATATGTGTACTAGTGCTCGGTGACCTGTTGCCCTCTAGTTACTGTTATGTGTCCATGTGCTCCGTGGAAGCTGCGCCGAAACGCGCAGACCAACACCAACTAAAACAACGAGAAACACGTATGCAAAGTTCCCACCCAAAACATTATTCATCAGAGAGAACGCAAACAGCCAGTCTGCTGCTGCTGGTCCAACCATGCGTTGGATCGACCCCACCATCTGCGCGAGGCCATTCGTCGCGCCCAACGATCGTTTGTTGGGAACGGCAGAAGAAATGTACATATATATGGTGCCTGATGTATTTGTGCACCGTCAGTGCCAGCAGCCAGGAGAACGGGATTAACTTACTATATCCCATCTCGGTGATACATAATGACGATAGCTGTAACGCGATGAGCAACCTCTCCGCCAAACCGCTGGAGGCGTGACGGAGCGCCAAGTTCTCGAATGGGAATAAAGCATAGACGAGCGCGCACATTGACACGCTAGTAAGAAAGACACTCCGTGGGCCAAAGCGTGATACAAAACGCGAGACAAAGGCGTATTGGACGATGCCATTCATGCATCCATAGCCAGACATCCATAATCCGATGGATGCTGGGCTCAGGCCCAACCCACCTAACTCAATCGACGTCGACCAGACCAGTGGGATCAGTGCGACTGCTGCCATGGAAAGGAGCGAGAGCATTGCATAACTGGAGATCGAGATTAAGACAGGTCTTGTGAGAATTGAACGTAGCGGAGGCGGCTTCTCTAAGTCTTTCGGTGGTAAGGCGTGCGAAATGCTGGCTGTTTCTTCCCCTGCGACATCCGAACTGGTCTCTGAAGGACGGAGGCTAGTGAACGTATGGCAATTCACTGTCTGATATGAATATATCGCGTTTCAGGAAGTATATGACAGTAGACAAACCTCATTCAGGTATATGACATTGACAGTGAGCGAGGCGCAACCGCAGGCGGCGGCCACTAAGCATGGAAGGAAGTGTGGGTATTCGGCCCAGAAAGGGTGTGAAAAGACGCGTGGCCAGCGATCTTGCGGTCGTGACAGCATGCCACCGATGACAGGGCTAAGAGCCTGATATGTCAGCAGGAGAGAGGGATAGTGGACGGTTTGACAAACCCGATAACATAACCAAGAGACCAAGTCATTGGTAACATCGAAAACCCTCGTGCAACATTAGTTTCGTCCGTGAGCTCTGCCACCATGCTTTTCACGACACCGCCGTACCCTTTTAGCGCGCCATGCAAGGCCCGGCTATGCCCATCGCGTCAGCGAGTGATACTCTCGATGATGTCATGTACGTTGGAACTTAATGCACCTAAGTACAAGTGCCCAGAAGGAGCGAGAGAGGCCAAACGCGATGACGGAAACGATTGAACCGACAAGAGACAGCACAAGCACGGGTTTGCGGCCGATATGGTCGGAAAGGCGGTTCCAATGGAGCACAGTGACCGCCTCTGCAGCAAAATGCGCAGATACCTGTGATACAGTTAGCCCGCCGCGCGTCCCTCCACTTCAGAGACATGAGACATACTATGATCCCCGTATAGTATCCAACCTTCCTTTCGTCACCACCGACAATCGGAAGCTCTTTCACGAGCTGGGATAGACGTCAAACCTAATGTGTCTCATACAGTCCAGCCCGTTTACAGTACCTGGTTGAGGTAAGGGCTTATGGAATGGGATATGGTTGAGTCGACGAGCCAAATGGAGAGGAGAATCGCAATTTGCAGTCTGGGAAGTGGGGTTGGTTTCCGTTCAGCATCGTCTTTGGGGAGGAAAGGGGTCTCTTCGTCGAGATTATCATCTTCAAATCTTGGGGGAAACTGTGACATTGGTGGGAAGACGACGGGGGAATGTGAATGGTTCAGCCGTCGCTCAGTTTATATTACTTGCCTCGCGTACCACTGGCAGTAGCCTCCTTTCTCGGCAATCTGGCTTCAGCCATTGCACTGGGAGAAAAGTGGGTGACAAGTAGCATCGCAATGCCATGCGAATCACAGAGATAGATCACACGTCAAGTTCACCCGAAAAGAGGTTCTATAGAAATCCCGAATGCCCGTGTTGGTCTTCGTTGCTCCAGCGCTGGGCACCAATCCGCAGGCTTTCGCTTTGGATGTGGGCATTTAGTCGGCTGTCTGATGGCGTCGGAGATGGGTCGGAACGGCGTAATGACCAAGAAGACGAATACGAACTTGGTACTGTAGCTGTGTAGTACATTAATATTGAGGTGCAGCCTCACGCTGCGGAATGAGAGGACGTTTGAAATAGCTGAACACAGTCCGGGCCGTGCTCATGATGTGTCGGGCCACTGTCGGGCCGGCGCCTAGATTCGGCTCGGCGGAAGTTGGAATTCTTGGCCCGATCCCTTGCAAGGGCCAAGGCAGTCCCCAAGAAAGAAAAAATATTGCGAAAGGTAGTCACAATGTATGTCTCGGTAAACGTGAAGTCTTATATGTGGGTGTGGAAGTTCTGGAGGATGCAGACATAGAAGCATCTGTGGAATTCAGGGACTGTGATCATGCTTGGTCGTGTATTAAGAAGGTCATTTGTGCTCGCTCTGGTAACATAAATTAACGGCCAGGTACTTACCGCAGATAGTCGGGGAACTACATCTACACGGCACCCCAAGGGGTGGCGCCTTTAGATCCCATACTACCAGGCGCTGAATCTCTGTACTCGGTCTGCCTGGTCGCCTCTAGTTACTGCTATGTGTCCACGTGTTTTGTGGAAGTTTGGCCGAAATGCACAGACCAACACCAACTAAAACAATGAGAACCACGTATGCAAAGTTCCCACCCAAAACGTTATTCGTAAGGGAGAACGCAAACAGCCAGTCTGCTGCCGCAGGCCCAACCATGCGTTGGATCGACACCACCGTCTGCGCAAGGCCATTCGTTGCGCCCAGCGATCGCTTGTTAGGTACGGCAGAAGAAATGTACATATATATGGTGCCTGATGTATTTGTGCTCCGTCAGTGCCAGCACGCAGCCAGGAGAATGGAGAGAACGTACTATATCCCATCTGGGCGATAGATAACGACGAGAGCTGTAACACGATGAGCAGCCTCTTCGTCACTTTTGAACCCCCAAAGGTATGACGCGACGCCAAGTTCTCGAATGGGAATAAAGCGTAGATGAGCGCGCACATTGAAATACTGGCGAGAAAGACAGCCCGTGGGCCAAAGCGTGACACAAAACGCGAGAAAAGGACGTATTGAACGACGCCGTTCACGCATCCAGAACCAGACATCCATAATCCGATGGATGCTGGGCTCAGACCCAGCCCGCCAAACTCGACCGATGTCGACCAGACTAGCGGAATGAGTGCGACTGCTGCCATGGAAAGTAGCGCGAGCATCGCATAACTGGAGATTGAGATTAAGACAGGTCTTGTGAGAATGGAGCGTAGCGGAGGTGGCTTCTCCTTCGGTGGTAATATAGGCGAAATACTGGCTGGTTCTTCCCCGGCGGCATCTGAACTGGTCTCCAAAGGACGGGGCTCAGTGAGCGGGCCACATTTCACTGTCTGGCATCAATATATCGTGTTTCACGGAATAGGGGACACTAACAAACCTCTTCTAGGTATATCAAACTAGCAGTGAATGAGGCACAGCCACACCCAGCAACCACGAGGCATGGAAGGAAGTATGGGTATTCAGCCCAGAATGAGTGGGAAAAGACGTGTGGCCAGCGATCTTGCGGTCGTGATAGCATGCCCCCAATGAAAGGCCTAAGAGCTGGGTTTCAGTGGTGGAGCGTGGCGAATCGCAGATGGTATGACTGACCCAATAGCATAACCAAGAGAGTAAGACATTGGTAACATCGAAAAACCCCGCGCAATATTAGTTTCGTCAGTGAGCTCTGCCATCATGCTTTTTACGATACCGACATATCCCTTCAATGCACCATGCAAGGCCCGGCTGTAACCATCGCATCAGCGAACAATGATGTCATTTACGTGGAAAGTAACTTACCTAAAGACAAGCGCCCAAAAGGAGCGGGAGAGACCAAAAACGATGACGGAAATGATTACACCGATAAGACACAACAAAAGCACGGGTTTGCGACCAATATGGTCGGACAGGCGGTTCCAATGAAGCACAGTGGCCGCTTCCGCAGCAAAATGCGTGGACACCTACCATACAGTTGGTCGGGTAAGCGTCCCTCCCGTTTAGAGAGTGAGGCGTACTATGATCCCCGTGTAGTATCCAACCCTCCTTTCATCACCGCCGACGATCAGAAGCTCTCTCACGAGCTGGAGCAGACGTCAAGTCTAACGAATAGTCCAGCAAATGTACAGTACCTGGTTGAGGTAGGGACTTATGGAATGGGATATGAGGGACTCGATGAGCCAGACGGAGAGGAGAACCGCAATTTGCAGTTTAGGCAGTGGGGTTGGGTTTCGTGTGGTATCGTCTTTGGGGAGCAATGGGGTCTCCTCGCCGTGATGATTATCTTCAAATCTTGAGAGCGACTGTGACATCGATGGGGATGGGAAACGTGAAGTCCACTTGGAATTCCAACCGTCGCTCAGTTTATATCACGTGCTCCGAGTGCCTGTAGCCTTCCTTGCCAATCTGGCTTGAAGCAGCATCGCCACGTGCATCAAGTAGATGGATCACACATAAACTGTATAGCAAAGAAGTCCTCAGGAAAGTCCAGATTGCCCGGTTGGGTCACCGCTGCTCCAGCGCCGCGGCCAGGTACCACACCGCAGGCCTTCGCTTTAGGTGTATGTGTCCAATGACGGTGTTGGGAACAAACGTGGAACGGCATCTTAGTCAATCACGGCGGAAAGCAAACTTTTTACCTGTGCGGTAATGTGCTGCAGGCGCAGCCCACCCTCAGGCTGCGAAACGAAAGAATAAGGAAAGACTCGGAAACAGGCCAAGCGCAGCCCGGGCCGGTGGTGCTCAATGTTCGGTCAGTGTTCGGTCCAGGTCCACTGTCCGCGGGCTGGTACTGGGACGTGCGGTACCTTGATTCAGCAGAAGGTTGGAAAATTGTTCAATTCATGGCTCAGTCCCTTGCTCAAATAAGTCTACAGTTCGGTAAGAGTAAGAAAAAACTTGGATCGCGAAAGATGGTTTAGAGCCCGTCCGGTGCACGGTTTGTCGCGCCCGGCATCAGCCAAAAAAAAAACATTGTTTTTTATTTGTTGGTCCCGGCAACGTGACCGTTCGGTGCAGTTGGTCGCACCTGACCGCGGCCGAGGTCGCGCCCGACCGCCCTGCCAAAAATAAAAACGGGTATGGACCCGTTTTTATTCGTTGTCGCGGTCGACTGGCTTTGCCTACCATACATTATATAATGAAATTGCGCTTATGTCATCACTAAACACACGTTCAACTTGTCCAAAGAGCATAGGATATGGGGTGTAAAGTGGAAAATGCAATCATGCGGGCCTCTTCGTGGCGCAACATCTTGTGAGTGTGTCTGAGGTGGTCGCAGATGTGTCCCTGTCCAATCTCTAAGGCTGCGCGCAAGTACAGTAAGGTCAGGAACGCAAACAGCGGGCTACACAGAGTGTAGCTTGGAACAGGTGTCGAGGGTCATGCACGCTTCTGCAACACACGAAAATTCGCAAGGGTTCCATTTGTGGTCAGGAAAGCGTTGGGTTCAAGCCGCTAAGGCCGCGTACGAGTGCAGCACATTGGGGAATGCAATGGAACTACACTGAGGTCTCTGGCTTCACTGGCTTCACCTCGACCCAAATACATAAAATCCATTGCCTATCGCGACCGAGTATTTACGTTCGGCGGTCTGACTAGATATTTTTATTGCCGAAGCTGACCGATTTCTCCCACTCGTCAGACTGAGGTCGCGAGCGGCCATTTCCGAGGAGCGATTTTGCACCGGACGGGCTCTTAATGAATGTATCGATAAATGTGAGATATTGTATGCAGGTCTGGAAGTTCTGGAGCATGCAGACCCACAGACCGACGGATGCATCTGTGTAATTGTTGAGGGACAGCGATGATCGTTTCTAAGATGGCCATTTGCGCTCTGGTAACACAAATCAACTTACTGTGTGAATAGTCAGGGAACAACATGTATATCATGATGCTCGTTACGCTGGCACGCTGATGGATATCACTTTAGATTCCATACTGGCAGGCGCTGAATCTGTGCCCTCAGTCTCAAGCTGTTACAGTCTGTTTGCCTCTAGTTACTTCTATGTGCCCACATGTTCCGTGGAAGCTGCGCCGAAACGCACAGACCAACACCAACTAAACCGACGAGGATCACGTATGCAAAGTTCCCACCCAAAACGTTGTTAGTAAGGGAGAACGCAAATAGCCAGTCCGCTGCCGCTGGTCCGGCCATGCATTGGATCGCCGCCACCATCTGCGCGAGGCCATACGTCGCACCCAGCAGTCGCTTGTTAGGCACGGCAGAGGAAATGTACATATATACGGCGCCTAATGGATTTGTGCACCGTCAGTGCCAGCGCGCAGCTGGGGAGATGATATCAACTTACTAAATCCCATCTGGGCGACACAAAATAACGATATCTGTAACGTGACGAGCAGCCTCTCCGCCACTTCTGAACCACCGAAGGCATAACGGAGCGCCAAGTTCTCGAAAGGGAATAAAGCGTAGATGAGCGCGCAGATTGAGACACTGGTAAGGAAGACGGCCCTTGGACCGAAGCGTGATATAAGGCGCGGGGAAAAGGCGTATTGGACGATGCCATTCATGCACCCATAGCCAGACATCCACAATCCGATGGATGATGGGCTCAGGCCCAACCCACCTAATTCGATCGACGTCGACCAGATTAGCGGAGCCAGTGCGATTGCTGCCATGCAAAGGAGCGCAAGAATTGAATAACTAGATATGGAGATTAAGACAGGTCTTGTGAGAATTGAGCGCAGCGGAGGCGGCTTCTCTAAGTCTTTCGGTGGTACGGCGTGCAAAATGCTAGCTGGTTCTTCCCTGGCGGCATCTGAACTAGTCTCTGGACTCGGAGGACGGAGGCCAGTGAGCAGATCACAATTCACTGTCTGATACGAATATATATGTCGTGTTTCGTAGAATAGGTAGCAGTAGACAAACCTCTTTCAGGTATATCACATTGGCGGTGAACGAGGCACAACCACAAGCAGCAGTCACAAAGCATGGAAGGAAGTACGGGTATTGAGCCCAGAAAGAGTGGTAAAAGGCGCTTGGCCAGCGATCTTGCGGTCGCGATAACATGCCCCCAATGAAAGGACTAGGAGCATATATTTCAGCGGTGGAAAGAGATGGTGGACCGCGGGTGGTGGGACTGACCCAATGGCATCGCCAAGAGAGTAGGACATTAGTAGCATTGAAAAACCCCGCGCAACATTGGTTTCGTCCGTGAGCTCCGCCGTCATGCTTTTCACGACACCACCGTATCCCTTTAGCGCGCCATGCAATGAGCGGCTATAACTGTACGTCAGCGAACGATACTCTCAATGGTGTCAGTTACGTAGGAAGCACCTAAGGACGAGCGCCCAGAACGAGCGGGAGAGGCCAAACATGATGACGGAAACGATTACACCAATAAGACACAACAAAAGAACGGGTTTGCGACCGATATGGTCGGAAAGGCGGTTCCAATGGAGTACAGTGATAGCCTCTGCAGCGAAATGTGCAGATACCTGTTCATAATTGGCCCGGTGCGCGTCCCTCCCCTCTAGAGAGTAAGTGAGACGTACTATGATCCCCGTGTAGTATCCAACCTTCCTTTCGTCACCACCAACAATCGGGAGCTCTTTCACCAGCTAGGGCAGACGTCAAGCCTTGTGTGTCTCATGTAGTCCAACCGGTTTACAGTACCTGGTTGAGGTAGGGGCTTATTGAATTGGATATAATGGACTCAGCGAACCACACGGAGATGATAACCGCAATTTGCAGTTTAGGCAGTGGGGTAGGGTTTCGTGTGGCATCGTCTTCGGGGAGCAATGGGGTCCCCTCATCGAGATGATCATCTTCAAACCTTGGGGGGGACTGTAACATCGATGGGGGGGAGCGATGCAGCCAAGCGCTCAGCGGTCGCTCAGTTTATATGACTGTACCAGTTACGGCCTTCCTGGACATATCTGGCTTGAGAATTGAGCCACTGCGTTGGGAGGGAAGTGAATGACAAAAGACATGACATTGCCACGTGCTGTCACGGTGATAGGTCGCTTGGGAAAATCCTGATTCCTTGCCTTGGCCGTATTAGTTACTCCAGCGCTGGGCACCAACCCGCCAGCCTTTCGCATTGGATATAGGCGTCCACTCGCAAGAATTCTGGTTATCTGATGGCGAGCAGAAGCGGAACGGTATCTTGAAACCGGCCCGGGTCCACGGTACAACACGGAAAGGTGTTTGTACCGGCCAAGTAGACCCGTAACCAACCATAAAATGAGTGAATCCTTGGTTCTGCGAAGCCGATATCGCCGTCACTTGAAGCTGAGACTCGGAGGGGACGGGCTGGTTCAAGCGCGGTGCGGACCGGCAGTGGGCCGAGTGTTTTCCGTTCGCGGAGTCGGGCCGGGGTCTCGATTTGGCGGAAGATTGCTCCGACCCGAGACTCGGAACTGTTCCATCCCGACTACAGTTGAATGAGGCCGCCCTTGAAGTAGAGAGGCAACTTGAAAGTCTTATAGGACTATCTCTGCTCTCTGGACCGTCACCAGCTCACGTACGTCTCTTCAGCCTTGCTACCTCCCGCCTTTCAGATTCAAACCTCGTTGTCATCCGTAACCTTCAGGCTTCTACCGTGACAGTGCCAGTGGCATCCTCCTTCTTTTGACTCTCTATCTACAGTTCTTACTGGGATCGCAATTCTCGTAATATCAATGATATCGGTGTGCTCTATCCGAGGGACGGTACTAACTAGTAGATAAAAAAAACACCACGTCTGCTGGGAGTTCAGCCCGTGGTGGATCCGTAACGCCATAATACTGTCAATTGGCACGAGCCAGGAGCGCAACTGTAACAACTGCCCACAATAGAGGGTAGGGAAACTATGTAGCCTAAGAAGTAGATACTTTAGACGACTACTCGGATGGGCCCTTCAGTTGAGATGGAACTTGTCCGAACAGATGCCACGGCGCTCTAACCATTGGGACGTTTGCAGAAGTGCTCATCAGGGACCCAGAGTTTCCTCCGCCAGAGCGCACAGCAGGACAAACATCCTTCTTAACACTGTTTTTAACTTTGTTCGATGAGGACGAGAGAATGTGTGGGAGAGTTGCGGCAGTAGCCACGCCGTGCATCTCCGCGAAGACCGAAAGGCGAAAGCAAGGCTCCTCTCCAGTTTTTGACCTTTCTCGTTCCGAAATTCGACACCGTTGTATTGGTAGAAACTTGAAAGTAGAGCTTGAAGTAGAGAGGACGTGGACGACGTGGCGTCCATTGATCTTGTCTGCAAATGTCGAGTGTGCTGGGAGAGGGAGTTAGAGTCAAAGTTTGCATGGCCAAAGAAATGTTTATGAGATGGACTCGGATGTTCCGTGACGGACGAACACACTTCAGGTCTCGAGAAGCTCACCGTTGGTATTATGCCACTAGGCTGTATGGCAGGAACAGAAAGTAAGCACACAGACAAGAAAAAACAAAACCCCAAGCCAGGCGGAGCAAAACAGGCGTACATCATGCGCCGTAGCAACAATGCAGTCAGGCCGCAGTTCTCGTTCAGATTCTTTAGAATCGTATCAGCTCCAAAGTCGCGAGAAGTGCGGCAGAATCGACCTCTCTTGAGTAAATATACAGTGCACAGATCTTATATACTATATCTACGTTGAAAAACGACCCAGGGACCAGGGTCACAGTCACTTATCATCAACTCGGGAGCCCTCTCGGCTACTAGGATCTGAGTTAGTTCGATTTGTCCAGGGGCTGAAAGGTAAGGATAGGTCCGGAAAACTCGGAGTCTCGGACATTCCGTTTCCCGGAAAGCGTAGAGCATGGAGGCGTTGTACGTCAGTGTACCCGGCCAGCCGGCGCCCAATAGTCTACCGTGACCATGATGGGCCCAGGTCAATTTGAGACACCAACAGAACTATCCAGAGAACAATATATCACGAACCAAGTACGACTCAGTGGTAGAGCACGATTCAAGAACGCAGCTTCACGGACGTGCAGAGCGATTTATCCAGGTGCCTTAGTGAGAAGGGGAAAGATAGGTGTCATCTGTACGGTTGTGGACAATCGCGCAGAGTGCAAGCAGAGGGAAGGATATTGGGTGGCCGGTTCACCTAAGAGCTGACAGAGCTTGCCGAGGGTGCTTATTGTAGGCCCAGCAAACGAGGCAGATCTAGAGGAACAAAAAAGAATTGGCACGTGGCGATGGGTCTGAAGTCTGAGGTCTGAGCCAAGGAGTGAGGTACCAAATAGCCTAGGTAACGAGTGCTGTATATACGATAACGTAACTAGGGACTAGAAGCAACGGTGGAGGCCCCAAGTGATCATGGGCCGTCACTCGTGCGGCTGTCGTACTGTAGGGACGTGGGGGCGTTCTTGCGACCATCTGTTTGCTAGGACGCAGGGAAATGATGAGGCGGCAACGCCCGTCGTCGGTTCCTTTTTGAGTGGCGTTCGTGTCGCTCGCTGGCACGTGGATGCTACGGTGGGTAACCTGAAGCAACTTCACAACCCTCGACGTCTGTGATGAAGTTGCCAGTGCATGGACTGTGCCGCAACACTGCATGGGAACTAGCCAAATCCCAATGCTATCTATAGTACAGTTTTACGAGGTATCTAAGCCTTCTAAAGTCCTGCCAAGTACCAGCACTACAACAGATAACTATCATACAGTACGTGAGAATTGTCCGCAAGCGTCGGTCCGACGCTGTCAGTTCTCAGTATCCCGCCAGACGACGCGTTCAGAGGGGATTCCATCTCAAAACTCTCACCGGCGCTATGACTCGGAGTCGTCGTATTTGTGGGGAACCAGAAGCTGCTCAGCTCCGATAGCGATGAACTGAAGCGTGCCTCCATGGTTTCCACCGTCCCGAGTGAGTGATGTCCACGCTGAATTCTGTCTGACCGTAGCCGGAGCATGAAACGCGAAATGAGCGTCGAGGAGAGGCTAAATGTCGATGAGAATCAGTCACGAAGGGGAGGGAGCGCACCAGTGGGTCAAAAAATACCAACACGTTCGTTAACGGAGTCGCAGAGTTTTTCAGTAATGTCTATGCAGGGCTCCGGGGTAAGATAAGCCTCGAGCAATTGTCGAGGGAGAGACGTACTGGGGCAAACTAGAAGACGATGCGGGGTCAGTTTGTAGTCGTTCTGTACTGCAAGGGAGGGCCGTACATATAATGTCAAAATGTTGGCCAGATTGACAAGGAAGAGTGCACTGAGGATCCACAGAATGGTCAGCAATCTGCCTAGGAGATTAGATGCGCAAACAGTACACGAAGTACAATGATCCTTGGAATGGATTTGGTCATCCGTTGAGATAGATAATGCGGATGCGCTCACCGTCACGGACAAGTATCTGGATAAGTGGGGTATTATAGCCCATCTTTGCCGCTTTGTATAGAGTGAGGACGAAGACAGTGACATCAAAGGCCAGCAGACCGCCCCATGCGATACATAGAACTGCACGCAGTGTGTTGAGCACAACGTGCTCGCGTTGCGCGGTTAAGACTCACAGCGACCTCTGAAAGAGTCCAGTTACTATGCATGACTAAGAACCAAGCAGAAAATGGCGCACCCTTCGTCAGAAAGCCCTAGGCTCAGATGGCAGATAGGCATTAAAGGAGGCGGTACGCGGGTCACTACGTCGTCCGATTCTGTGGCGATCGCGATCTGTTACGATCAGTTAGGAGCCAATGACGTCCATGCTAAGTGCGTACGAAGCCGACAATGATACTCGCTCCGGCCAATGCGGCCAGGGCCAATAGGATGCGGTTGTTCTTGTTATATAGGGCGTATACTCGCATCGAACAGAGTACTATGAGTATAAGGTGAGAGTTTGAGATAGTGGGGTTACGGTAGCTCACCGGCAACGAGCAGCTGCAAGGCCATTCCAAAGTAGCCCTTATAATTATGTGTTTGCCAGCTATCTTGGTGTTAACAAATTGGCCTGTGGATGTAGGTAAGCTTGAGCACGTACGCATTTTGAGGCTAGGGATCGCCAGAGGCATGGTGATTAAACCAACGCAGGCGATATTGCAAAGAATTGCTGTACCCACCTCACACGACTTGTTGGGAATTAGGCCTATGATAATCGGTATGTGCCCCAAGATGGAAAAATAACGGTTGAGGAAGAAAATGGACGAGACCCATCCCGTACGGTATGGGTTCGGCCAGAAATACTCGACTTCACGGGATAAGGTGAGCGCATAGTCATAATAGAGAATCGCTAACAGTGTTCTAAGCCATTGAAAGGCGCGACACGACTGCTCCCAACTCACCAACAGGGAACGTATTCAACACGTAGTTCAGTCTGTTCTGATACCTGTAATAATGATTCGAAGTCAATGTATTGTTGGGAAACATTCAAGAGACAAAGAAAATCGCACAAATTCCTCTCGATGAATGTGATTTCGTCGATACTAGACATCGCCAAGAATCTCTGGCGGGGAAGAAAAGGGAGGAGTTCAAGTTGGCCATCGTGTCACTAAGGAACAAATTGTTGATACTGTGCTTTGGCCCTCAGTCGGACTCCCCCCCTCAGTTGGACACTTCCAATTTCTCGCTCATTTCTTGCTCAATCGTTACCAAATTAAATATATGATATCCTGTATGACTCCTAAACATACTCTGACCTTTTTTTTTGTTAAAATGTGTGGTATTGCGAAGTTGGCAAAATGGCCATCTGTCACGCTTGCCGACCGATGCCACATCGGGGCTTGATTTGGGTGGCTGACTTTCCAAAAATGGAAGCGAGTATTGGCCACTGGCTCAGGCTACTGAACGGTACAGCGCAGATGCCTGCAGCACGTCGTAATGCTACACAGCGACAAAATAACCGTTCAGATAGGCTAAACCGTGAAAAGTTTATTCAGGACACTCTAGAAGGTATTAATTCGGGAAATTTTAGTTCATATCGTGCTGCTCACAAAATGACCGGGGTGAGTCCACTTGAGGTGCATGTGATTGGGCTTAACAGGTGCTACAGATATCGTTGTCGACTCTTACTGATCGCGGGAAGGGTCGTCATGCTAGCCGGAGTGAAGCTAGCGCTAAGAGACAGCTGCTCACACCTGAGGAAGAGCAGACATTGGTTGATTGGGCGAAACATCAAGCATCAATGGGCCTACCATTCTCAAAGAAAGAACTCAAAGCTCGGGCATCCTCGATGGCTGGGAGGAAGACTGGGGAGACTTGGTACGAAAATTTCATGGACCGCCATGATAAAGACCTTGCAGCTGCAAGGGGCACCCGGCTTGACCCCAAACGTGCAAAGAATTTTAACAAGACCGTGATTGGTGATTACTTTGACAGACTTGAAGCACTCCATGCACGTTTCCCTGGTGGGATACCTCCAGAACATGTCTGGAACATGGACGAAAAAGGTCTTCAGCTTGGTGGTGGCCGGAAGAACCTGGGTAAGAAGTTCCTGTACTCGAGGGGCCAGAAAGAAAAATCACGACACAAGAGCGATAACCTCGAGCTCATCACCGTTCTCGAATGTATTTCTGCTGCTGGGGATGTTGTCCCGCCATCATTTTGTTTGCAGAGCGGCAGTACACCAGATCTGCGCGGTCTGTGCGATGATCAGTGGGGAAGGTATGCATGCACTCGTATTCGCCCTTGGACAGTACCTGAGCAGCGGAAAGTCTTTATTTTTCAGATTCTGGGTGGACGGACACATACAATTGTGAGCGGTGGATACGTGACATTTTCATTCCATTCGCAAAACGCTGCCGCACTGACGTTACAAAGCCAATCGTGCTCACCATGGATGGGCATGTTACTCACGAGGCACCCGAAATACAGCGCGCAATATACGAATGCCTCGATAACGAGGACCTCGAGATTGTCATACTTTGCTTCCCATCCAAGACAACCCATAAATGCCAGCCTCTTGATGTGGTGGTCTTCTCAGCCGTTGAGCGACGATGGCAGGAGATTTGTGCCGAATACCTGGAGAAGGGAAAACCAATGAATAGGCTCACAGCTATTCCAGCCTATGTGGAGGGCATCCGAGATGTGATGACGAAGGAGTTCCTCATGAAAGCGTTCAAGAAGACAGGGATTCACCCTGTAAATCGCCATGTCTTCACTGATGAGGACTTTGCCCCAAGCCGGGCATCCTCGACAATTGCACACGTACCAGACTCGTTTCCTACCGATTTCCCATCATCTGACCCAGCTGAAGCCTCAGACAATGACGCACAGTCGGAATTGGACCTGAGTGACAGCGACTTCTTAATCTCTGATGATGAAGGTACGGACATTACAGTAAGATATTTGGACTTGCTACTAACTGAGATGGTTTGGTCCAGAAGGACCCAGAGGCGACGACGTCTGTGATGAGACAGGTGAAGGCACAACCGTGACAGGGCCCGAAATGGAAAGCGATGGCAACTCCGAGGAAGCTGAACCAGCCTCGGGATTCATGCGGTCGCTTGCTAGCTTGGAGACGAAGGTTGTGCATATGACCCGTTCTGCGACAGCACGTCTCAACCTTTTCAAGCCAGCACCCCCGATGTCCATCTCTCTAGAGGAAGATAGAGTCAAGTCTAGAGAAGAGCTCCTCAACGAATTGCGCTCAGTGAGACAGCAGCTCATCGCCACCCACCAAGCCCTCGGGTATGCGATCGGACAGCTGAGCGCGTCGAATGCTCACTGTACAGCCATCCACCGGGAACTCAGCACTGTAAGAGAGCGACTCGATAATGCGACAAAAGCAAAGGAGCGTGGATCAAAGAAGATCAAGGCTCGCTTTGTCACCTCAAGAACCCTGCGTGCAGAATTCGACCAGGAGGAGTCTGAGCGACAAGAACGCGAGCGGGTTACTGCAGAGAAAGACAGACAAAAAGAAGCTGAGGACGCAGAAAACACTCGTCAGATTGCTGAGGATGCACTAAATCGAAATTTTACAGGCAGGTTGGCAGCATACAAGAAAAGCGATCTCAGAGCACTCGCAATTGCGCTCAGCATGTCTGACAAGGGCACGAACAACGAGCTCTTGTCCCGAATACAGAACTGTTTTGAGCAAACTCCAGACTTGAAACGAAACTCACGGTTCTCTGGGCTATTTAACAGATGTATTCGTGAAAGAAACGCAAAAACCCCCACAAATAACGAAGAGGCAAACACACGCCCAACCCTACCTCACCCGGGTCACCCCCCGAATGTTCCGCATGTCCCAAGCACAATTGCATCTTCCAGCTCCTATGTTATCCCAACTAATCACTATGTTAATCAGTACCATACTATGCCGGCGCCCATCTTTTACCCTCAGCTCACTAGTAGTCAAAATTTCAATATACCCCCTACTTATTACAATAATAACTTTACTACATAGCTATTCGGGATCCACTACAATAGATAGAAATACCCAATATAACTAGAATATTCGTGTCTTGCCTCCCATCGAGCCTTGCGTCGATACCAAGGTCGATACCGTGCGGTCACTGGCAATCAGCCCCAAAGCAGTCAAGCGGAGTCCTAAAGTTTTCCAAAACGGGACCGTGACAAGACGTGACTGTCCAACTGAGGGGGGGGGTCCGACTGAGGGCCAAAGCACAGTATACAATGCCCAGCCAAAGGTCGCGTGAGCCAAGAAGTGAGCACCGAAGTTCACAGATTTGAAATCCATTTCTGGGACCTGACACACTCCTGACACCTTCCTGGCAGGCCGGCACAGTTCGGCTTGCCTTGAACGGTCAGGCACCATCCTCGACGGCAAGCTCGACAGTGCAAGTTGATCTTTTGAATTGTGAATGGCTACGCCCTTCTTCACACGGTTTGCCTGGTTGTCCCATGCTTGGTAGTGGCAGGTTATTTCCAACGTTATTTTCATAATGATTTTGTGTTGTGTACTACTAGTAGGCAAGGTACCGAAGGCAAAGGGACTCACTGCGCCAGACCCGATATCGAGCCCACTCAAGCCATGAAGGGGGCCCCGGGGGTGGTTAAAAGTGAAGTGCTACATGGGGTAATTTGCCCCGAGGCACACAGTAACGGATAAAAAAAGGGGGGGGGGCTACGGTACAGAATTCATTGTATGTTTCTGCTTGTTTCTTGTACATACTGTTTGGCATACAGTAGTGTTTACCAGGATGAAGTGATCAAGCGTAACGAGATTATCTGATACACATCCCAAGGCCGAGTTGATTGAGTTTCCGAATAACGGTGGCCAGTGAGCGGACCACAATTCACTGTCTGACTCGGATACGAATACATATGTTGTGATTCATGGAATAGAGAGCCAAGTAGAGAGCATTAGATAAATATATCCGAAAGATATATCACACTGGCGGACCAGTGGCGGTGAACGAGGCGCAACCACAGGCAGCAGTCACGACTTACGAAGCATGGAAGGAAGTAAGGGTTTTCAGTCCAGAAAGACTCAGAAAGACTCAGAAAGGATGGGAAAAGGTGCGTGGCGTTTGAAAGACCAGACCCTATATAGTGTAAGGTGCCATCGACGAAAATCTGTATTTTGTCAAAAACTGTTCCAAAGTTACAATAACTTATCATTAATACGGGAGCCCTCTCGGATATCAATCTATCCAGGGGGAGATAGAAACGTGAGGATAGGACGTTACTTTTCCCGGAAAGGGTAGAGCATGGAGGCGTTGCACGTCAGTCTACCCAAGAGTTTGCCGTGACCATGATGGGCTAGTGTCAACTTGAAAGTGCATCAACAATGTGTCCAGAGAAGAGAGGGATACACCATCTCTGAAATACAGTATGCCAGTGAGTCAGGTACGACGCAAGACGCCGCGAAGAGCGATTTAATATTTATCCAGGTGCCTGAGTTGTGGACGATCGCACGGGGTGCAAAGGGAAGGATTTTGCGTCTCCAGTCTACCTAGGAACTGAGTCGATTGACAGAGCTAGCTGGGGGTACCGACTGTAGCCCCCGTGAGCGAGGCGGATTTAGACGGACCACTAGCATTGGCGTGCAACGAGTGGCTCCGGGTTGAGGCCTTGGGCGCCAAATGGGTTGCGAGTTGCCGTATACAGTGACGTGATTCGGAACTGTGGTGGAAGCCCGAAACTTGAATGATCATGAGTCACCATCAGCCCGTCAGTCGTACAGGTACAGTAGGGACGTGACGGCATTCTTACAGTGTGAGCCATTTGTTTTTCCAGACGTAGGACATTGATGAAGCGGCAACAAGAGCGGCAACAAGAGCGGCAACTCCTGTCGTCGGCCCTTGGGCCTGGGCGCTCGGGTCCTTCCGGGACGGCTGCGCAACCCTCCACGCTTGCGGTGAGAGCGCTGGGAATGGACTGCGCCGCAGCACTGCATGGCAACTAAGTTACTGTAATCCGAATTCCCAGTGCTATAAATAAATAGTACATATTTCCGGGGTTTCTAAGGTCCTGCCAAGTACCAGTGCTACGACAGTCTCGACAGATGAGTATCACAGGATGTCTACAGTACGTGAGACTTAGTAGTCCCATTGTCCACAAGAGTCATATCACCGACGCTATCCGTTCTCGGTCTCCCGCCAGACGACGCGTCCAGAGGGGGATTCCAACTGAAAGCTCTCACCGGCGCTATGAGTCGTCGTATTTGTGGGATACCAGAAGCTGCTCAGCTCCGATAGCGATGATCTGAAGTCTAAGTCTGCATCCACGGATTCCACCGTCCCGAGTGAGTGATGTCCACGTTGAATTCGGTCTGACCGTAGCCGGAGCATGAGACGCGAAATGAGCGTCGCGGAGAGGCTAAATGTCTGTGAGCAACTATGAATGCAACGTGGGTCGAAAGATACAAACACGTTTGTTAACGGGGTCACGGAGTCCTTCAGTAATGTCTATGCAGGGCACCTAGGTAAGACAAGCCCCGAACAGCTGTCGACGGAGAGACGTACTGGGGCAAACTAGAAGCCGATGCGGGGTTAGTGTGTGGTCGTCCTGTACTACATACAAGGGGGAGGGCGTACTTGTAATGTCAAAATGTTGGCCAGATTGACAAGTAAAAGTACGCTGGGGATCCACAGAATAGTCAACGGTCTAAATCAGGCTACAAGATCATTGGATGCGCAAACCGTACACGAAGTACAATGATCCTTAAACGGATTCGGTCATCTGTTGATGTAGGTAATGCAGATGTGCTCACCGTCGCGGACAAGCATCTGGATAAACGGGGCACTAAAGCCCACCTTTACCGCTTTGTATAGCGTGAGGACGAAGATAGCGACATCAAAGGCCAGCAGACCGCCCCACGCGATAGATAGAACTGGATGTAGTGCGCTAAGCACAATCGTGCTCGCGTCACTGGGTCAGGACTCACAGCTACCTCTGAAATAGTCAAGTAAGGCATGGCTGAGAACAAGCAAAAAAACGGCGCACCCCTCACCAGAAAGACCTAGGCTCAGATTGGAGATAGGTATCATGAAAGGTGGTACGCGGGTCACTACGTCGTCCGATTCTGTGGCGATCGCGATCTGTCACACGATCAGTTAAGAGCCAAATGACGTCCAGGGTAAGTGCATACAAAGCCGACAATGATACTCGCACCAGCCAACGTGGCCAGGGCCAATAAGATGCGGTTGTTCCTGCTATATAGGGCGTATACCCGCATCGAACAGAGTACTACGACTATATGGTGGGACTTCAAAGAAAGTCTGGGTACGGTAGCTCACCAGCAACGAGAAACTGCAAGGCCATGCCAAAGTAGCCCCTGTAACGATGCGCTTGCCAGCTAACCTCGCGTTAAGAAAACGGTCAGCGAATGCAGGGGAACTTGAGCACGTACGCATGTTGAGGCTAGTGATGAGGCATGGGTTATTTAACAAATGTTGATGATGCTGATACTAATACTGCTGTACGCACCTCGCATGACGTGTTAGGAATGAGACTTATGACAATTGGTATGTACCCAAAAATAGCAAAGTAACGGTTGAGGAAGAAAATGGACGAGACCCATCCCATACGGTAGGGGTTCGGCCAGAAATACTCGACTTCACGGGACAAGGTGAGCGCGTAGTCATAGTAGAGAATTGCTAACAATGCTTTGAGCCACTAGAAGGTACAGTGCGATTGCTGCCAACTCACCGACAGGGAATGTGTTGAACACGTAATTCAGAAACCTGTAATGAATGCGCTGTAGGGGATTTGAACATGCCAGAAGCAAAGAAAATCGCACAAATGCCTCTCGATGACTATGATTTTGTCGGCAGACAAGGCCATGGGTCTCTCGCGGGGAAGAAAAGGAGGGTTTGGTCGTGTCACCAAGGAATCGACAAGGTTGATATACTAGTACATCGTGATCCTGAAAAAGTATTGTAAGCCTAAGTTGATAAATTTAGATTGTATTTCCGGGACCGACGCTTTTAAGGCTCCGTTCTTCTCACCTTGAATGGTCAAGTGCAGTGCGAAGTGACTGTAATATGCCGCTTCTGAATTTGGAATGGGCCATGTTTTGCTTGTCCCAGTAATTTCCCATGTCATAATGATTTCGTGTCGAGTGCTAGTCAAGGTACCAAAGGTAAAGGAACTTGCTGCGCCGGGCCAGATACTGTATTGGGCCCACTCAAGACACGAAGTGGGGGGCGGAAGACGTAAGAGGCATGTCCAGTGACAACGCTCAAGCAAGATACGGCCAGCACCTCACGCCGGCGGGTATATTCTGCCAGTGGGATATCGGAGTACTAGGAGACATCGGATCATTAATGTCGACAACATTGAATGCGTAAAATGTATTAAAAATGAAGTGCTACATGGGGTGGTTTTCCCGAGGAGCACATGGATTAGTACCGTACAGTGTACTATTACTTTCTTGCGCATATATCGAGCTTATCTGATACACCGCGTCCCCGAGTTGTCCAAGTCGAGTCCCTTATCGACTCCCTACGTCGCGCTCTCGTATCTCAGCCTATGCTGTGACGAAATCCCTCTAACATGGACGACGAAACAGCTGAGATAGAGCTCGTACGCCTGTCCTCTGTGTCGACGACGGCTTCAGCGTTTCCCTGACGGCGACATTAGTTGGAACAGAACCTCAACAAAACACGCCAGATATCTCAGAGAATGACCTGTGCGCCAACACATCCTTTTTTTCCTGCGCCCCTGTCTTATCAGGTCCCTTCAGCCATCTTGACAAGTTTCGACAGTCGATTAGTCAAACTTGAGAAGACCATTCTTCCTCTTTACACATCGACTCAAATTCTTACCAAGCGCGGAAATAGTCTGTCCCGTACTCCCACCGCTTCGTTCTGAATACTGATGAGCTACCAGATATCGATAGTGCTCTGCAGAAGATAGATGAAGTGGCGAGCAACCAGGAGGGGATAGCCGCGGAGGAGGCGTTGATCCTGCGAGGGTACGTCTTCAGTCACATTGAAAACTCTCACGAACTCCCAAACCTCCTTTATCTCCAAGTCCCCAACCTGATAAACTTGACGTGTACACCGACGCATTGGAGCGTCTTAACGCCAGCATCGCCTTCGGGTCGGCTGAGGAGAATCAACGCGATACTGTCAGGACTCGATCTCGTCTGTCCTCTCTTTTCTTTTCTCACAACCTCGTTTCCAGGCGAGGTTGGTTGAAACCGGTGCCAAGAAGCTTGCCCAATTGTTCACAAAGCTCGTTGCTTCGGGGTCGACAGGCAGTCATCCTGCTGGTTCAGACTTCCAATACTCCCCTTTCCCTCGTGGCGACCTCGCAAACTTGCTACCTCTCGTCAAGTTCCTCCGCGCTCTTCCGTTGCCAGCAACGCACCCGTCCCACCTTGCCGCTGCCGCCATCCTGTCGGCTCTCAAAGAAGCGCAACGCGGCTACGCCGAGATGAGAGGAAACTGGGCGAGGAAGTGCTTGGAGGTTTATGGACGTCGCATCATAGATAGAGCAGAAACGACCGATGGGGTCGCATCTGGGCGGGATTTGGGCAAATGGACAAGCGAGCTTCTTGATGTTGTTGAGGTCAGTTCCCTGCGTCGACATTCGTTGTGAAACTAACTCTGGCTGCAGGAGGAGTACAATCTTCTCGTCCAGCTTGCTCCGCTCCCGGGTCCATCGCATCTCCCTTCCACTTATGCCGCTCTTCTTACCCCTCTGACCACCCTCTTCAAAACAACACTGTCTTCTCTCTCGGCTCTGATCAAGCGCTCTTTACACAAGTATACGTTCCATGCGCTCGCATGTTACTCGGCGCTGTCAGCGCGTCAAGATAGATGGGATGAGCTTATAACTAGGCGCGCGGAGCGGAAGGAGAACGAACTGAAGGAGGACCTACACGCTTTGCGTGGCGTGTGCCTGCGCAGCTTCCCAGAGTTCCTGGCAGACATCAAACTAGCTGGCCTAGGAAGAGGTGGGGAGGTTGGTACGGGATGTGCAGACTTCACGATCACGGTATGTCTTTCTCTTATTCCGTGGAGGTCTCTTCACATCTCCTCCTGCAGACGACGCGATATCTCGAACAGTTATTAGAGGTTCGTGACGCCGTTGGGCCCACTCTGATGCTCTTAGGTGATGGGAATTGGAGGATGGGCGACGGCATCCAGGCGAAACCCAATCAGGGGAAGCCCGCGCCGGGGAGCGAGGGCAGACTCATCGAACATTATGCGTGTATGCGCCCTTTCGTCCGCTCAGAGGTAGTCTAACTGACCCAACTACAAATCAGATGACGTCGTGACGACCCTGATCACCAGTTTAACGACGCTCTCTCGGATGCAGAGGCGTCCGGCCTTCGGCTCTGTTTTCCTGCTCAACAACACCGCCTATCTCTGCGCGAACCTACTCGAGCCACGCGCGCCCGTGCGCCAAATCCTCTCGCGGCCGACTCTGGACGCGATCAACTCGAACTTCCGCACCGCCAAGGCGGGCTACTTCGACTCGAACTTCTCCCCGCTCGTGCAGGTGCTCGCGGACGACAAGGAGAAGTCGGGCGGGGCGGGAAAGACGGCAGCGAAGGAGAAGTTCACGCGGTTCTTTGATCTGCTCGAGGAGATCAAGGAGCGGCACCAGCTTGCGCGCGTGCTGGAGGACGACGAGGAACAGCGCGCGTTGCTGGAGGACGAGGTGGTGAAGCTGGTCGTGCCGAGCTTACAGCGGTTCACGCAGAAAATGCGCGAGAAGGAGTTCAGTAAGAGTGAGTTGCGAGGATCAAAGTTTTCTCCGATGCGTCGTGCTGAACGTGCGACTCTGCAGATCCGTCCAAGTGTGAGTTTTGATTACTTTGCGAGGGGCGCACGCGCTAGATTGCTCTCCCTCTACAGATATCAAGATGACTCCTGAGGAGGTAGAGGCGCAGATCCGGAGTTTTTACTGACTCGCAGCGTGTAGCCAACGCATGCGTCGCGTTGTTGTGCACTTGCATCAGGCCAGGCCGTCCGCGATAATATATTCGATGCGCGTAATGGAATGTTCACACAAGTTAGGTGGTATCCCAACGGACTCCAAAACGTCTCTGGCATGTAAACATAAGACAGTTAAAACACGATCGTACTCCCACTGCAGGTAAGCAGAGCGTGTTTGATATCGCGCCAGTCACTGTGCATCGCGAGTATTATGACATGAATGGCTGGCCTGTCGAACCTGAAGGAAAATGACGAAGCGGAGGCATGGATACGGTAGTTCCTATGGAACCGGAGTAATTTATAATTGAACTAGGTGATAACTTAATAACTATTTTGACTTATAATACTGTAACCGTTGTGAAGTAAGCGCTATCCAAATTATAAATTATTAAAAGACACTTTAAACATAATCAGATTACTGTACTGTAAGGTACAAGGGGTCTTATAATAGTTTCGGCCTGCTTATAGTCTTTAAATATATTATATTATAAGTCATTGTAACGCCTCTTCTAGAATTTTGGCACAGCACATGCTGTGGTCCCGGCGTCTTATTGTCTGTGTTTTCCCACTCGTCTATCAGACTGTTACTGGCGGCATCCCTTCGAAATGAGTCGACCTCCCGCTTCTGGTTCTATGTCCCAGACTCCTGAGGCGACGCCGCCGTCATCTTCCAATATCGAAAGCGTCTTTGAGACCGCTCTCAAGTCGTATAAGAAAAAGACAAAGCAAGATCTAAAGAATCACGATCTCTTCAAACAGTTCGAAAAATGCGACTCTCCTAGCGCAATTCTCACCGCGTTTCAGGCCGATCAGTTTGGTCCATCTCCGATTGGTAACACGTTGAACAAATGGTTTGTTCCAACAGTCAACGTTCTTTATGCCTTCTCCGCGTCGCTCGGAGAAGGTGTCGGTTTGGTGGATATCAACACATCTGTCAGCGATCTCGCTCTGATGTCGATTCGGCAGGTCTTCTCACCCGCCAAGGTCGTGTTTGCTGGCGCTGGCGTCCTCCTCTTGGTGGGTGGCTTGGTTTATTCCATCGTGTGGGCTCTCGTGAACGCCTAGCGTACTCAGGCGGCTAGAGATGTCGCTGCGAGCCAAGACATCCTCGTCGACATCTTCGGACGTATCGACTGTTTCTTCGGTCGGCTCGAGATATATACGGAGGTCCCACTAACGCCGGCGATGACGGAAAAAATGGTGCAAATAACGGTTGAGGTTCTGGATATACTCGCGATCGCCACGAAGGAAATGAAAGAGAGTCGAGCGAGTGAGTTCGTCCTTCACCACACGTTTCTCAATACTCATCTTGATTTAGAAAAGTTTGTGAAGAGGGTGACGGGGCGGACGGATCTAGAGGATGGGCTAAAGAAGCTCGACAAACTGACAAAGGAAGAGTCTCTACTGGCGAGTGCACAGCTCCTGAAGGTCACACATGACATCCAGAACCAAGTGATGGTGGTCGCCAACGGCGTGGAAGGTGTCGACCAGAAAGTGCAAGTCGTCGTAGCCCAAGTGGAAGACGTCAAATGCGACGTACAGGTTGTCAGCGATCGAGTCGAAGTGGTCGACAAAATGGTGCAAGTAATCGTCGATGGTGAGAAACTGCGATCCACTGTCGGGATTTTTATAAACTTTTAGCTGTCTAGGCGGAAAGGAAGTAACGGCAACAGCAATGGAAGCAAAATTGATCTTGCAACAAACGGCAGACACCGTAGATGACGTGAAGCGTTCGTCATCAGTCATAGTCGAGTATCCAACACTGACACGATCACAGGGAACCAATTACGAGAGAGACTTAGAAGGTGGCAATCTGCCCCGGATCCGTCCACAAACCACAACTTTGCAAGCGATCGTCAACATGAGGGAACGGCTGAGTGGTTCATCAGAAACGACAAATTCGTGGGATGGAAGGTGACTGGTTCCCTGTTGTGGATACACGGGAAACGTGAGCTTCCTTCACTTCTGATGGATTCCGTGAGATCTTATGGATCATACGGGTTTCGCAGCCGGGTCTGGGAAAAGCGTCTTATGGTTCGTTTATCTCCATATCGTTCAGTTTTGGAGAAGTTTACAATCGTTGACCAGCTCTGCCATCATCAACGATATTACGACCCAGTACAATGAAGGATCGGCTTCGATGGCATATTTTTACTTTGACTTTCGGGATATCAATAAGCAAGCCCGCCGCAGCCTGCTATCCTCATTTCTCACCCAACTTTCCAATCGTTCTGATCATTTTTGCGACATACTCTCCCGCCTCTATAGGGTACACGACAACGGCGCCCATCAACCCAACGACAGCGCTTTGTTCCAGTGTCTCAAGGAGATGCTCACGCTTCCGAATCAAGGCTCTGTTTACCTAATCATGGACGCTCTTGACGAATGTTCCGACACATCTGATGTCCCATCCCCGCGGGAGCAGGTCCTTGAACTCGTGAAGGACCTCGCCGACCTTCGAATTCCTAGTCTTCATATCTGTATCACTAGTCGTCCGGAGGTCGACATCAGCGACGTACTCGAGTCAATCGCGTCTCAGGCAGTTTCCCTTCAAGACGAAAGCGGTCAAAAGAAGGATATCACCGACTACGTCAGATCTGTAGTCTACTCCGGCTCCGGTAAATTTATGAGGAGATGGAGGTTCGAGGACAAAGAACATGTCATCGAGACACTCTCAGAACGAGCTGACGGAATGTGAGAGCATATAAGAGCGATCATAACGCTTGTTGATAGTATTTAACAGGTTCCGATGGGTATTTTGTCAGCTGGAAACGTTGCGAAATTGCCTGCCACAGAACGTCCGGAGCGTCCTTGAAGCACTACCTAAATCTTTGGACGAGACATACGAACGGATGTTGAAAGAAATCGGGAAGGTCAACCCGCGTCAAGCTTACCGTCTACTACAATGTCTCACTGTGGCAACTCGGCCGCTTCGCGTCGAGGAGCTCGCAGAGGTTCTTGCGCTCGATTTTGATGGGGCCAAGGACGGGATACCAGCGCTGAATAAAGACTGGCGATGGGATGACGGGCAACAAGGTGTTCTCTCTACGTGTTCGGGCTTGATCGTCATCGTCGATGGCGTCGATGAAGACTCCTGGAACCGGTCCTGGGGGCACCGCGTTGTACAATTTGCTCATTTCTCGGTGAAGGAGTTCTTGACTTCGGATCGCCTTGCCAACCTCGAAGCAGACATTTCCCACTTTCATATCCGTCTCGAACCAGCGCACGCTGTCATCGCTCAAGCTTGCTTGGCAATCCTACTCCAGTCGAATTCCTACAATGACAAGGCGGAAAGTCGCTCGCCTCTACATGAGTACGCCGGTCGGCACTGGGTAGACCATGCCCAGTTCGAGAATGTATCGTTACGTGTAGAAGATGGGATGCGACGTCTCTTTGATCCAGCGAAACCATATTTCGCGACATGGGTCAACTCGAATTTGTATAACATCGACAAACAATGGTCGTCCTTCCTACCGGGTGCCACTGGTTTTGGTTCACTGTCATACTACGGTTCTTTGCTTCGGAAACCGGTTTCATCCGTCGGCTATGATCAAGGACAGCAAGAAAAATATACTCCGTTGTGCATATACTACGCTTCGCTGTGTGGGTTCTCCGACCTAACGAAATACCTCATCGCCGAGTATCCCCAGCATGTGAACGCTAGGGTTGGTTGCAACAAGAGTCCACTGGTGGTGGCATTGCACAATAGACACTGGCAAGTCGCAGAGCTATTATATCAAAATGGCGCAGCCGCGGATGTCGCGGTTACCGTTTATGAAAATCGCACATCACTGCACGCGGCATCAAAGGACGGGATCGAGGATGTCGCACGATGGCTTCTCGACCACGGCGCAGATGTGAACTCACAAGAAAACGACCACACCACGCCACTTCATTTGGCAGCCGCGAACGGACACCTGGAACTTGTTCGAATCTTGCTGGAGCACAGCGTAGACGTCAACGCCACGACCATAGACAACCGTACTCCATTACACGAAGCATCAGAAGGTGGGCATGTCGATGTTGTGCGGCTATTGATCCAGCATGGAGCGGACGCAAACACGCATCTTCAGACGCTATTGGTTCTAGCGTCATCATCGCAGAGTGTCGAAACTTTGCAGCTCCTCGTCGAGCTCGGAGCGGATGTCAATGCACAAGATGTGGGCCACTCGACGCCTTTGAATGTGGCCTCGTCAAAGGGGGATGCTGAAACTGTGCAGTTCTTGATCAAGCTCGGGGCGGACGTCAACGCCCAGGATGGAAGCCACTCGACGCCTTTGCATCTGGCCTCGTCCTGGAGCAATGCTGAAAATCTACAGGTGTTGATCGAGCATGGAGTGGATGTCAATCCACGGGATGGGAGCCACTCGACTCCTTTGCATCTGGCATCGTCCAAGGGAAATACTGAAGTCGTGCAGCTATTGATCGAGAACGGGGCAGATGTCAACGCATACAATGAGAGCCACAAGACGCCGTTGCATCTAGCGTTATCTGTGGTGAGTACAAAAGTTGTGGTACTGTTAATGCAGGACTGTTGATGAAGGGGATAGAACAACGGCCGCTGGATGTCGCCGTCAGAGAAGAGGGTCATGGAGCTATTGATCGAGCACGGGGCAGATGTTAACACACGCGATCTGAACCACACGACACCCTTGCATCTTGCGTCATCCATGAGAAACGCTGAAGCCGTGCGGCTAATTATCGAGCATGGGGCGGATGTGAACGCACGGGATCAGGCTCACTCTATGCCATTGCATCTGGCGTTGTCGTCGATCATGGGGAATGCCAAAACTGTTGAACTATTACTCCAGTACGGGGCGGAAGTTCATGCACAGGACCGAAACCACTCGACCCCTTTGCATCTGGCATCATACGGGGGGAATGCTGAGGCCGTGCAGTTCATGATCGAACACGGGGCGGATGTCAACGCGTGGGATGGGGACCACAAGACGCCGTTGCTTTTAGCATTGTCTCGGGTGAGTGCAAAAGCCGTGATAATATTGACGCAGTACTGGGTTGACGTAGGAGACAGGGCAGCATCTTTGGGTCATCTAATCCGAGGGTCGTGCGGCTATTAATCGAGTATGGGGCGGATGTTAACTCACATGATGGGAACCACTCGACGCCTTTACACCTAGCGTCGTCCAAGGGGGATGCCGAAAGTGTGCGGCTAATCATCAAGCATGAGGCAGATGTGAATGCACGGGATCTGGCTCACTTGACACCTTTGCATCTCGCGTCATCCAAGGGGAATGCCGAAACTGTTGAGCTATTACTCAAGCACGGGGCGGATGTCCACGCACAGGATCAGGGCCACTCGACGCCTTTGCATCTGGCGTCTTCACAGGGGAGTGCTGAAACAGTACAGTTATTAATCCAAAAGGGGGCTAATATTCGTGCACAGGATGGGGATCCCTCGACGGGTTTTGATCCAGAGTCGTCTAAGGGGCGTGCCGAAACTGTGCGGCTATTACTCCAGCACGGGGCAAATGCTCACGCACTGGATAAGAATCACTTGATGCCTTTGCATCTGGCGTCGTCCCAGGGTAACGCTGAAATTGTTAAGGTATTACTCTAGCACGGGGCGGATTTACACGCACAAGATCAGAAAGACTTGACGCCTTTGCATCTGGCGTCATTAACGTGGAATCCAAATGCCGAGACGGTGCGGTTATTGATCGAGCATGAGGCGGATGTGAACGCACGGGGTCAGGCCCGCTTGACGCCTTTGCATCTGGCTTCATATCAAGGGAATGCCAAAAATGTTGAGCTATTGCTTCAGCATGGAGCGGATGTCCATGCACAAGGTCTAGACCTCTCAACGCCTTTGCATGTGGCCTCGTGCTGTGGGAATCCTGAACCTGTGCAGCGACTAATACAGCACGGGGCGGATGTCAACGCACAGAATCAGAGGCACTCGACACCTTTACACCAGGCATTACAGGTAGCATTATCTGGTCGGGCACATATGGACCATGTGGTGTCCCTGCTACTCGAGCATGGTGCAAAGGTAGATGTAGAGGATGACGAAGGTTGGACTCCGTTCCAGCTTGCGTCGTCGATGGGACAATGCGAGATCACACGGCTATTTTCAGACTATTGTGTTACCCAATTTTCGTAGCTACGCATTGCCTTCACCACTTCATTCTTCTTACGCCCTCTTAGCCGATTACCCTAAACTCATGTACTACCATACGCTCGTTTGTTGAAGCGTTGATACGCCAGCGCTCTCCCTGGCCGGTGAATTCGTGATATTTGCAGTTTCTAACAGTACTCTACACTCCCGCACTCGCTCGTGCTTTCTTGCACTTTTCTGGACGCTTCCCCGCGCGCTTCCACGCTCTCCCGCGCTCTGTGAGCGCTTGGCTTTCCTCTCATCCCGGAAGCTTCCCTTCGCGTTTTAGTACTCCCCTGTTATCTAATACACCCTCTTTCCTTAGCTTACTTTCTCAGTATATAGCCCCATGTATTTACAGCTTTACGCTTTAGACTTCTAATAGTAGACTTCTCCCCTCGGACTTTTGAGCTCAGTGAATCTCATCCCTTGCGTCCCCCAGCGCGCCGCATTCGCGCGCGGCCTTAGCGACACGAACCCGACGCGTCCCCGACCCCGGCGGCCACTCATGCCAAGTTTCGCGTCGCACAGAAGCGTGAGCGACCATTTCCGACCACCTGCAACCAGCCGACCCTGTTCCCCCTCCCGACGTCGCCGCACTTACGCGCAGCCCTATCCCTTCGCTACCGACGCGTCCACGATTGCTGCGGACCCACATACACATCTCGCGCCCGCCCCGCGGAGGCCTGCGCGACCGCTCGCGACGCTTCACACCCCCTAGACCCTGCGCTCGCCGTAGACCGTTTCTTAGCGATCAGAGACGGTTTAGCGTGGTGTGCGCTCATGCGTGCAATGCCTCGGCATCGGGAGTCGGCCGCACCTCACACGTCTCACGTGCGGAGAGTGCGGAGGGGAGACAGCAGTAGAGTCGAGATGTACGGACTCGTTACTCAAGTCGTTACTTATTACTTATTACATGTGCTTACACACTCACTGGCATTTGATATTCATTTGGCACACTGACTGGCACACCAGAAACTTACGTTGAATACTTGGTTGAATACGTTCTATCTGAAGTGCCAGACTAATCTTACTCGCTGCGTTTCGTCATCGTTCAAGTTCTGACTCAGCGTCTTCAGCACGTCGAGGCATGTGCCAGTGGGTTGTGTTGCAAAATTATGGAGTGACTTTTAAAAGGAAACCTATCGAAGTGTGGATCCAAAAAAAACCCGTCAAAGTGCGCCTTGCGGCACTGGGGTGTGTCTTTGGGTACAAACATTCTCACCTTGCCGCTGCAGCCATCCTATCAGCTCTCAAAGAAGCGCAACGCGACTACGCCGAGATGAGAGGAAACTGGGCGAAGAAATGCTTGGAGGTTATCCACGCGCTCGCATGTTACTCGGCGCTGTCAGCGCGTCAAGATAGAGGGGATGAGCTTATAACTATGAGCGCCGAGCGGAATGAGAACGAGCTCGAGGGCCTGCACGCTTTACCCGGGCCCTGGCGTATACCTGCGTAGCTTCAAGTTCCCGGAGTTCCTGGAATATCTCAAACTAGCGGGCCTAGGATGAGGCGGAGATGGTTGATACAGGATGAGCTGACTTTACAATCACGGTATGTCTTTCTCTTATTCTGCGGAAGTCTCCTCACATGTCCTCCTGCAGATTCAGACGACGCGATATCTCGAGCAGTTATTAGAGGTTCGTGACGCAGTAGGGCCCGCCCTGATGCTTCTAGGTGATAGTAATTGGAGAATGGGCGATGGAAACCTAATCAGGGAAGCCCGCGCCGGGGAGCGAGGGCCATCAAACATTATGCGTGCCGGTGTATGGGTCATCTCGTCGACTCCAGAGGTAGTCTAACTACAAACAAGATGACGTCGTGACGACTCTGGTCGCCATTTTAACGACACTTTCTCGGATGCAGAGGCGCCCGGCCTTCGGCTCTGTTTTCCTGCTCAACAGCACCGCCTATCTCTGCGCAAACATTCGCAAGCCACACGCGCCCGTGCTCTAAATCCTCTCGCGGCCGACGCTGGACGCACTCAACTCGAACTTCGGCACCACCAAGGCGACTGGAACTTCTCCCGCTCGTGCAGGTGCTCGCGGAAGACAAGGAAAAGTTGGGCGGGAAAGGCGGCGATGGAGAAGTTCACGCTGTTCTTCGATCTGCTCGATGATATCAATGAGCAGCACCAGCTTCCGCGCGTGCTGGAGGACGACGAGGAACAGGGCGCGGCGTTGCTGGAGGACGAGGTGGTGAAACTGGTCGTGCCGAGTCTATAGAAATTCACGCAGAAAATGCGCGAGGAGTTCAGTAAGAATGAGTTGCGAGGGTTAAATTCTTCTTCGATGTATTGTACTGAACGTGCAACTCTGCAGATCCCTCTAAGTGTAAGTTTCGATTGTTTTGCGACGGGGGCGCACGCTAGATCACTCTATCTCCAGATCAAGGTGACCCGAGGTAGAGGCGCAGATCAAGAGTTTTCACCGACTTGCAACATGCAGTAGCCAAGGTATGCGTCATGCTGTTGTGCACCTTGTTTCATCTAGCCAGACAGTCCGCACGTTCTGTGATAAGATATTCGATGCGGTGGTGAAATGTTCACACGAGCTAAGAGATATCCAAAAGCTTAGCCAGAACGGAAAAATGAGATGGTGAAAATACGACCGCATGCATGAATATGACTCTCGAATGGTTCCAGATACATCTCGATCTCCCTGACCCACTTGACGTACACGTGAAGTCATTGAGTGCCTTGTCGCTCAATGGCTGCCCTGATGACCAGCACAGAGAGAGGCTCGAGCGACGGGGGTGGAGACGTAATGCTTGCGCTCGAGCGGCCCATTCCGCATCCGTAACTGTAGCGAACACTTGCTTGGAACCGTGTGGGTCTTCAAGCTGGGACGTGTTCTTCGAGAGCTGTCATCGCAGGGCTTACGGGCGGGTGTGAATGGGGTGTAGTTCTCAGGGGCGCCCTGCGCGAGCCGTAGAGGATGATCGGGTGCTTGGATACAGACATGACGACGATGGCACATCCGTTCGATCGAGCGACAGAGTGTACGACGGCTCAGTGTGCATCTTCTATGAATCAGGCGAATGTTCGTGGAAGGAATACATACTGCCCTCTCTATTGATGATGACACGTTTTCTCGCAATCACACACCACCCTCTTTTGCTAGAGTTTCTTCAAATCTATGAGGGAGGGTAGGAAAAGGGAAGGGAACTTTCAAAATTGCTTATAACGCAGAGACAGTTCTCTAAAAATTTCTTCACATCCTAACAGCATCCTAACTCTTCACGATTACTCCGGGGATAGCTGGCGTACCGCATTGAACAGATCAGACGAACTGGGGTGAAGACTCGAATCAGCAGTCTGTTCAGAGTCTTTCCAGGAAAAGACCAAGATAGTACGATGGTGGGTGATGTTTTTCAAGCCCAGGGCCGGAGAAGATTCCTTTTGAGTCGGACCGGAGTGCGGCCGCGGGCCATTGGTCCGTCACGGTAGCCCGGGCTGTGCAACCTGTCCAATACCGTCAAGAATACCGTTAAGTTGTCGATAGACCGTCATTTGTCGATAGACCGTCATTCTGGATCGATTTGTATGTTGGCGGGGTTTACGAAGCATTTTCATTCTAGCTTGGGCGTCCTCAAGCTGCACCCAAGGCTGCACCTGCTCCTTGACCTGCTCCAAAGAGTCAGCTGAGTGAGCGCTACCGTATCCGGCAATCCTCGGCGTCTTACTTATCGACAGATCAGTACTAGTACCACACTGATTTCCCACCCTCGTCAGCTACCAGCGTACCCTCACGACCTCCCGCGTCTGGTTCTATGTCCCGAACTCCTTCACTAGCAGCGATACCATCATCTTCGAATATCAAAAGCATCTTTGACACTGCTCTGAAGTCGTACCAGAAAAAGACCAAGCAAGATCTAAAGAATCATGATCTCTTCAAACAGCTCGAAAAATGCGATTCTCCCGGCGCCATTCTGGACGCGTTTCAAGCCGATCAATGTGGTCCATCTCGGACTGGTGGCGGCGACGACAGGTTGAAACAATGGTTCGTTCCAACTGTCAACGTTCTTTATGCCTTCTCCGCGACGCTTGGTGAAGGTGTCGGTTTGGTAATATCATCACATTTGTCAGTGATCTCGTTCTGATATCGATTTGACAGATATTCTCACCAGCCAAAGTGGTTTTCGCTGGCGTTGGTGTTCTCCTCTTAGTGGGTGGCTTGATTTATTCCCTCTTATGGACTCTCATGACGCTCGGCGTTCCTAGGCGGCTAAAGGTGTCGCTGCGAGCCAAGACACCCTCGTCGACGTCCTCGGTCGAATCAACGGTTTCTTCAGCCGACTCGAGATTTATACTGGCGTCCCGTTGACTCCGGCGATGACAGAAAAAATGGTCGAGATAACGATTGAGGTCCTGGGTATACTTGCAACCGCCACCAAGGAAATGAAAGAGAGTCGAGCGAGTGAGTTTGTCCTTCACCATTCGCATCTCGAGACTCATATCAATTTAGAAAAATTTGTGAAGAGGGTGGCGGGGCGGACGGACCTGGAGGATGGACTGAAGAAGCTCGACAAACTGACACTTGAAGAAGTTGCAATGGCGAGTGCACAGCTCCTGAAGGTCACCCATGACATCCGCAACGAATTGACGGTCGTCGCCGGCGGCGTGGAAGGCGTCGGCCAGAAAGTCCAAGTCGTCGTAACCCAAGTGGAAGACGTCCAATGCGGCGTACAGATTGTCAGGGATCAAGTCGAGGTGGTCGACAAAAGGGTGCAACTGATCGTTGATGGTGAGAAACATGTGATCGACTGTCAAGATCTCTTTATAAACTCCTATCTAGACGGCAAGGGTGCAATGGCAACGGCAACGGAAGCGAAATTTATCGTGCAACAAACAGCCGACGACGTAGACGACGTGAAGCGTTCGTAATCACTCCCATCTTTCGCTGATAGTCGAGTATCTAACACGATTGCGCAGGGAACCAATTGCGAGAGAGCCTCAGGGGATGGCAATCTCCCCCAGATCCATCCACAAGTCACAACTTCGCAAGCGATCGTCAACACGAGGGAACGGCCGAGTGGTTCATCAATGACGGCAAATTCGGGGAATGGAAGGTGAATGGTTCCCTGCTATGGATCCACGGAAAACGTGAGCTTCTTCTACTTGCAACGGCTCCGGTGATCTTATGGGTCATACGAATTTCGCAGCGGGGTCTGGGAAAAGCGTCCTATGGTTCGTTTCACATTAAATCATAAAGTTTTGGACAGCTTACAACCATTGACCAGCTCTGCCATCATCAACGATATTACGACCCAGTGCAATGAAGGATCGACTTCGATGGCATATTTTTACTTTGACTTTCGGGATATCAACAAGCAAGCCCGCCACAACCTACTTTCCTCACTTCTCACACAACTTTCTGATCGTTCTGAACGTTTTTGTGACATATTCTACCGCCTCTACAAGACACACGACAACGGCGCGCGTCAGCCCAGTGACAGCACTCTGTTCCAATGTCTCAAGGAGATGCTCACGCTTTCGAATCAAGGCCCAGTTTACCTAATCACGGATGCTCTTGACGAATGTCCCGACACATCTGATGTCCCGTCCCCCCGCGAACAGGTCCTTGACCTCGTAAAGGACCTCGTCGGCCTTCGAATTCCTAGTCTTCACATCTGTATTACGAGTCGTCCGGAGGTCGACATCGGCGATGTACTTGAGTCAATCGCATCTCAGACAGTTTCCCTTCAAGACGAAAGTGGTCAAAAGAAGGATATCGCCGACTACGTCAGATCTGTGGTTTACTCTGGCTCTGGTAAATTTATGAGGAGATGGAGGCTCGAGGATAAAGAATATGTAATCGAGATACTCTCAGAGAGAGCTGACGGAATGTAAGAGCAACTAAAGACGACTATGATCATAGCTCATGGCATTTAACAGGTTCCGGTGGGTCTTCTGTCAGCTAGAAACGTTGCGAAATTGTCTGCCACAGAACGTCCGGAGCGTCCTTAAAGCACTGCCCAAATCTTTGGATGAGACATACGAGCGAATGTTGAAAGAAATTGGAAAGGCCAACCCGCATCAAGCCTATCGTCTCTTACAATGTCTCACTGTGGCAACTCGGCCGCTTCGTGTGGAGGAGCTTGCAGAGGTTCTTGCGCTCGACTTTGATGGAGCCGAGGACGAGATACCGGCGCTGAATAGAGATTGGCGATGGGATGACGAACAACAAGGTGTCCTGTCTACGTGTTCGAGCTTGATCGTCGTCGTCGATAGCGTCGATGATGAAGACCGTCCATCACGCTCTGGGGCCCGGAAGTACCGCGTCGTGCAATTCGCTCATTTCTCGGTGAAGGAGTTCTTGACTTCGGATCGCCTTGCCAACCTCGAAGCAGACATTTCCCACTTTCATATCCGTCTCGAACCAGCCCACACCGTCATCGCTCAAGCATGCTTAGCAATCCTTCTCCAGTCAGATTACAACGACAGGGCCAAAAGTAGCTCTCCTCTAGGTGACTACGCTGGTCGGCACTGGGTAGACCATGCCCAGTTCGAGAACGTGTCGTTACGTCTAGAAAAGGGGATGCGACGTCTCTTTGATCCAGCGAAACCATATTTCGCGACATGGGTCAACTGGAACTCGCATAACATTGACAAACAATGGTGGTCCTTTCTACGGGGTTCCACTGGTTTTGATACACTGTCATACTACTATTCTTTGCTTTGGAAACCCGTTTCATCCGCCGGAGTCTATGATCAACGAGACCAAGAAAACTATGCACCGTTGTGCTTATACTACGCTTCGTTGTGTGGATTTTCCAACCTGACGAAGTACCTCATCGCCGAGTATCCGCAGCATGTAAACGCTACGATCGGTTATAACAAGAGTCCACTGGTGGCGGCATTGCATAACAGACACTGGCGCGTCGCTGAGCTATTACATCGAAATGGCGCAGTCACGGATGTTACCGTTTATAAAAATCGCACTCCACTGCACGCGACATCGGAGGAAGGAATTCTTGATGTCGCACGATGGCTACTCGACCACGGCGCAGACGCGAATTCACAAGAGAACGATTATACCACACCACTTCACTTGGCAGCCGCGAATGGACACCTGGAACTTGTTCGAATCCTACTGGGACATAGCGCAGACGTTAACGCCGCGACAAAGGACGACCGTACTCCACTGCACAAGGCGGCAGAAGGCGGACATGTCGATGTTGCACGGCTATTGATCCAGCACGGAGCGGATGTAAACACGCACCTTCAGATGCTATTGATTCTAGCGTCATCGTCGGAGAGTGTCGAAACTGTGCAGCTCCTCGTCGAGCTCGGGGCGGATGTCAATGCACAAGATGTGGGCTACTCGATGCCTTTGAATGTGGCCTCGTCAAAGGGGAATTCTGGAACTGTGCAGCTCTTGATCAAGTTCGGGGCGGATGTCAACACCCAGGATAGGAGCCACTCGACGCCTTTGCATTTGGCCTCGTCACGGGCTTGGAGCAATGCCAAAACTTTACAGCTGTTGATAGAGAACGGAGCAGATGTCAATGCGCGGGATGGGAGCTACTCGACTCCTTTGCATCTGGCGTCGTCCAAGGGGAATACTGAAATCGTGCAGCTATTGATTGAGAATGGGGCGGATGTCAATGCATACAACGAGAGCCACAAAACGCCTTTGCATCTAACGCTGTCCACGGTGAGTGCAAAAGTTGTGGTACTATTAGTAGAGCACTGTGTTGATGGAGGGACAGAATAACAATCGCTGGATGTCACCGTCAGAGGAGAGGGTCATGGAGCTATTGATCGAGCATGGGGCAGATATTAACGCACAGGACCGGAGCCACACGACACCCCTGCATCTGGCGTCATCCATGGGGGACGCTGAAACCGTGCGGCTAATTATCGAGCATGGGGGGGATGTGAACGCACGGGATCGGGCTCACTCGACGCCTTTGCATCTGGCGTTGTCAATGGGGGACGCCAAAACCGTTGGGCTATTACTCCAGTTCGGGGCGGACGTCCACGCACTAGATCAGAACCACTCGACGCCTTTACACTTGGCGTCATACCAGGGGAATGCCGAAGCTGTGCAGCTCATGATTGAGCACGGGGCAGATGTAAATGCACGGGACGGGGACCACAAGACGCCGTTGCTTTTAGCATTGTATGAGGTGAGTAGACAAGCTGTAATACTATTGACGCAGCACTGGGTTAATGACGGGGACAGGACGATTTCGTTGGGTTATCTCCGAGGATCGTGCAGCTATTAATTGGGCATGGAGCAGATGTTAACGCACATGATGGGAGCCACTCGATGCCCTTGCACCTAGCGTCGTGCGGGGGAGATGCTGAAAGCGTGCGACTAATCATCGAGCACGAAGCGGATGTGAATGCACGGGATCAGGCCCGCTCGACACCTTTGCATCTCGCGTCATCAAAGGGGGATGCCGAAACTGTTGAGCTATTACTCAAGCACGGGGCGGATGTCCACGCACATGATCAGGACCACTCGACGCCTTTGCATCTCGCGTCGTCACAGGTGAGTGCTGAAATAGTACACTTGCAATTATTAATCCGGCTCGGGGCTGATGTCCATGCACAGGATAGGAGTCACTCTACGGGTTTTGATCCAGAGTCGTCCAAGGGGAGTGCCGAAACTGTGCGGCTATTACTCCAGCACGGGGCGAATGTCCACGCACTGGATGAGAAGCACGCGATGCCTTTGCATCTGGCGTCGTCCAAGGGTAACGCTGAAATTGTTAAGGTATTACTCCAGCACGGGGCAGATCTCCACGCACAAGATCGGAACCACTGGACGCCTTTGCATCTGGCGTCGTTGACGTGGAATACTGAAACTATGCGGCTATTGATCGAGCATGAGGCGGATGTCAATGCTCGGTGTCTGGCCCACTTGACGCCTTTGCATCTGGCTTCGTACCGAGGGAACTCTGAAACAGTTGAGCTATTGCTTCAGCATGGAGCGGATGTCCACGCACGAGATCGAGACCAGTCAACGCCTTTGCATGTGGCGTCGTGTTGTGGGAATCTTGAACCTGTGCAGCGACTAATCCAGCACGGAGCAGATGTTAACGCACATAATTATAGCCACTCGACACCTCTACACCTGGCATTACAAGTGGAATTATCTAGTCAGGTTCCTATGGCAAATGTCAAGGCCAATGTTCAAGTTGTGTCCCTGCTGCTAGAGCATGGTGCAAATGTAGATGTAGAGGATGACGAAGGTCGGACTCCGTTTCAGATTGCGTCGTCGATGGGACAATCCGAGATCACACAGATGATTTCAGACTATCGTGCTATTGTAGAATAGTATGTAGCATGTCAACTGTCGCGGTCGCATATCTACTTAGACTGTCCGCGCGTTCTGTGATAATGTATTCGATACGCGTGATGGAACACTGGCACTTACAAAGGCTAAGATAGATCCCAAAAGAATCTCCAGTCTAGCCAAAACCCTGACACGAGATACCAATCGCACTCCCGCTGCGGGCAAGTCTCGTGTTAGTTTTGGTGTCAGTCGTTGTGTATCGTGCATCATGAATGGACCAGCCTGTCGGAACTGACTCCAAGGAGGTGAATGTGAGGAGAGGGTACGGTGGTCTTTCCGGAGTGCCCCCTATTAGGACAGGGCCCCCCCTTGAGGAAGATCTGGAACAAATCTGCTTGCGCTGAGACGTCCGGGATTGCCTGTCAGTAAGTCACGTATCAAGCCCAGAACTCTATCAGGAAGTGGTAGGCCATTCGCGTCGCGTCCGGCGGGATTGAAGAGGCCGGCGTAGGTGCCCTTCGGTAGCGATTCTGAGAACGACTGGACTGCTCGGTTGTGCCAGTGTGGGCACCCGAACTAAAGTACGCCTGTCAGATAGGCGGGGATGAAAGTGATACTGATGCAGCTTGAGACAGGTTCTGATTATTCAGACCACCTCTTGGACCACCTTAATCGATTTCCAAGAGAAAAGGCGAGGATACGGCATAACACCCACCGTTGACAGCCACGGAAGCAAAATACGTGTTGAGCGTTTGCGAGACTTGCTCCGCGTAGAACGCCTGCAAATCTGCAAGGTTAGAAAACTGCCCCGAATACGGCGTGATTGCGATTGTGTTATCTTCTGCGATGGACGAAACCAACCACGTTGTAGAGCTGCTTGAGACACGAAACCGTGGTCGTCGTGTTGCAGCTCGGGTCGACGGTCACTCCTGACCCGGCCACGGAGATCTTGTTGTTTGAAGAGAGAGGAGGGGCCACGTTGAGGGCAGGAGATAAGAGAAACGTGGTGCGTTGCCCCTTGGCGCGGTTGAATGCTGTCGTCGGCTGGACGAGCTCAATGTGCTTGTCGAGAGGTGCGGGAAGGCCGTACTCTGTCGTGCGCACGAGGAAGTCACCGTCCTGAGTGTACTTCCACACACGGATCTCCTAGCCTTGCTCCTAGCACGTGTTTTGAGTTGAGCTTCGGTGCAAACAAGGCGCAGTGACTGACCGTTCCGAGTATGTTCGCCCCTGCGCAACAGGTAGGCGCACAGTGACCCAATTGCCTGCAGGAGACCGATGACACGCCTCCTTCTGTATTCCATGACTTTCTGGCACTCATGGACAGCGTCGACGCTGCTCGCATGCGGCGCTACAAGCGCCTCGACTTCGTAAATGACGGTTGCAGAAGACTCCCTAGCGCATTGTGCATCAATCGACTAACCTGATTTTGTGACTTCTCCGACTCGGAACGATCCGCCATACCGCCACTGCGACAGAAGTAAACGCGTGGATCGCATATTGGCGCAATATATAACCCTCATGTCTTGATTTGCCCGATTTGATACCGGTTCTTTGTGAATCGCAGCTTGCACCTACGAGGAGTGGCCTCCGCCGACTCTCCGTGCGGTGCCGGGTGAGGGGAGTGCGGCGCGCGCACGGAGGATCAGACGACGCTGAACGGAAGCTGGTTCTGGGATTATTTATTGAGGGAATGTGTACAAGCGTCGTAATTAATAATGAGTGTATGAAGCGCATTCACGGAACAGCACAGCGGAACAGCACAGAGAGCGGGCGAAAGCGCCAAGCCTTCTCGATCGATCGAGAGGGTCTCTGTTGCCGAGGTGAGATCGCGTCGGGTGGGACACTTCGGGAGGGGCTCAGATGAACGACAGCGGTGGCAGAGGCCCTCATCATGATCCCATTGTAAAAGGGTGTGGTGTGTGGTGGGTGGGTTTAAAAGAAAGGATCACGGTTCTTTGGACCGGTTGGAAAAATTGGCGGACAGGTTGCAGCATGCAGGAAACATCAGGGAAAACCTCCCGAGCTAATCTAGCTAATTGAGCTACGGTAGCGCTACGGTAGCGATCAATTAGCTAGATTAGCCATCAGGTAATTTGCCACCAGATACTGTAGCGCTACGGTAGCACTACGGTATCAGCTCAGGAGCACGGTCTTATCACACCAGTATCAGAGATTAGCACAGTCTGATCGTGCCAGATTCGGAATCAGCTCCTCAGCTAGATTAACACAGTCTGATCGTGCCTGATTGTGCCAGGCCAGAATCAGCTTAGGAGCTAATACAGATTAGGACGATGTATCACGCCCGTATCGCTCAGGAGCTAATACAGATTAGGATGATGTTATCACGTCAAGATCAACGAGATCCAAATTTTATAGATTCAGCTCGTTTAACGATTCGACAAAAGCAGTGGTACATTGACTACTAATCTGACTACACGAGAACTACCAAAAGATGTTTTTTTTGATTTTATTTAATTAACCAAACAGATTCTTTTTTTTTGGGTTTATTTTATAAGGATTCCAGAACGATCCGAGTCCAGGCAAAAATCGTACACCAGTTACCAACGCACTTAACAATTTCAATTTTCAAGAGCTCCAAGGTCGAGTTCGGCAATGGGATTCCCAGAGAGGTTTGCATTTGTGCTATCCATACCAGATCAGTCTGCTGAACAACACGTGACAAACAATTATACGCACCTTGCTAGGGAAAATATGTCTGCCATCATAAGGTGATACATACCCGCACGGTTCTCACAGATGTGATTGAGCGTGTTGACATGCCCCAAATAAACATCAAGGAAGGTGTTGGCCGAGAACTCCATGGTTCTCTGTTCGCCAGTACGCCACTCAAAGAGGGTGGCATATAGCTAATAAGTCAGATTAGTACAATACATAGTAATTAATTGAAAACGTCTTACCGCCGTTGCAACTAAAGCCACCATTGACATAGGAACCTCTTGAATAATGTCACCATTAGCGGCTTGATGTGTTGGAAAATGGTCTTCAAAACGCGTGGCCAAAGAACTGCCTCCACCAATGGCAGTGAAATAGAGATCCCGAATGACCGAGATGATGCGGCCATTCCGGTAAGGCCGCGTGCGCTTCGGAATTCCATCTGGAGCAATGCCCTGAAAGATTGTTAGATTGCGTCGAGAACCTATTTGAGACTCACAATTATCGGATACGGGAATGTGTAATTATAGTTGGATAGTTGGCCCCGAATAACACGAGTGATTTCCGTTTGGGGGCCAATGGCATAGATCTCGGGAACGCAGATAATGTTGCAGCGCTCTTTTACTTCGCTACGAATCCGGGAAATCCGGCAACGTGGCTGTCAACAGAATTAGCGAGTAGTCACAGTCTCATCCGTAATAATAGTAGACCATACAACGGGAATGACTCGGGTGAAGTATTCTATGTCGTCCTGGAATCGCTGACGGAGGATTTTTGTATCGGGTTGACGATCCTCGACAGCGGTCATGAGTGAGTCACGCGCAAATGCAAGTGCGGCACCTGGGTCTGGGAATGCGTTGATAAGCACGAGGTGTGCCCGCATATGATCAATGGCATCCTGGAGAACCAATCGGACGAGTGGGTGCTGGAGAGTCAATTTGATTTTACTTGACCCTGTGGCGAATAACAGGTCAGTATCGGCGGGCCATGGAGCTCCTGATGACTCCTGCGTTGTGGTCTGGTTGACCGAAATCGCTGCTGGTAACATAGCCGCTACTGCTTCTGTGTCAGCTATTAAGAAAGCAACCAAAAAAATAGAATACCTGAGAGCTCATGCCCAGCCGTGGCCTCCTTTGACTCTGACTCTGGGAGCGGTGGGGTGGTGCCAACAGAGACAACACGCCCACTGGCACTGGCACTGACCGGTGTGTCGCCGGTTTGTGGACCTGTACTCTGATCTGCCAGGATAGACTCAGCAATACTATCTAATCCCTTCCAAGAGGGTCGCTACGAAAGGATGATCAGATCGAAAATACTAAAGGTTGTTGCACACTTACCTCCCTTGCGACGGCCTCCGAAAATTTGGATGTTGAACCCTGGGTCAGCTTGGCGACGAGCTCATCACCCATCCAGTCCTCTTCAGTTTCGACATGGTCATCCGTGTCATCATCGCCACCATAGGTGTCAGGAGGAGGGAGATAGTGTGGACCATGGTCGCAGCCATGATCATCACCACGGCCAGGATAATAAGACGAAGCTGTGGATGACAGTTTTGTTTGCACGTACAAATATGATTTGTAATCGAACGACTCACTGCGTCGCAACTTCGCCTTACCCTTACAATCGCCACCACTGGCACTCTCTGGCTGACCTACCATCTCATTCTCACTGGGAAGCCTGAGAGGCATTGGCCGACTGGGGACAGGCACTTATATAAATGGTGAGTTCTCTGTAGTTGTTTCTTTGAGAAACGCATACCAATGATTCGTGCCCGCTTAGCGGTGCTGGTCTGATCTGCAGGGGTCTGATCTGCAGGAGGTAACATTGTAGAGATGTCGGTTTCGGTCAAGGTACGCTTCAATCGCGCTTCTCATTATGAGAGACAAGCCCAACTCGATGATCATCTAGACTCACATGGAACTTGGGCGCGGAGATTACGATGTGGGGTATTGGTGATGCTTTGCTGCACGACGTTGCTCGGCGATGTAGTTGTAGGAGTCGAACCTTGGCAATGAAAGGTGTTTTCATCCGATGGTCCTTGAGGGTGATCCATGGTCTTGCTCTTCGGAGAACGGCGGGTGCGCGGCGCCATTTGCCAATGAAGAACAGGTGAATACGACACGTACTCACAGAGATAGATAGGAAAGGGGACACAAGCACGATACGCAGGTATGCCCTTGTTTTATGTCGAACCGTCATCGGACTAATGAAAAATCTATTTAGAGTTCTGGCGATAAGCCTGAACTCTCAATCGTCCCCCGTTACTCTCGTCATGTACACAGCACGGGTCTATTGTCATGAATGCGGCCGTGATTTTACTCCTCATGGTTATTCTCAGCACATCAGCAGGTCATTACATGTAGCCCACTACACTGGCAATGTGGCGCAGCATTCGCTAACGCCCGTTCGCATGCTGCCACATGCAGGGTTTTCGCCAGCGTCGAACCCTAATAATCCTCCGCGTGACCTTGGCCAAGGCCTTACTGGCTGGGAATTGAGGGCGGATCACATAGGAGACGATCAAGGTATGTCTTGAGGGTTCATTCGGGGCCACGCTAATGGTTGTACAGACCCTAGTGGTGCTTCCAGCACCACCCAGCCCGACAACACCACAGGTGCGACCGCTGCTGCCCAGACTGCTGAGGCTGCCAACTGTGGAGTTGCCGCAATCGCCACGCATGATACGGACGCTGACGACGCCACTGAAGCAGCTGACATTATAGATGCGGACATTTATGAACAAATAACCCAGAACACGGACCATATCCCAGCCTATCCTGAACAAGGGCGCTCCGTTGAAACTGTGCCCCTAGCCCAACCGCAACCTGTTGAGTCTGAGTCGCGCACACCCCCAATGCCACCCATCCTTCCTGAGGGCAACAGTCCAGAATTGGTTGTTGAGCGCTTTTCGTATGGCAGCGCTGGTGTCCCACTACCTGGCGTGCATCAAGGGTTGTCGTTGTACCAGACTTCCCTGGAGGCACTTGGCCAGTCGATCTGGGCCCCGTTTCAGTCCCAGGGCGACTGGGAACTTGCGCGTTGGGCCAAAATGCGTGGTCCAACATCTTCGGCGGTTGCAGACTTACTCGCCATACCTCAGGTATGTGCGCCAGATTTCCCATCGATCCTGTTGGTAACGTGTTGTGAAAGCTTGTAGACAGGCTCGAACTTTCATACCGCAATCCCAGAGAGCTCAATAATATTATTGACCAGTTACCTGGGCGCCCACCATTCAAGTGTTGGGAACTACTTATTTCGGACGAAACCCTTCACTTTTATTACAGGGATATAGTACAATGTCTCCGCGCGCTCTACGGTGATCCCGAGTTTGCACGTGACATGGTCTTCACACCGGAGCGCCATTACACCAGACACGATCGGACTTGTCGGGTCTATAGTGACATGCACACCGGTGACTGGTGGTGGGCAGTACAGGTGCGTAAATCATCACACGTGTTGATTTGAGTACTCACCAGTCCCAACAGACGTCCCTTGAAACCCATCGGCCAGGAGCAACAGTGATCCCCGTCATCCTATCCTCAGACAAGACGCAGCTAACACTCTTCCGTGGGAAGGTCGCATATCCGGTCTACATGACCATCGGCAATATTCCGAAAGAAATCCGTCGAAAACCATCGCGTCGTGCACAGATACTGATTGGCTATATTCCAACAGCCAAACTGACCAGTCTTACCAACAAGGCAGCTCGGCGGCGTGCGCTCGCCAACCTATTTCACTCCTGTATGCAAACCATATTGGCCCCGATCGCAAGCTATGGCGAAACGGGAGTCGCGATGATGAGCGGAGATGGGACATGGCGCCGATGCCATCCCATCTTCGCTGTCTTTGTTGGGGATTACCCCGAGCAGGTACTTGTAACGTGCACATACAGCGGCCGGTGCCCCAAATGCACCGTACCTCACGACCAACTTGGAGAATCTGCTAGGTCCCCGCTCCGCCATTATGATCAAGCCATCAAAACCTATTCATTGGCGGACGAAGATGTCCACGTGTTCCACGCCGCATGTCGTGAGGCAGGCCTCAAGCCAGTCTTTCACCCTTTCTGGGAGTCCCTGCCACTTGTCGATATATTCGTTTCGATCACTCCAGACATTTTGCATCAATTGCTTCAGGGCGTAATGAAGCATCTGATCGCCTGGCTGACACGTTCAGGTCTTTTTGGCGCTGGGCAGATCGACGCGCGGTGTCGGTCCTTGCCACCCAATCACCACATCAGGACTTTTTCAAATGGGATATCGACAATGTCTCGTGTCTCGGGGCAGGAACACAAGGATATGTGTCGAATCCTACTCGGATTAATTATAGACCTCCCTCTTCCCTCTGGACAAGTCACCTCACGCATTATCAGATCGGTACACGCACTCTTGGACTTCTTGTATCTTGCACAGCTTCCTTCTCAGACTACCAATACAGTTGCTCGACTCGACTCGTCTCTGGCTCGGTTCCACGACAACAAGGCCGTCTTTGTCGACTTGGGCGTTCGCGAACACTTTAACATACCCAAGTTACACTCGCTTATGCACTACAGCCCGTCGATTACTCTTTTTGGCACCACGGATAACTATAACACTGAGCAGACTGAGCGGCTTCATATTGACTTCACCAAGGATGCTTATCGCGCGACAAACCACAAAGACGAGTACCCCCAGATGACCACGTGGCTGGAGCGCCGTGAGAAGCTGCAGCAGCACACAGCGTTTATCAAGTTTCGGCAGCAGCCTGAGGCCGAACAGCAGAGAAGACAACCTCCAATTGGGCCTCCTGGCCCTGTTCCCCGCAGTGTGAAGATGACACGAAATCCATCTGCCAAGGCCGTATCCTTCGACGACCTTTCAGGGAAACATGGCGCAGTCGATTTTCAGGACGCGCTAGCCGATTTCATCGCTCAGACCAATCACCCCGAGGCATCAGCAGCAGCTCTGAGAACGCTGGCTGCAGATACACTGATTCCGTTCCGTCGTGTTCCTGTCTTTTACAGAATCAAATACACATCAAGTGGCACATCCACAGTCATCGATGCAGTCCATGTCCGACCTGAACAGAGAGATACACATGGACGCTCAATACCATCACGTTTTGATACTGTCATTGTCCGTGGCCACCATCGAGGTCGTGCACGGGGAAACAACGGTGGGTCTGTTTCTGATTGGTAATAGAACCATCTAATCATTCTAAACTCAGGCCTGCAAATAGCCCAGGTCCGCGTCGTCTTTCAAATACCAGAGAGGTCCATTCCTGACCTTTTCCCGTCTTTGACCACGGTACTACCAACACACCTCGCATACGTAGAGTGGTTTTCCCCAATCCCAGCCACCCCTGATGCCAATAATTCATTGTATAGAGTATCTAGGTTGACACGCAATGGTCGGCGTGACGCCAGTATCATTCCGGTTGACTCTATATTTTCGAGTGTCCACTTATTTCCCCGATTTGGACAACAATCACGCGAGTGGAACACCTTTTCAGTATTGGAATTATGTCAATCATTTTATATAAACCCCTTCAGCGACCGGGATATGTATCTCGTACTTTCGTAGTTAACTATCAACTAGCTGTAACCAAGTGTACATGTACACTTGCATGTACAACATGAGTGCTCCCAATGGGAAGTCTGTCGATTACGTCGATAAATTTAGATTATGGTGGATTATATATATTTAGCGTGATTCCGGTCACGGGTACGGGTAACCCGCGCATCCGAGTACGGGTGAGGACGGGTGAGGCAGCGGGTCGCGGGTTTGACGGGTACCCATACCCGCATGCCCCTGCGTCGCGTGCAATCATAAGTATACTAATTTCTACTACTAGTAGTGCTACTGCCTGTGGTCGTTGTGGAGTTGTGGAGTCGTAGTCACCGTCGTCGTCGCCATGTGCTCGCCCCGTCGCCATCACCGTCACCGTGGCCGTCGTGGCCGCCTCGTGGTCACCCCGTCGCCATCGCCATCTCCGTTGCCTCGTCGTAATCGTCCATCGTAGTCGCCCCATAGTCGTCGTAGTCGTTGTCGTAGTCGCTGTTGTAATCGCCTCCATCGTAGTCATCACCTCAGCCTCCCTGTGGTCGCTACGGTGCCGCCGTCCTTGTTGCTGCCACTATGGTGTCGCATCGTCGCCGCCGTGGTCTCATCATGGGTATTTCGCCTGTTTCGGTCGTACTAGCCTGGACTCCTAGTTCGCCACCGACGCCACATACCCAAATAGGTAGTGACTTGGGTGTAATGTTGTCTACATCAGGCAAGCACCTGTGATTAGCAGAACAGTATCTCTCGTATCAAAATTTAGCGATCAATTATCGCTCCAGTATCAAAATTAGCGATCAAGTATCAAAATTAGCACGGGAGGTTTTCCCTGATGAAGGTGACGCCGCCTCGCCCGCTCACTCAAAGACAATGTTCTAAGGCACCGCTTGTGCCTTTCTCCGCCTCAGACCGGCTAAACCACCACAACTCCATCTGTGCCACACCGCCAGGTATTTCCGGTCCTTCTCCGGCGCCGCAGCGAGGACGCCTCAGTCAAGCTCGCCCCGATCGAGCGTCACGACTACGACTACGACCAGAGGAAAAAGGAGATCCCAGGTCTCATGGAATAGATAGAAAGGCGAAAGGCGACGCGTTTGATGTTGACAATGACTCGGAAGTCAAAACCGATGCATCAGTCTTGGCATCAGCGTTGATTAGATTGCAAGCGACATGCACGATTTATTTCGTCGTCATCTCTTTGGCAACAAGGTCTTCCGTACGCGCGTCATCCGGCACTCGTTGAATTCATGGTGGGAAGATGAGCTACTCTTCCATGTGCTTATGTACGCAGTCGTGTTCTGTATGCGTGCAGACTGTGCCCAGCTGAGATAAGCTCTCCCCCAACGACGTCATTAGTGACGCTGCGATCGAGATTACTGACAAACGTTCAAGCTCTGGCGGCTGTCTCTGGCGGCTGTCAAGGACTCAGAAGTGAGGGTGGGACTCAGAGCATGCTCCAACATCATATATCACATTCGGAGTGAGCGTTATGATTCCTCTGTATGCGGCGAGGCTAATAATCACTGACGCGTCGCCTTTGTGCAGAACCACATATTAGTCCTACGATGCTCTGCGGCAGACAATGTTACAGTTTCTCAAACAAGATGATGCGGACGACACACGTAGTACGATCATGCACCTTGAGCTCATATCAATACTTGACTCACTCGGCTCGGTATCGTCCACCAGAATGACTGGCTCGTTTTTCACGCGCTCGACTCGGCTCAAGCAAAACATCCCCAGACGCGAGCTCATGTTCCCCGAGGTGACCGCGTGCAATAGTGAAGTCGCACAGCATCGTGCTTCGGAACTGCACGGGCACGAGCACCAGATGCCAAACCTTCACTTCCCTGGGACCCTGCGCGTTAACAACTTGACACGCTGGGCTCTCCGGCCAGTAGTTATTTTTGTGCAGTAGTAGTGTTTTCCCGGGTACGGATACGGGTAGCCCTTGTCAATCCGAGGGTTACCCGGGCCAATCGCCACACACTACTCATCCTGTGTGTGCGTCAATGCATTTCCCCTCGTTATCGAGCCTCCGAGGTTCGCACCAGTCCTTCGCTACCTAATATCGCTTGTCCAAAAACAAAGAAAAAATATCGAGTATAAGTGGGACTTAGTTACCTCGCTCTTTGGCCCACCATGTCTGGAGCTGACTATTCCCCACTCACAACTTACGAATCAGACTCTGTCATTGACTTGCGTCCTTACCCTCCACATGGTGGACCTTACTATCGTACTTACCGCTGGCCACAGAGGCTAAGATGGCCTCGTCTGCGGTCATGTGTCAATTATACCGCCCCAGCCGTATTTATCATCTTAGCCCTCTGCTATCTTACTTGGGAACCACACATAGAAATCACGTTCTATCGGCGATCGTGGATCAGGCAGGAGATAGAGCCATTAACACCTCTCCACGGCTGCTTCAGACCTGATCAAGCTTCCCCGCTGTATAACGTCACCGAGCGGCTATATGGCCCCAAGTCCACCGAGGTTCACGCCGGCCTGCCCATGCGTCTAGGCCTTGACTGTTATGACTTTGGGGCTACAATTCGCCCCCTACCTCCCTCCTCACCAGCAGACAGACCACGTACCAACTACCACACATACTGGCGCACGGACTTGGCACCGTTCGGTGAGCGACAGGAATACACCCTCAAGTCTTTCTTCGCTACCCAAAACCCTCACTCGCGCTTTATTATGTGGTCTAACGGTGACCTCTCTACCAACCCGCTACTCGCAAGCTACGTCGCGCGATACCCAGACGCATTCGAACTTCGCGTTGCGAACACACACGAACTCTCGAAGGGCACGCCTCTCGAGAACAGTCCTCTCCTCTCCAGCAGCGACAAGAAGGCCTGGTTGGACGGCGACCTGATTCGACTCCTGGTTATATGGCGCGACGGAGGCGTGTGGGTGGACATGGACATGCTCCTGACTCGTGACCTCTCTCCCTTACTCGAGCACGAGTTTGTGACACAGTGGGACTGCTATGGTATGCCCTCATCGTTTCCCCCAGAAAGACAGAGGGATAAATCACACCTCTCCAGACAAAATTTACCAGGCGCTCAATGGCGCGTTGATGCATTTTCATCAGCACTCTCCCTACCTTTGTGAAGCTTTCCATCTTATGGCGACATCCACAACACCGCGACCGTCCTCTACGGATTGGGGTGCTATTCTCTACCTCCGTTTGTGGCGTCGGCTCGTAGCGGAGGGCATCCCCCCCTTCAAGATTCTTCCATTTTGTTTCTCCGACGCCCGAGGGTGTCGCAAAGACAACCGCCTTCCAGACCCGTTCGAGCCAGATCCAAGCGACGGTTACTGGACAAAAGGTCTGACGCGCACAGAGGGCGGCGGTCTCGATCGCAAACTCGCCAAAGTGTTTGCGGTGCATCTGCACAATCAGTGGCAGAAGAACTTTCCACCCGGCGGTTGGGTGGAGCGGTTGTTGTTGCGCAGGTACGATAAAAAATTGGCCGGTGTGCCGGAGTGACATGCGGTACATTCACCACAGATAGAGGTAATCTATAATAAATTGATAATATCATGCTCGAGTAGATGACTTTCACTCTGGAACCACTGGACTTCCGCGACTGTGCCGCCACGTTAGCCCTCAATGCAAATCCGGCATCCGAGTCAGACGGAGTCCGTCTGACCGCCTTCCCTCCATGCCCGTCGCCAAGTAATACATATCCCGATTCGCCTCGTTCATGAGCTTGTCCAGCTCGGACAGCTCCGCGGCGTGCATCGCGCCGAGGTGCGGCTTCTGTGCGAACGTGCTGAGCAGGCTCTCGAGCAAGTACGGCTCTGGTCACATGAGCGACTATGTCACCTGGAGAAATAAAGACTGCAATTGTTAATCGGAAGAGTGATGGGTTAGATGCTGGGTCTAGTAAGATGAGCTAGACTGGAAAGACTGAAAGAGGCCGCTGATGTCTAAAAGCGAATTTGTTACTAAATAGAACCCACGATTACGATGAGATCGAAAGTGCAGCAACGACGGTGTAACAGTTTACTCACGAATTCGAAATAGCAGTATAGAAAAGAACGAAAAAGTGCCAGTCCTCCTGGGCTGAACGCTCAAGACTGTGGACGCCTGTTGCGGGTGGGATTTGTGACTATGTTCAACCGATAGGGGACGATGCATTCGAGCCCACCTTCGAAATCTAGCGCCACTATATGTACATCCTCCGTAGGTGAAACAGACATCCAGACACCTAAGTACGCTCAGTAGGGTGTAATTTTGCATCGTAAATGGCTCTAAACAAACCTGTTGTCCGCATTGCGCTTCCCGCAAAAGGCGTATCCACCACTGGTAGATGATTCAGGGTGCCAGTGAAGCTTTTCCCGACAGATTGCTCTCCCATCGACGATACAACCTTCACCGGCTAACGTCAAGTCAGGCGCCCCGGTCAGGGTCATTCCCGATGACACGAATCAAACGTCTTACCTTTGAGGCCCAATAAGACTGGAAAATCGACTCGTACCACCCGAGAGACAGATGGTCTACGATTCTGTTCACCTCAGCAGTAACGATTTCTCAAACTGAGCTGATATAATCCCATGGAACATGTTGAAATGTCGCTTGAGCTTAAGTTCCAGCCTTCCAGTGGCACGTGCGAGTTACCTCGGCGTCCGGGCATAAGCAGATGAGATGTGAGCGTAGCCTCGCAAACACGATCCCTAGTCACGACGTAGCTGTGATTAGGGACAATTCCCCTCGATCTGTAGTTGAGACATTATTTACACATTCTAACGGAGTGCGGGTTTCCGCACATTATTTCACGTGTATGTAGACACGTTATGCCCACCTGGCTCCCCAGTCGTTTCTGACAACTTCTGGTGTGCCAGTTCGCCCTGACTGCTGCGCCCGTTGCGTCAGAACGAATCTGTTCTTATGAGTGACCGTAATGTGGATGGGGATGGGGCATAGTAGATCTCTGAAGAGCGTGGCTGATAGGAACTGCCCTGCAAAAGGAGGTGGGAAAGGCTGTGCGGCCACCACGATACTCCTGAGTTCGTCGCCACTTGCAGTTGGCTTGTCCGAAGTCTTTTCAAAGGTGGAAATGATTTGGGAAAATGGGAAGAAAAAGGACGCCGATCGTCAGGGACGAATATCAGCGTTTTCTGCCGCCGCTGGCCGGAAGATGTTGTACGGCGTTTAACCGTTGGGACAATGGGGAAGCATGTCCAGATGACATCATGGCAATCGACCAGACAATTGTGGATCGTCTGTTTGACATGGCGTGATGATGCATTCAATCATACTCCTTTGGATGTGAACTCGGTGGGTTTCTGAGTGACGTCGAGAATTACAGGTCGACAAGTTCGAGAATTTAGGTCAATACCGACGAAATGGATGTTGTCCCGATTGACGATTGACGTGAGAAGCGCCGCATCGAGAATCGAGATCGACTGGGAAGTTGGGGAGTGTAACGGAAATTCCATGGGTCGCCGTGAATGTAGAGCGGCAGCAGAGTCAGGGATTGGCTGTTGGCCTTTTTGGGACATAGATGCAAATCTGTTAGTAGTAATAGTGCTGAGGATGACGAGATGTAGTGATTACTAAGTGGCCCACTGGTCCTCGGCGCCTGGCATCGCCTGAAGCTCATGTGCGGATGCGCAGGTGATTATGTCGTGAGAGCGCGTGCCCTAGTGGCATGCAGGAAGAAGAGGTGAGGTACGAGCGTAGGTTTTTAAGTTTTAACACGATTCTTACTACTAGTGCCTTTGTTATTCGGGTTTGTTATTCGGGTTTTTGCAACCGGAATATGATCAGGGATAAGTGAATTCCTCGGTATTTACTTCGAGTACGCTAAGATGTCGTTCATGTTCGTATCCAACGGGGGACGGATGCCCGTCCCCTTTATATCACTTAGTTTTACATGTTTACTTGCATTTAAGAACGCGTCATGTAGACCTGGTACCCCTGTCATATTGTAAAGAGGCTACTACATTGGGACAGAGGTAGAGCAAGGAGATAGGAGAGGAAACGCGTTGTAATAGTGCCATATAGGGTCATGTACCTCAAGGCGCACTCAAATGGATTCCAAAAAAAAAAAGACCTGGTACCCCAGTCGTTCACGCTGCGTCTGGTGTGCCAGAACATCCGAGTCGAAAACCCGCTCCCGTTCAACATGCCTATTCTTGTGCCTATTGCACCACTATAGGATTATTGCAGTCGAATTGATGTCCGTCGTTCGACACGTATCCAATATCACTGGCATTCGCGGCATTCGCGACCGGATGGAACATTGGCAGCGTGCAGTGGGAGGGCTGTGCGTTAGCTCCACCCACTTCGATGGTATGTTCGAGCCCTTGTTGATTGAAATTCAGTTCTGGAAACCCATGAGGGGCACTATTACCTGGGCACACAGCATCGCTGTTGGGGATTAATAGGCGAGGCTCCGCGTGAGTACGCAGCTGGTCCACGTACCACTTCGCGAAGTTCACTTGATCTTCACGAGAATACGGATCTACAGAGAGCTGGCTAAGCCGCGAAATTTCCCACAAGGTCGTTGCTTCCGTTACCTTTGAAACCTGAGAATCTTATGAATAAAACTAGATACAACGTTCGGGTGACGAACGCCAAGACGAACGCACCCATGCGGCGCCAGTGAAGGCTGTGTGTTATCCAGTCTTTAGGTTGGTGGGAGCTTGGGACAATTTTCTCGGTAATATGCAGGACTTCGGCCAAGACTTCGGCATTGTCATGGTGATCACCACGACAGTAGTCGATGTGCACGTGTCTCCCCATCGACGTGCATACCAAATTGCACAGCATGGGGGCACTGTCATCCTTCGACGAGAATTTACGTCTGTCCAACACAAGGCCATTTCCTTCTATAGTACCGTCGATAACACATCGTGTACGTGACATAACCCCATGGCGGGTTTCGTGTTCCTGTTGAGAATGACCTAAACTCGAGTTAGTGAGGAACAAACAAGGCGCTCGATGCCGAACCCAAAGGAAGTGTGCAGAGATAACCACAGGTCTCGCACCTGAAACGGATAAGCGCTTCTAAATGTGGGGCTATATTCATGGCTTACCTGCTCTCGCAGAAGTGGAATGGCTGCTCTTCCTTGCTATGAATGTGAGGTCCTTGGTGCTCGACCTTCCATGGCTCGATTACTTTAACGCAAGGGAGGCGCTTAGCGGCTGGGGCGATGTTCCGTTAAGAGGCTAAGATAACGTCCGGGATGACGTACCTTGAGAATACTAGTTGCCTCTGTAAAATATCGACGTGATTGTTTCGATTAACATACCCTTACCTTTGTGTACTGAGAGGCTTCGTGTTTTGGAGTAAACGTAGCTTCTACGGATAGCGGAGTCGTCTCGACTTGGCATATACCCGGAGCAGAACACAAGGCGTTACACGAGTGTTCCTGGCTAGACAAATAAAGCGCGGTAGAGGGGAAAAAGTAGTGGGCATACCCGCAAAGGTGATTCTCACTGCGAGATAGGCCGTGCAAGTGGTCTCCGCTGCACAATCTCTTGCACAATTGGCAAGAAATTGGGCAGAGTCTATGTTCGCACGTGTGGACTGTGTGCTCCTCGAATCTGACCAATATTCTGTCAGAATGGAACATTGGGGTTGAGTTAACTCACATCGGGACGCGACATGTCCTTGAACACGTAAATGATTTCCCGTTCGGCAACCTCAGGTTAACCAAATCGCATGGCTAGGGGCACACTTAAGTGTAGAACCAGAAGACCGTTCGACGTTGAAACATACTTTCCCACATACATGGACCGGCACAGAACAAACGTGGCCGCCTTCGTGCGAGACCGGCTAACGGATGATTAGGGATCAGACTAGTGGCCCAGTGCGCAAACTAGTAGCAGGAACGGAGTGTTACCTTAATACACTTGTCAACACAGCCACACTTCTGAGAGTGTCCGCAAGGCTGTCCGCATAGATGAGCGTCTACATGGCACCTGGGAGGCGTTGGATCGGGTGAGTAGTGGTGCTGAAGTGATGGATTCCCTGAAACTTACACATGGTCTGCGGAATGGCCCGCGCTGAGATAGTGTTATGTTAGAACGGTCTATCATTGGGCGCATGATGACTGGACCTACGGCTGGCCGCAACGTCTTACAGCAAGTAGCTCCTGGGGGCAGAAGGTACAATGGTGAATGCACTCGTGGCTCGTTAGGCAATCATGATCGCCTTCGTGTAAATGGTTCTGTGTGCAAAACAGGTTACAGGTGGCACATTTGGATTTGCAGAGCTGGATGCTGGCACGGAGATCTATCACTGCGCTGTTAAACGCTCGGCGCAACTTTTCGATGCTTGCGTGCTCGGCCTGGAAGCGTTGCATATTGGACTTCAGCCACTTATCGACGTGGGCAACACGCAGGTCGACGAGATGAGTCAGGTGCTGCACGAGGTCGGAGATCCATTCCGGGTCGACGACCTGTTGCCGGGATCCAAACCGATCCCAAGAATCACGCAGAACTTCAAGACGATGCTCGCGATCGGCAGCTGGCCCAGTGAGCAGGAATCGGGCTTCGGTGTCCTCCGCTTCCATCACAAGATCCGTGTAGAAATCCTAACGTCCTCAAGACTCAAGCAGACGTTGTCTGCTTCTATTTTCACGCTTACCTTGAGAGGCTCAGGCTGCGGGACTACTTCAGAGTATCCGGTCTCCAAGGCAATTGGCAAGACCTTGAGGAGAGAACTCACGCGATGTGTGGCCATATTTTCTAAAACGGACGCTGACAAGAGAGCAACCGCTAGAACATAGGAACATACGCGAAATGGCTCCCCAGTCGTTTGCCTATCGGTACGCATGGGGCTCTAATCAGTTGGTGAATCAGCGGGTTGATAATCGAACGGACCTTCAACTTGGCCATCAACGTTTTGAGTGTATGCAAGAACTCCCCGGCAGTGTTGTGTGACGTTCCCTGTTGGTCGAGCTTCTTTTTGACAGCAGAGAAAATTCTGTAAAAGTCTTTCGACTCCATCACCGGCCACGGGATGATTTGCAACTTCCCCGCATGAAGGCGGGTGATGAAGTTAGCGTCTTGCTCATCGTGAACGATCTTCCGGAATTTGAGAGCGAACCTAGATACATTTAGTGGCGGAGAACGGCGTACAACAAGAAATTATACGCTTACTCTCTCGTCACTTCAACTCTGTCCGAGTCGATGACATCCTGGGTCACATGAGCGACTATATCACCCGAACAACTGGAGGCGTTCGCACCTCAATAATGACTGCAAGTGTTGATTGGAAGAGCGATGGGTTAGATGCCGGATCTAATACAGATGAGCTGGACTGGAAAGACTGAAAGAGGCCGCTGATGTCTCGACTACTAGTAAAAGCGAAGTTATTACGAAATAGAACCTACAAATATTACGGTGAGATCCAAGGTGAGATCGCAAGCGCGGTAATGACTGTGTAACAGTTTACTCACGATATTCGAAATAGCAGTATTGAAAAGAACGAGAAGAGTGTCCTCCTGGGCTGAACGCTCGAGACTGTGGACGCCTATTGCGGGTAGGATGTGTGATTATGTTCAACCGATAGGGGATGATGCATTCGAGCCCACCTTCGAAATCCAGCGCTACTATAAGCCCATCCTCCGTAGGTGAGACAGACATCCAGACACCTAAGTATGCTCAGTAGGGTGTAATTTTGCATCGTAAATGGCTCGAAACAAACCTGTTGTCCGCATCGCGCTTGTCGCAAAAGACGTGTCCATCAGATGATTCAGGGTGAAGTTTTTCCCGGCAGATTGCTCTCCCATCGACGATACAACTTTCACTGGCTAACGTCAAGTCAAGCGCCCCGGTCAGGGTCATCCCGATGACACGAATCGAACGTCTTACCTTTGAGGCCCAATAAGACTGGAAAATCGACTCGTACCACCCGAAAGATAGACTGTCTACAATTCTGTTCACTTCGGCCCCGAGTAAAGATTTCTCCAGCTGAGCTGATGCAACGCCATCCTTCAGCGGAACGAATCTGTTCGTATGAGTGACCGCGATGTGGATGGGGATGAGGCATAGCATATCTGCTAGCCACTCGCCAGCTCTGAAGGGCGAGACCGGCCAGTCCGCACTGGAAAGGAATTGCCTTGTAAAAGAGGGGAAAGGCTGTGCGGACACCACGAAACTCTTGAGTTCGTCGCCAGTTGGCTTGTGCGAAGTCTTTTCAAAGGTAGCAACGATATGGGAAAAATAGGAAGAAAAGGGACGCCGATAGTCGTCAGTGACGAAGATTAGCGTTTTCTGCCGCCGCTGGCTGGAAGATGCTATTATATTGCGTTTAACCGCTGGGACAACAGGGAAGCGTGTCCAGACGTCACGATGGCAATCGATCAGACAGTTGTGGATCGTCTGTTTGACACGGGGTGATGATGCTTTCAATCCCCGTTCTTGGAATGTGAATTCGGTGGCTTTCTGAGTGATGTCGAGAACAACAGATCGACAAGTTCGAGAATTTAGGTCAAGGCCGACGAAGTGGATGTTGTTCCGATTGATGATTGACGTGAGAAGCGCCGCGTCAAGATCGACAGGGAAGTCGGGGAGTGTAACGGAAATTCCACGGGTGGCCGTGAATGTAGACCAGTGATAAGCTGTTATTGTACGCTCTCCACCTTCATCTTGGACGACGAGAACGCATGATCCGTCTGGGGAAGAGTAGATCGCGCGTGGTATCTGAGGTAATTGTAGAGAAGCGGGTCTGTGATGAGACGTCAGCAAGGGATAAGAAACGAAGATAGGAAGAAAATACTTGGGCCGTAGCGTGACTAGAGAGAAAATCGTCGCCTGTGCGTTCGAGTCTACAAAGAGTATCTCTTCGCTCTTGTGGGAAAAACATGCATGCACGATGGACGCCCCCGGATTAAAGAACGGTAATATGTCAATTGAAGTCCCAAGTCCCCGCAAAGACTTGAGCTCCTCGTCGAACACGAAGATATGGAGTTGCATCTATGATACGTTCGTCTCACGGGTAAAAGGAATTTACACAGGAAAGGACATACTCTTGCGGATGCGTAAATAGCCAACATACGCTTAGACTCATCAAAGGCGATGAGGCATGTTTGACCGATTGTGTCCTGATGAAAGAACTTGGCATAAGACCGAGATTTTATAGTGGCGTCAATGCGACTGAGACGATCGAGCATAATCATGACGTTTCCTTGAGAATCGATGAGGCCTAAGAGAATCCGATCTCCTTCGAGGAGATGGGCGTATCTAAATGAGCGAGGGTGATGAGTGTTGTCTGCAGTACGAACTCGTTACGCACTTTACGACGGTCTCTGAGGGTATGTGAAAAGATTGAGAAAGTCGCTCGTTAAGGACAGGGACCGTGACATAGGAGGGGTCGAGCTGCAGGTTGTGCTTTTGGTCGGCGAGCAGGCGTAAAATATGGATCTTGTATTCGACCTCTTGGTTCGGCAGAGTTTCTTTTCTGCCGCTGATGAAGTACGAATCTAGCCGATAATGAGGATAGGTTTCCGTTCAACCAGGAAATCGAACAGACCTGAGGCGTACTGGTGCTCTTTCTTCGTCCTGAAGTCGTCAATGCAGATACTATTACGTCTGCGCGACGTGAGGTAAATACTTGACCTACGAAGAGTGGGCAACTCACGATCTGGAACGCTCTCTGCATAAATATTCTATTCGCTGGACAAACTCGGCCCGGGATACCTTGAGTTCCTTTTCCTCTTCACTCTTCATTTCCCGCTGCACTTGCCCGTCACATTCGTCTTTCTGCGTCGAAAGTATTTGTTGACTGATTTTAGACACCAGAGAATCAAGCTGCGTTGTGAAGCAATCATACGCGGTCTCCTCACACTCGACAGCGGTATCGTGGAAGACGTCCCTGGAAGAAATAGTCTTTAGGTGTGAGAGGAAACGCGAGTCAGAAATTGTCATTGCATAATTATTGGAGGCTCTCCACATCGCTTCTTCTTTTGAAAGCACAGACTTTCCCTCTCCTCCTTTATATGCGAACCCTTGTGCGAACCAGTTGCCGCTTTCTCTCGCAAAACTTTTGAGAAGCGTCAGAACTTTCTGCTTGTCCCATCCGACAAGGACTGCGTCGCCCAAAGCGCGGGTCTGGTCGGCGCTCAAACCCTCGTAACTCTCGAGAAGATAGTACAATGTTAGCAGCCGCTCCTTTTTAATCTGAAAGTCTGTTGACTTGATGCCTTTGTCGAGATTTGCGGCACGTATGGAACCTCGAAACGTTTGCGCCGCTTTCGGATAAGTGGAAAATAGGTCCTGGAGTGTGCCTTTGCCCCGGGTGAGGATGACGCCTGATGGGAGGCAGTCAGGCATACCTGCCGCTTCGCCGGAGTTGATTGAGTTGGCGGATCTTGATCCGGAAGCGAAGCCATCGCGCCGGAGCATTCTGGGACGGAAATGAATGTCAGTCCACTTAATAATAGATGCAAGTCGGTGATCAATGCTCACGGGAAAGCTCTTAATATCTCGCCGATCACAGCTTCCCGTACCTGTGTCTGCATGTCTCCGGAATCTTTCTCAAGAGTTACATAGGTCTCTGCTTGCCGCTGGGTGAGGGTATTCTGGAAACGTTTCGATATCTCAATCCTTCGTTCTTCCCAAGCCTCACACGCTTCCGGGAACCGAGTACTAAGGCCCATGGGCATCAGTGTCTTCAAAGCATTCTCGTCGAGGGTCTCGGAGAGACACAATACAACATCCTCTTCGCTGCAATATAATTCCCTCAAGGCGAAGTTAGAGAACAACCAGAAGACGCTTACAGAAGGGAACGAATCTGGGAAGCGCTCTGGTTGTCGTGAACAAAAGGCTCGACAGTTGCCCTCGCCGGCCGCAAATCGGCAGTCATGAAACCTTGCGTTGTTTCCCCATAAAGTAGCCTGGGAGATAAGATACTCGGTTCTATGTGCATGTTGGGTGGCGACAGTTGGCTAACAAGGTGCGAAGAATTCATCTTACAAGTGAGAGGATTGACATCAGTACAGAGGGAAGGCATGAGTTACGAGATGGCGTACAGTAAATCCTTGGCGGGCGATGACATTCGCTTCATCATTCGTTGTTGCAACCGTAAAGTCGAAAAGACAGATATCATCCTCCGAGTCGAGTGACACGTTGTCCGGCTTGTCGACTTCCTCTCCCCACACAATCGCTTGTGAATGCTTAGTCGAAAGCAGGCAAACGAGTTGATTGCATAATTTGGTGAGGTATCTTTATGTCACGCATTTCAGGAAAAAAGTCGCGCAAATCTGATCCATAAGATCCATACCTCATGAACATAACCCTGTTGCACTGGACGGTCGAGACCGCGTCGTCGTCCCAAGTTGTATCTTCTGGCCAGTACAAGACATATGTTCGTTCGTCTGCAGTTGATGTGAACGTTCGTACGATGTACAACCCCGATCTCAAAATAGGTTCTGCTCCCCTGGCTCTGTAGGCACGTTGGGGGACGAGCAATTCTGGTGCCCTATGGACTCAACGTACGAAACAATTTGCAATGCATTGAAGAATAGACGCACGTTTCGACATCTACAGCTTCCATTTCACGAAGGAACCTCACAATTTCTTCTCTCGACCCATAGACACCGATGGGCTTGAGTAAAAAATCGTCTAATGTCTTAAAGTTGATCTTCGTGATAGATGAATAAGCGCCTGGGGAGAGTGCATTGATAAAGGCCTGGAGCGACTCTTGAGCAATGACGATCTTATCAACTGAGGGACACAATAAGCGCAATGTAAAATTCTACGAATGAAAGCTAGAAATACCAGGGTCGCCGCTCCCATGTTCCGTGATCAAATCGAGGAGGCGATACATCCCTTTTATGGGACAAGACGGATCCACAGACGGAGAGGCTAGTTGCACCGTTGCCATACTGCTCTTCTCAACTGTGGAAAAATGAACAAAGATGTTGGCTGACACTTGGTATGCTGTGAAGGCCGGTCATCGCGTCACAGCGCTATCGATGGAGACTCGACAACATTACCAAAACGTGTGCCGAAAAGGGAAAATTGTGCTGGGTAGTGAAAGGTAGAAGAAAAGCGCCTTCACCGACAGTGTCGAATGTCGATTGGGAAAGGGAAAGAATCTTATTCTTTCTCTCACACCAACAAGAGATTGATCAAGTTGTGGGCGAACAGGCAGTGAACGTTGTGAACAGGCGCGTCCTGATTTCGTAATCATGTGCGCCTGAGGTCCAATTATCGACCAATTATCGACACCTGTTTTCCATCCTCGTCTACCAGCCTGTCATTAGCATCCCATTCCCTCGAGATGAGTCAACACCCCGCGTCTAGTTCTATTTCGCAGACTCCTGCAGCGATGCTAGCATCTTCCAATATCGAAGGCATCTTTGAGACCGCTCTCAAGTCGTACAAGAAAAAGACCAAGCAAGATCTAAAGCAACATGACCTCTTCAAACAGTTCGAAAAATGCGACTCTCCTGGTGCCATTCTGGCCGCCTTTCAGGCCGATCAGTTGGGTCCGTCTCCGATTGGTGACACGTTGAAAGAATGGTTCGTTCCAACAGTCAACGTTCTTTATGCCTTCTCCGCGACTCTCGGCGAAGGTGTCGGTTTGGCAAATATCAAACCATCTGTCAGTGATCCCACTCTGATGTCGGTTCGACAGGTATTCGCCCCGGCCAAGGTAGTTTTTGCTGGCGTTGGTGTCCTCCTCTTGGTGAGTGGCTTAGTTTATTCCATCGTGCGGACTCTCGTGACGCCGAGCTTCCTTAGGCGGCTAAAGATGTCGCTGCAAGCGAAGAGATCCTCGTCGACATCTTTGGACGTATTCATAGTTTCTTCAGTCGACTTGATATTTATACCCGGGTCCCACTGACTCCGGCGATGACGGACAAAATGGTGGAGATAACCGTTGAAGTGCTGGATATACTCGCGACCGCCACGAAGGAAATGAAAGAGAGTCGAGCAAGTGAGTTCGTCCTTCATCAAACACTTCTCAACACTCATGTTGATCTAGAAAAATTTGTGAAGAGGGTGACGGGGCGGACGGATCTGGAGGATGGGTTGAAGAAACTCGATAAACTGACAAACGAAGAGTCTTTATTGGCAAGTGCACAGCTCCTGAAGATCACACACGACATTCACAACGTAGTCACCGCCGTCGCTGACGGCGTGGAAGGCGTCGATAAAAAGGTGCAAGTAATCGTCGACGGTGCGAAACATGTGATATGGTGTCGATGTCGTTATAAACTCTTGGCCGTTTAGACGGAAAGCAAATAATGGCAACAGCAATGGAAGCGAAGTTGATCGTGCGACACGCAGCCGACAACGTAGAGGATGTGATGCGTTCGTGATTGGTCCCATGTTTGCTGACAGTCGAGTATCTAACACGACCTCAGGGAATCAATTGCGAGAGACACTAAGGAGATGGCAATCTGCCCCGGATCCGTCCACAAACCACAACTTCGCACGCGATCGTCAACACGAGGGAACAGCAGAGTGGCTCATCAAGGACGACAAATTCGGAGAATGGAAGGTGACTGGTTCCTTGCTGTGGATCCATGGGAAACGTGAGCGTCTTCAGTTGTGATGGCTCTCCCGTGATCTTATGGATCATACGGGTTTCGCAGCGGGGTCTGGGAAAAGCGTCCTATGGTTCGTTTCACTCAATTCCTTCAGTTTTGGAAAGCTTACTATAGTTGACTAGCTCTGCCATAATCAACGATATCATAACCCTGTGCAAGGACGGATCGGCTTCGATGGCATATTTTTACTTTGACTTTCGGGATATCAACAAGCAAGCCCGCCACAACCTGCTTTCCTCACTTCTCACACAACTCTCTGATCGTTCTGATCATTTTTGTGACATACTCTACCGCCTATACAAGGCACACGACAACGGCGCGCGTCAGCCCAGTGACGGCGCTTTGTTGCAGTGTCTCAAGGAGATACTCACGCTTCCGGATCAAGGCCCAGTTTACCTTCTCATGGATGCTCTTGACGAATGTCCCGATACATCTGATGTCCCGTCCCCCCGCGAACAGGTCCTTGATCTCGTGAAGGACCTCGTCGGCCTTCGAATTCCTAGTCTTCATATCTGTATTACCAGTCGTCCGGAGGTCGACATCAGCGATGTCCTTGAGTCAATCGCATCTCAGACAGTTTTCCTACAAGACGAAAGCGGGCAAAAGAAGGATATTGCCGACTACGTCAGATCTGTGGTTTACTCTGGGTCAGGTAAATTTATGAGAAGATGGAGGCTTGAGGATAAAGAACATGTCATCGAGACACTCTCAGAAAGAGCTGACGGAATGTAAGAGCATATCAGGAGGGCGATCGTGACGCTTGCTCATGGTACTTAACAGGTTCCGGTGGGTCTTCTGTCAGCTGGAAATGTTACGAAATTGCCTGCCGCAGAACGTCCGGAGCGTCCTCACAGAGCTACCCAAATCTTTGGATGAGACATACGAGCGGATGTTGAAAGAAATTGGGAAGGTCAACCCGCATCAGGCTCACAGGCTATTGCAATGTCTTACTGTGGCAACTCGGCCGCTTCGTGTGGAGGAGCTTGCAGAGGTTCTTGCGCTCGACTTTGACGGAGCCAACGACGGGATACCGACGCTAAACGATGATTGGCGATGGGATGACGAGAAACAAGGTGTGCTATCTACGTGCTCAAGTTTGATCGTCATAGTCGATGGTGTCGACGAAGACTCTTGGTACCGGAGGCACCGCGTTGTACAATTTGCTCATTTCTCGGTGAAGGAATTCTTGACTTCGGATCGCCTTGCCAACCTAGAAGCAGACATTTCCCACTTCCATATCCGTCTCGAACCAGCCCACACCGTCATTGCTCAAGCTTGCTTAGCAATCCTGCTCCAATCGGAATACGGTGACAGAGTCGAAAATTCCTCTCCTCTGCTTGAGTACGCTGCTCGACATTGGGTAGGCCATTCCCAGTTCGAGAGCGTATCGTTACATGTAGAAGATGGAATACGGCGTCTTTTTGATCCTTCCAAACCACATTTCGAGGCATGGCTCAGGTCCCACACCATCGACAAACAGTGGATGTCCTTCGTACAGGATAGTCTCATGTACCACCTTGCTTTGTTCTCGAAACTTACTTTATCCATCGAAGACTGCGCTCCATTGTGCTTATACTACGCTTCGCTGTGTGGATTTGCTGACCTGACGAAGTACCTCATCGCCGAGTATCCGCAGCATGTAAATGGCGCTAGGGTTGGTTATAACAAGAGTCCGTTGGTGGCGGCATTACACAACGGACACTGGCAAGTCGCAGAGCTATTATATCAAAATGGCGCATCCGTAGATGTTACCGGTGACGAAAATCGCACTCCGCTGCATGCGGCCTCGAAGGATGGGCATGTTGACGTCGCACTCTGGTTACTCGACCACGGCGCAGATGCGAACTCAAAAGAAAACGATCACTCCACTCCACTCCACTTGGCAGCTTCGAACGGACACCTGGAACTTGTTCGGACTCTACTAGGGCACGGCGCAGATGTCAACGCCGTGACCAAGGACGACCGTACTCCACTGCACGTGGCGTCAGAACGCGGACACGCCGATATTGTGCGGCTATTGATCCAGCATAGAGCAGATGCAAACGCGCACCTCCAGGGATTACTGGTTCTAGCATCATCGTCGGGGGTTGTCGAAATCGTGCAGCTCTTCACCGAGCTTGGGGCGGATGTCAATGCACCGGACGAGGGCCACTCGACACCTTTGCATGTGGCCTCGTCAAAGGGTAATGCCGAAGCTGTGCGGCTCTTAATCAAGCTCGGAGCGGATGTAAACGCACAAGATGGAAGCTGCTCGACACCCTTGCATATGGCCTCGTCCTGTAATGCTGAAATTTTGCAGCTATTGATCGCGCACGGTGCGGATGTCCATGCACGAGATGGGAACCTCTCAACGCCTCTGCATCTGGCGTCGTCCAAGGGGAGTACTGAAGCTGTGCAGCTACTGATCGAGCATGGGGCCGATGTCAACGCACGAGATAAGAGCCACAAGACGCCCTTGCACCTAACATTGTCTCCGGTGTGTGTACGAGTCCTGATTCCATCGATGTAGCACTGAGTTGGTGGATGTGACAGTACGACGGCCACTGGATGTCATCGTCCGATCCAAGGGTCGTGCCGCTATTGATCGAGCATGGGGCGAATGTCAACGCACGGGATCAAGGCAACTCGACACCTTTACATCTGGCGTCGTCAAAAGGGAACACTGAAGCTGTGAAGCTATTAATACAGTACAAGGCAGATATAAACACACAGGATGAGAATCACTCGATGCCATTACATCTGGCGTTATCCCGGAGGAGTGCTGAAACAGTGCAGCTATTAGTCGAGCATGGAGCGGATGTCAACACCCGAGACGGGAGTCACAAGACACCTTTGCATGTAGCATTGTCTCCAGTGAGTTCAAAAACTGTGATACTATTGATGTGGGTTGACGAAGGGTACAGGACAGCAGCCACTCGACGTCATGGTCAGAACGGGTCACGCAGCTATTGGTCGAGCATGGGGCAGACGTTAACGCACGGGATCATAACCAATCGACACCTTTACATCTGGCGTCATGCAGCCGGAACGTTGAAACTGTACGGCTTTTGATCGAGCATGGGGCGGGTGTCGACGCGCGGGATCAAGGCGACTCGACGCCTTTGCATCTGGCGTCCTCCAGGGGGTGTACTAAAATTATTGAGCTATTACTCCAGCATGGGGCGGATTTACACGCACGAGATCAGAATCACTCGACGCCTTTGCACCTGGCGTCATACCGGGAGGGTGTCGAAATCGCGCGACTATTGCTCCAAAACGGAGCAGATCCCCACGCACGGGATCGGAGCCGCTCAACGCCCTTGCATCTGGCGTCGTCTCGGGGGAACGATGAAACAGTGCTGTTATTAATCCAGCACGGGGCGGATGTCCATGTACAGGATGATAGTCACTCTACGCCGTTGCATCTGGCGTCGTCCGAGGGGCATCCTACTATTGTTTGGCTATTGCTCCGGCACGGGGCTGATCCCCACACACGAGATGCGAACCGCTCGACACCTTTGCTCCGGGCCTCGGCAGGGAATCTCTCGTTGCCGTCGTTTCTGGCGGCGTCCCGACTTCATGCCGAAATTGTGCAGCTTTTGATCGAGTACGGGGCGGATGTCAACGCACCAGACCGGAATAACTCTACGCCTTTGCATTTGGCGTCGTCGCGGAATGCTATAGCCGCGGTGGTATTAACCGCACATGGGGCAGATGTTCACGCACGGGATCAGGACCACTCGACGCCTTTGCACCTCGCATCGTCCGAAGGGAATGCTGGAGCTGTGACGTTATTAGTCCGCTATGGGGCGGATGTCAACGCACGGGATGCGAACCTCTCTACGCCTTTGCACTTGGCTTCGTCCTGGTTTCATGGTGATGCTGCGCAGGTACTGATCCAGCACGGGGCGGATGTCAACGCATACGATAGGAGCTATTCGACACCTTTGCACCTGGCATTATCTCGGCAGGTGCCTGTGACGGATGTCGTGCGACTACTACTCCGGCATGGTGCATACGTCAGTGTAGATGTAGAAGATGACAAGGGTCTGACTCCGTCCCAGATTGCGTCGTTGAGGGGACAAAACGAGATCACGCGGCTGTTGTTGGACTATCGTGATGTCGGCGGTGTAGACTAGCATATAGCACGTCATTGTCGCATCTACTTTACCGTTACTGCTGAAATGATCGTATGGTCCACGTGCGAGTTGCCTCGGCGTCGGACATGAGTAGAGATGAGATGCGAGCGTAGTCTCGCAAACACGATCCTTAGTAGCTGTAATCAGGGTCAATCCCCCTCGATCTTTAGTTGAGATATTATTCACGTTTGTTTCTAACGGTCTGCGGGTTTCCGCACATGTATTTCACATGTACTTACATTCCTTTTGACAAGCCTTTCGATGTACTGAAGACCCCTTATGCGCACCTAGCTCCCCAGTCGTTCTGGTACTTCTGGTGTGCCAGATTGCCCTAATACTGCGCTGTTGCGACAGTTACCAACCCAGAGGCCCTCTTATATATTGGAAAATCTTATGATGCAGCACGACAATGTGAAGTACTATAGGTCCAACGTTTTATGTTCGCAAAGTCACGGTGTATGGTGCTCCGAGTCTCAATTCCTACTGATGATATGGCATTTAATTTATACGAGCGTTATTGTTCCCATTCGTGCAGGTTCTCGCAGAAGACCAGAAGATATGTGACAAGCTTCTGCAAATCAATTTACGCGGTCCATCGATCAACTCGATGAGTTGCAGCACTAGCCGGCACGGGTACTGGAGGAGTCCAAGGACGACAAGGAGCAGCGCGGTATGCTCAAGAAGATGGTTAATCTCGTTCCGAGATCGCAGCGATTTACGCAGAAGGGATACGACTAGGGGTTAAATTTCAGCTTGTCGCCCCCGATCTCACACACATGTACTCTACTTTCTCAGGTGGCCGGTTTTTTCTGGGTGGTAGGCTATCCGTAACTACTCTTTTTTGTTTGATCAGTTCCCGTAACTACTTCAATACCCGTCCGTTGGGAATTTATCAGGAATAGTGTGTGAGCCATGAAACCCTTCATCAAAATTTCAGTACAATATCTTTCAGTTTCCCGAAATCGGGTGTTCCGAATCCCGTAACGGGGTCCCACCCTGCAGTCGCCTAACCACGTGTTCAGAGTCATACGTACACCGACCAGGATGAGCTAGGATGCACTCACGTTAAACCCAGGTGTACCGCATCCTGGCGCGTTTCCAGCCGTGATGTCGTTAAACCCTACTCCATTCAGCGCATATATGAGCGGATTAAGGAAGCCAAGCGATGGCTTGCCCGCAGCGATCCGCGCGTCATTCAGTAGGGCAATAAATGCAGCAATAGACGGTGACGACGCTGAGGTACCGCCGATGTGCACTGCGCGTCCTTGGAAAAAGATCCGGAAGAAATCTGCCTGCCCTGAGACGTCCGGGATTGCCTGTCAATAATGCAATGATCACGCATCGGGTTCAGAACTCTATCTGGAAGAAAAATGGTGGGCACATACGCGCCCTGAGGGATTGAAGAGCCCCGCGTAGGTGCCCTTCGGTAGCGATGCTAAGAACTTGCCTACTGCTACGTCTTGCCAGATCGGGCGTGGGAACTGATGTGAACCTGTCAGTTGTGTGAAGAAGAAATAAAAGGATGGCGCACATAGTTGCTGAACCCGCCTCCTGAAAAGTCAACAGCGACCTCTGGAATATGGACCGTACCGCCAACTGCGGTCACGCTGTGTGTTACCAGGCAGAGATTCAATCAGGAATGTAAGAGATACAGAAAAGTGATGCTGGTTTACAAGGGACAGCTCGCAGGGAATCCGGGGATGAATTTGGTCTGATTCTTGCCGTCGTTCGTGAAGCAGGTCTGTGTCGCAGGGTCGGGATCACCATCCCCAACGCCGCCATCTCCCGAACTGAACAACAGCGAGACACCACGTGCCCCTGTTAATCAACTTCAGCATATTTTACGTGAAGATCGAAGAGAAGTGAGCACCAAGTTGAGCAAACTCTCCACACACACGGCGTGCGAAGTCCACAGGGACTATGAAAACGGAGGTGAGTCGATAAGCGGACTAACGAAGTACCCGCTTACCAGTTTGTTCGTCATCGCCGTAACTCGTAGAGATAACCTGCGGGATCTTTGGCTGTGCCAGGACGAAGTTAAGCCACTAACATACAACTAGTATCAGTATCAGGAATCGGCCTCAGGGAATGAGCACTTACATCTAAATAAGGTTCATTTGTATCTGTTGGCGTGTCCGCATCTGGGTTGAAGGGCGGCCTTCCTCCTGTCGAATAGAATGTGCCAGGAGTTGGGAAAGATATACCAAGGGCAAATTGCACGTCTAGATCGGCCTCGGCTCCAGCATCACCCAATGTCTGGTTATTCAGACCACCTTCCGACCAGTCAGCCGATTCCAAGAGAGAGGGCGAAGAGGCAGCATAAAACACACCGTCGACGAGCACGACATCAAAAGATGTGTTGATCGCTGCTGGGACTTGATCCACGTAGAACTGCTGCAAATCGGCGAAGTTTGCAAATTGTTCCAAGTAGCCCGTGAGCGCGATCGCGTTCTTGTTTGTCGCCTTAGGGACGTAATCGACTGCGTTGTAGAGCTGCTTGAGACACGAAACTGTAATCGTCGTGTTGCAGCTCGCGTCGACGGTCACTCCCGATCCTGCCACAGATATTTTATCATCTGAGGAGAGGGAACAAGATGCCGTTTCGGGAACAGGGGAGAAGCGGAACGTGGTGCGTTGCCCCTTGGCACGGTTGAAGGCCGTAGTCGGCTGGATGAGCTCAATGTGCTCGTCGAGGTGTGCGGGAAGGCTGTACTCTGTCGTGCGCACGAGGACGTCGCCGTCCTGAATGTGCTTCCACACGCGGAACTCCTAGAACGTGTGTTTGGTTGGGCCACGGCGCAATACGACATAATGACCAAGACCAACCGTTCCGAGCATCTTCTCCGCCTGTGCAACAGGCAGGCGCAGCGTAACCCAATCGCCCGCGGGAGACCGGTGACACGCCTCCTTCTTTATCCCATGGCTTTCTAGCCACTCGTGAACGGCGTTGACGCTACTCGGATGAGGCGCCACAAGCGCCTCGACATCCTCCTTTGACAGGTGTTCTCCATAACGCTCGTGGAGCGGATCACTGATCTCAGTGAGGTGGCCCTCGAGCTCGAGGAAGCGCGGTTGTGGAAGGGCGATGCGCAACGGGATGACGTGGGTAGGTGGGGCACGACCTAGATCGACCCAATTGCGTGGGGGTGCAATGCTCTGTCGGAGTTTGAGGGTGGGCGGAGCTCCGGAGGCGACATTGGCGAAGGCGACTAGAACGAGGGAACCGAAAAGGGCGGATACGCGCATGGTGAGTAGTTTATGGTACTCGGTGCGGCCCACTGCTAATACAGCGATCGTACAGGAGGGAAAGGCATGAGGACAGCAGGGTTATATACGCCGACAAGTGAAAGTCTGCTTCAAAAATGCCATGAGAAGCTTGGGGTGTACCACATGCCGACAACGTGTCGGGATCCCATGGTTCGAAGATAGATGTAACGAAAGGCGGTTGATTGATTCCCGAATACGGTGAACAACAGAGTACGGCAACACACTATCGTCTGCAACCGACATTCACGGAGTTCTGAAGTCGTGAAGATATAAAAGCAAAGACTCTTATTGGGTGGGCACATGGCGGGGAGCCAATCAGTCCGTGTTGTGGGACCTTAGGCCTTTGAACTTGAAGAGAAGGATGCGTGTGGTGCTGTTAAAGCCCTCTTAAAGCCCCCCGGAACACTGGCTGACGAATAAGGAAGGACCTTCCGGACCGTTTTTTTTCTCACGTGTGGTCGCTAACCCAGGTTTCGAATGAGGGATGATTCTCCCATGAACCGATTAAATTTCCCCGCAGACAGCTCCAGTCCGGAAAGGATGCATGCGGTATGGCTAACAGGAAAACCCATTTGGTAGGAAGGCCACGTGTATGGTGCAAAGCTGCGGCGTTGACAACGGTACGTACGCGCTTACGTTGTGGGTATTTACAATTTATTCTCGGTCCCACGAGTCCCACGAGAAGGCGAGGAATCCGATTGATTAAATCCTGAAATATAATTGGTCAGGTTTTTGCAACTGTGAATGGATAGTGCCCACAGTGTGAAGGGTCTATCTGGTACTATTACTTATCTTGACATCCCCTGGCGAATCCTATTTGGCGCCATCACACGTATAGCAACATCGTCGCTGCTCAGGGAAGACCGCGTTCTGCAGTCATGCGTAACGCCCCACCCGGAGTTCCTGGCGGGCCTCAAATTCAAGTTGGTGGGTAGGAGGGAAGAAGGCCCGGGCGAGGTTTGGACGGGATACCCAAAACCGAGATCAGTACATCAATCGCTTATTTCCGTAGGTTCCCTTTATCACCACGACTTGTTGTAGACGACGGGGTACCTCGAATAGTTACTAATTACTAGATGTTCGTGCAGCTGTAAGCCTGACACACGTGATGGGAATCGGAAGATAGATTGCTGTGGTTATCGTCCTTTAGACCGGTGACCGTCTGTATATGAAGGTAAACCTGCGATATACAGACCGGGAGATCTGAGTTTTAATTCCTATAGCGTTGGTTTTCCCACGATTCTGACCTGCCCTAAAGTGCTGTAAGCGTTCGAAATTGGTAAGACCTCACTCTCGCTCTGGCTCCGGCAACTTCAAGACTCTCTGTTCAGTCTCCTGCACGGCTTTAGCTTGGAACCTTCGCATGTAGATGGATAGCGAGAGGGGGCTACGCATTGATGCGACTGCACTCTCCCTGGCCCACTTTTGCACTTTCTAGATGCTTCCCAATACCCTCTGCGCTCGCCCGCACTTCCCTGTGGTTTGCGCGCGTGGCGCTCGGGTGCACTTCGCCGCTTTCCCGAGCACTGTGCGCGCCTCAGCTTCCCACTCATTCCGGACACTTCCCTCCGCGTTTTAGCATTCCCTTTCCCCCTGTTTAGCTAATGTACCCTCTTTCCTTAGCTTACTTTTCTCAGTATATAGCCATGTAATTACAACTTTACACCTAATAGTAGCCCTCAGATTTCGGACTTTTGAGCTCAGTATATCTCATTCCTCTTGTTCCCCTGGGTGCTGCATTCGTGTGCGGCCTTAGCGACTCGAGCCCGACGCGTTCCCGACCCCGGTTGCAACCTCTACGAAGTTTCGCGCCACGCCGAAGCGTGCGCGACCGTTTCCGACCACCTGCGACCAACCGGCCCCGTTTCCGTTTTCGACATCGCCGCACTCGCGCGGCTCTAGCCATTCGATACCGACGTGTCCGAAATCGCAGCGGACCCATATACGACAGTTCGCGCCCCGCTGAGTCCTGCACGATACCTTGCGCCGATTCACATCCCCAAACCCTCTGAGACGCGGTACTATGTTGGCTTGTTCTGTGCTCAGCCGGACCCCAACGACACACGGTCTTCGTCTGGTCCATCCACAGTGAGAAGGGTATCCCGCCCTTCGAGGATGCACGATCTGAGAAAACCATCAGTTTTCTCAAAGACTGCTGGCTCAATCGACCTCATCATGGTCCTTAATGAATAAAACCCCGATTATGACATCGTAATGAGCTATATAAGACAAGAGCAGCAATAAGGAAATGAGGACATGCGCATATTTGTTAAGAACTTGTTCGACGCGCCCTAATTGCTACTACAGTAACGTGACCAATTTACTTTAGGGTAGGTCAGAATCGCCCCGAAACTGTGGGAAACCAACGTTATAGGAATTCAAACTCAGTTTTACCAGCCTGTATATCGATTATCATATACAGGCTGGTCACGAGCCTAATCGTCCTTGTCTCGAACACTGTAGGTGTATACACTTTTCTTTCCACCAGAGGCAGTCCGACACAGCTATCGTAATGAAGGGACCGCCTAGCCCGATGACCTCGAGCCGCCAAGACTCTGCCAAGCTGACCACTTCTACTTTTTCGGTATCACTGCTCCGCTACTATCCGTGGAGGGGTTCCGAAGGAAACGGCGTGTAGCACGCTAAGTAGTACGCTAAGTTGGACTGTATTGGTTCGTATACGTACCTACAATTAGCAACTCCCAAATAAATTGGAGACTGCACAGAGAACGGGCAAAAGCACGAAGTGCTTCTCGATCGGGGATGAAGGGTTTGCGTGAAAGAGGCGGGGTCGCGACTGGCGGGCGTGGCCATTCCGGAGCGAGTCTGTGAGGGTCGGAAGACGTGGGCCCCATCACCGATCCCATAGAAAACTCACTGTGCGTGGCGAGCGGGGTAAATAAAGCGTTCTGGTTCTTTGAACTAGTCGAAGACATTGGGCGGATGGATTGTCCCACGGAAAAATGGGATGAGCATGATGATACCCTAAACCGTCCCTGATCGCTAGGAAACGGTCTACGGCGAGCGCAGGGTCTGGGGGGTGTGAAGCGTCGCAAGCGGTCGCGCAGGCCCGCGGGGCACGAGCTGTCGCATGTGGGTCCGCGGCGATCGCGGACGCGTCGGTGTTGAGGGACTTGAGCCGCGCGCAAGGGAACGATCGCAGGTGGTCGGAAACGGATGCGCACGCTTCGGCGCGGCGCGAAACTTCGTAAATATGGCCGCCAGGGTCGGGAACGCGTCGGGTTCGAGTTGCTAAGGCCGCGCGCGAGTGCCGATTAAATCGCGCCTTTTACACCTTCTAGATCCCCTGCCTTCGCTCGTGCTTTCTTGCGCTCTCCTGCGCTCTCCCGCGCTTTTCCCGCGCTTTTGCTCGCCTTCTAAGCGCCGCGCTTCGCCGCTTTCCCGCGCTCGGTTTTTCTCTCAATTCGGACACTTCCCTTCGCGTTTTGGCATTCCCTTTTCCCCTGTTTAGCTATTGTACCCTCTTTCCTTAGCCTACTCTCCTTAGTATGTATTTACGTATTTACAACTTTACACTTTAGATTTCCAATAGTAGATTTCTCCCCTCGGACTTTTGAGCTCAGTGAAGCTCATCCCTCGCATTCCCAGCGTGTGGCCAGGGAGAGCACTGGCGTATCAACGTGCAGTCTCATCCGTTTTCTCTCTGTGCCTCTGCTCATTATTCCGCCAGCTTCTTCTCGATCGTCCGGATACTTGCAAAAGGCCACTCTACTTTCTCAGGTGGTCGGATTTGTTCTGGGTGATTGCCTACCCTCAATCGCTTCAGTACCTTGGCAATGTACCAGGAATAGTGTGTAAATACATGGTGGCCATGAAGCCCTTCATCAAAATTTCAGTACAATATCTTTCAGTTTCCCGAAATCGGGTGTTCCGAATCCTGTCACGGGGTCCCACCCTGCAGTCGCCTGGCCACGTGTTCAGAGCCAGACCAGGATGAGCCGAGATGCACTCACGTTAAACCCAGGTGTACCACATCCTGGCGCGTTTCCGGCTGTGACGTCATGAAACCCTACGCCATTCAGCGCATAGATGAGCGGACTGAGGAAACCGAGTGGTGGCTTGCCCACGGCGATGCGTGCGTCATTCAACAGGGCCACGAAAGCAGCGAACGACGGTGCAGCCGCTGAGGTACCGCCGATGTGCACCGCGCGTCCCTGGAAGAAGATCCGGAAGAAATTTGATTGCGCCGAGACGTCCGGGATTGCCTGTTAATAAGGCATTCACGGGCTCAGAAATCTATCGGGAAAATGGAGGGCCCATACGCGTCCAACTGGATTGAAGAGCCCCGCATAGGTGCCCTTCGGTAGCGATGCTAAGAACTTGCCCACGGCTACCTGCTGCCAGATCGGTCGTAGGAACTGTGTGCACCTGTAAGATGGGCAATGCGCAAGGGATGAAACGAGGCCCACATAGTTGCTGAAGCCGCCTCCTGAAAAGTCAGCAGCGACTTCTGGAATATGGACCGTACCGCCGACTGCGGTCACGCTGTGTGCCGCCAGCAGGGAATTAATCACGAATGCAACAGACAAAGTGATGCGGGGTTACAAGGGACAACTCGGAGGGAAGAGGGGGATGAATTTGGTCTGGTTCTTGCCGTCATTCGTGAAGCAGGTCTGCGTTGCCGGGTCAGGGTCACCGTCCCCAACGCCCCCATCGCCCGAACTAAACAACAGAGAGACACCACGTGCCCCTGTTAATCCTATTGAGTATATCACGTGACGACGGAAAAAGGAAGAGAACCAAGTTGAGCAAACTCTCCGCACACACGACGCGCGAAGTCTACCGGGACTATATGTGATGGAAGTGAACGATTGTAACTGGCGGACGGTGTATATCCTCACCTGTCTGCTCGTCATCAGCATAACTCGTAGAGATAACTTGTGGGATCTTATGCTGCGCTAGGATGAAGTCAAGCCACTAGCATACAACTAGTATCAGGAATCAGCCTCGAGGTAGGGATGAGCACTTACGTCCTGATAAGGCTCATTCGTATTTTCTGGCGTGTTCGCATCTGGGATGAATGGCGGCCTTCCACCTGTCGAATAGAACGTGCCAGGGGTTGGGAACGAGATGCCAAGTCCAAACTGCACATCTAAATCGGCCTCAGGGCCAGCCTCATCTAAGGTCTGATTATTCTGACCACCTTCAGACCAATTAGCCGATTTCCAAGAGAAGGGGCGAAGAGGCAGTATAACACACACCGTTTATGAGCACGACATCAAAAGACGAACCGACCGCTGCTGGGACTTGATCCGCGTAGAACTGCTGCAAATCAGCAAAGTTGGCAAACTCCTCCAAATAGCCCGTGAGTGCGATCGCGTTCTTGTTTGTCGCCTTAGGGACATAATCGACCGCGTTGTAGAGCTGCTTGAGACACGAAACCGTGATCGTCGTGTTGCAGCTCGGGTCGACGGTCACTCCAGACCCATCCACAGAGATCTTTTCATCTGAGAGGGAAGAAGGGGTAACGTCAGGAACAGGAGAGAACCGGAACGTGGTATGTTGCCCCTTGGCGCGATTGAAAGCCGTCGTCGGCTGGATGAGCTCAATGTGCTCGTCGAGGTGTGCGGGAAGGCTGTACTCTGTCGTGCGCACGAGGACATCGCCGTCCTGAGTGTGCTTCCAGGTACGGAACTCCTAGAATGTGTACTTAGTTGGGCTTCGGCACAAATGAGATGTAGTGACCAACCGTTCCGAGCATCTTCTCCGCCTGCGCGACAGGCAGGCGCACCGTGATCCAATCGCTCGCAGGAGACCGGTGACACGCCTCCTTCTTTATCCCATGGCTTTCTAGCCACTTGTGAACGGCGTTGACGCTGCTCGGATGCGGCGCCACAAGTGCCTCGACATCCTCCTTTGACAGGTGTTCTCCATAACGCTCGTGGAACGGATCGCCGATTTCAGTGAGGTGCTGCTCGAGCTCGGGGAAGCGCGGTTGTGGAAGGGCGATGCGCAGCGGGATGACGTGGGTGGGTGGGGCGGGACCTAGATCGACCCAGTTGCGTGGGGGCGCAATGCTCTGTCGGAGTTTGAGGGTGCGCGGAGCTCCGGAGGCGACACTGGCGAAGGCGGCCAGCAAGAAGGAGCCGAAAGGTGCGGATACGCGCATAGTACTAGATGATGGTGTTCACCGCGGGCAACTGCTACTACAGCTGCCGTACAGAAGGGAGAGACATGAGGACAGCAAGGTTATATACGCCGACGACAAAATGTCATGAGAACGTTGCTGTGTACCACATGGCAGCAATGTTTGGGATCTCATGCCGGTTGATTGATCCCGAATGCGGTGGGCAGCGGAGTACAGTAACACACTGTCGTCTGCAGACGGAGTTCTGAAGATGTGTAGATATAAAATCAAAGACTCTTATCAGGTGGGCACATGGCGGGGCGCAAAGACATCAGTTGTTCGGTACCTTAGGTTGTAGGCCTTAGAACTTGAAGAGAGGGATGCGTGTGGGTCCTCTTAGTAAGACCCAGGAACGGATAATAAGAAAGGATCTTCCGGACCTGTTTTTCCCACGTAGTTGAGACCTTCTACCCCTTCGGAAAGAGGTATTCTCCCACGAACCGAGTCGAATTTCCCCACAAGCAGCTCCAGTCCGGAAAGGGTGACACGACAAGCAGCTACACGGTATGGCGGACTGGAGAGCCCATGTGGTAGGAAGGCCACGTGTATATACAAAGGAGTACGGGCTGAAAGCCGCGGCGTTGACAACGATATGCACGTGGGTATTTTACAATGTATTCCAATTCAATCCTGAAATATCATTGGTCGGGTTTTGCAACTGTCACATTGTATACTAGTGCCCACAGTGTGAAGCGTCTAACTGGTACGAGTCGTACGATTACTTATCTCGACCAAGATCTCGACATCCCGGGCGCATCTTATTTGGCGCGATAAAATGTGTGGCAACATCACTGCTACTCAAGGAAGACAAACGCTCTGCATGCTATATACCTGCGTAGTCTTGGCGGGCCTCGAATTGGTGGGACTCGAATGACTGGGACCGCCCGGAAGGGAGGTAAGTCCGGGCCGAGATATTCCATTGCATTCCGACCACAACTACGGTACATCAATCGCTCATTTCCGTAGGTGCCCTTTCAGTTATCACCACGCCCTGTTGCAGACGATGCGGTATCTCGAACAGTTACTAGCTATTGCTGATTTTTGCCACCGTAAGCCCGACATAGATCGTGAGAGTTGGAAGATAGGGCTGACTTGGACTGCCATGCCAGTGTCAGTCGGGCCAAACCCGGTCAGTGAAATGAGAACAGCCTTGTATCCAAAAGCTTTGTAGATAGTTATGCGAGTATAGGCATCGTGGTCATGATTATTTCAGGTCCCCGGATTTAATACAGAAATGACATTGCGTATCGCACTGATGAACCGATTGGTTGTCGACCCAAGGGGAAGTGTAGATAGAGTGATAGATAAGATAATGGGAAACACGGGACGTGCACGGTAGCACGGACGCGGCGGACGTAGACGGAATCGTTAGAGCGTAAGTGAGTTGTTACAGTAACTGACATGTATTTTCCGAAACCAACATAGACTATATACGCGTGCTTTGTAATCGAATAAGTAATATACCGTTCCAAGCCCAGCGAGGACGTAGTCCTTACAGCTTATATCGAACATTATTTATTTTCACCAGGGGTCCGGCCCAATGATCAAGCTCACGACGTACTGTATCTCAGCCCACGGCGAGTTGGTGACGTACATGGATGTGATGTCATTATTGGTGTGCTCCGTATACGCGCTCCTTATTTTAGTATTTTACAAATAGCGCTCGTCTTTCCGAGTCCTGAGGTCACTGGCGAGCTGAGAAGTGCGGGAGACTGGCCGCACATCATGCTAAAGTTGGTTTACATCCCTACTAGTATTTGTACATAACATCTAGGACAGCATGGCACAGGTCTCGGCCGGGGAAAAATTAGGGTAGATGACACTGTTGACGGTACTAATAACAAAACATATTATCGTGACGAAAGCAGATTGCCACGCGGCTTTGCCAATGACTCGGCAAACCCTTGGAATGTTGTTGTCAAGCAGACCTAGTCAAGTCGGCGTTATTTTTCCAGAGGCTATAGTCCATTTGACTTTCTCACCGTGTCAAGAACATTTGTGAAAGAAGAGGGGAGGTTGACCGTCAGCACATTCTGTGGGACGGTCTTCTGTACTTCTTTGGCGATGTCCACCATCCTAGTTAGCGAGGAAAATAGAGTGACCGGCCTAGCCTGAAAGGCTCGGAAAGGAAATACAAAAGGTGTTTTCTGTCCATAGGAGACAGCATGGAACGAAAGAGGTTTCCTAGCATTTGCCTCGTTAGCTGTCGTTGGAGGGTAACACCGGTAGTGAACGAACCCTCGGCGTGAGGCAGTGTGACAGATGTCATAGATACACTCATCGCTGACTTCACACCGACCATCGGACAAGAATATTACAACAGGTGTTCTACGATACCCATCAGCGTCTCACGTAACTTGCTTATGCGCAGCAGTAGTACGTACCTTTCAGTACTCCAATGCGAACTCATGACATCCTGTGTTCTCTTGAGTGCACGTGTAAAGTTTGTTCCACCACCAGCGTCGAATTGTAAGGCCGCGGTCAGCAGTTCGTCTGGAGAGCTCGTGAAATCATTTTCGATACAGTTTGTGGGTACGGAATCGAAGAGGATCAAGCTGTATGCATCCTTCCGAGCTCCGCCGCCCGACTGTGCATTGCGGTCAAACGTAGCCTGGCGGGCGATCCAAAAGCTGTAAAGAGAGGAGAAGACTGCCCCGAGTCTGTTATTTGCCTTTAGTGCGATGCGATCGCTCCCAGGAGCGTTGGGAAGTGGTGTTTGGTCTGTGCTCGACATGGACCCAGACCTGAAGGAAAAAAGTATTGGGACAAACATCACGAGAACTATGGGAAACACACTTGTCAATGACAAAGATCCTGTAGTAAATTATAAATAGGGACAATGGCAACCAGTAGCCCGAGACGGACGACTCACACATGGAAGGCTGGTTGCAATAGCGCGGGGCTTTTGCAAGTGAAGTGGTGGCCATCACTCGATACATATCCGGGACCGGGAGACAAAATTTTGGTACGTAACGGCGCATGAAAAATTGGCAGTGTGCAGCTCGACGGCTGTGCGCTGGCTCCACCGCCTCCCGATGTATGGTCAGGACCTTCGTAAGTTGTATGCAATTAATACAGGATACGCATGACAAAAAGAGGACGTCATCACCTGGGCACATCGCGTCGCTGTCAAACACACATCAAATATCCCATTCAAGTTATAGAAACCCGTAAGTAGTCGACGTACCACTGGGCGAAATTCGCCTGATCGTCTTGAGAATACGGATCTTCAGGGACGTCAGCCAAAATAAATCGTTTGGAACCGCAGTCCCTAGTCACCTCTGAAACCTAATAATAATATAAGCAAAGTCAAGCGAAGCGTTCACAAGCCGCGCCCACCCATTCGGCGCCAATGTAAACCGTGTGTGATCCAGTCCTTTGGCCGATCGGGATTAGGAGCTATTTTCTTATCGATGTGTTTGGTTTCGTCATTATGGGAGTCGAAACCACGGCAAATGTCAACATGAACATGTCTTTCCATTGACTTGCAGACCAGATTGCACAGCATTGGCCCCCCATCGTCGTTTGATGAGAATTTGTGTCCCTCAATTTCGAGGCCTGTCCCGTCGGGATCGTCGACGACCCACCTTGTTTGCGACATAGATCCATGGCTTGTTTCGTGTTCCTGTTGGGGGTGTCCTGCGCTCAGGTCAGAATTAGAAAACGGGACTGGATGATTAAAACCAAACCGAAAGGAAGCGTGCACAGATAGCCGCAATTGCTACACCTAGAACTAGTAAGCACCTGCGAGAGAAAGAGCGCATCACAGCTCACCGACTATCACAATAATGGAAGGGTTTATTGTCGTTGTTATGGATGTGGAGACCTGGGTGGTAGACCTCTCCAGGCTTGATCACCTTGGCACAGGGGAGGGGCTTGGCAACTAGAACAACGTTCTGTGAAAGGGTACAACGGAGAATTTCAGGGAACAAACCTTGCTTATACTGAGTGCATCTTCAGTTATCGCTGTCCCTTCTATAAACAACACAAGCTTACCCTTGTATATTGAAAAGTTGCATGTGCGCCAACAAAGGTAGCCTCGATGGCATGAGGTTTCGTTTGAATTTCGCATATACCCGCAGAGCACAAGGCACTGCAAGGATGCTCTTTGCTAAAAAAAACTACGCTGAAGAATATTTCAGAGTAGGGTAACGATAGACGCACCCGCAAAGGTGATTTTGGCCCAACTCAAGGCCATGTAAGTGACCCCCACTACACATTCGGTTACAGAGTTGACATGAAACAGGGCACTCTCTGTCTTCGCACTCGTGATCCGTGTGTTCTGTGGTCCTATGCGAAGCGGCATTGGGTTAGATGTTTCTATTGAGAGACGGTATGGCTTACAAAGGGATATAACATGTCCCAAAACATGTAAACAAATTTCCGTTGGGAAGTACCAAACCAGCCAAGCGGCATGGCTATAGAACGTCGCATCAATAGAAATGGCCACACCGAAATGAGGGACACACCTGGCCGCACATGTGGACCGGAGCCGAGCAGAGGTGACTGCCTTCGTGTTGGATTGGCTAGCGAGGACCCACATAAGAATTTGTACTATTGGGATATCTGCAGGGTCACCGGTCACCTTAACACATATCTCCGTACACGCTCGTGATCCAGAGAGCTCGCAAGGTTCTCCACATAGATGAACACCAACTCGGCAACTGGTGTGATATGGGCGGAAGAATACGGAGAATGATACTCGCTGAACTCACATATGATCCCCTGGATGGCCGGCGCTAGGTGATCGTGATTAGTCAGATAGGTGGATCACATAGCCGAGCGTACGTTTGACCGCAGGGCTGAGTTGGGAGACCATCTCGTTCGCAAAAAGAGCAACGATGGATACACCTGTGGTCTGTCGAGCAGTCGTGATTGCGTTTGTGCGAACGACTGCTTTGGACACAAATCAAGTTGCAGAAACCGCACTGGGATCGACAGAGCTCGACGCTGGCCCGCAGATCTATAACGGCACTGTCGAATGTTCGGCGTAACTCCTCGATACTCGCATGCCCCCCTTCAAACCGCTGTACATTCGACTCGAGCCAGATCTCAACGTGAGCTACCCGCAGGTCTACGAGATGAGTCAAGTAATGCACAAGATCAGAGTGCCATTCAGAGTCATCGAGATACTGCCTTTGAATTGTCTGGTCCCAGGAACCACGGAGAACTGCAAGTGGAAATTCGTGGTCAGCCACAGAGGAGCTCTGCCCCGTGAGCACGAATCGCGCTTCCGTATCCACCGCTCCAATTACGACATCCGTGTCGAAATTCTAGCGTCTTTAGTTGAACGTAACGCTCATTTGACTCGACGCATACCTTCAGTGGCACTGGCTCTGGGTGGATTTCGGATAATCCGGTCTCTAATGCACTTGGCAATATCGCAAGAAGGGCACCGGCGCGGTGCATAGCCATTGTTTCTGAAATGGAGGATGAGAGGCGGATTCTTAGAACACGGCGAACGTACGTGACATGGCTCCCCAATCATTTGCCTATCGGGAGTATCACGGGTCAGTGATCCACTTAGGCAAGTAGTTTCCCCAATCGAACCTTCAATTTGGCCATCAACGTTTTCAGCATCAACAAGAATCCCTCAGCAGTGTGATGCGACGTCGGTTGCTGGTCTAGAGCCCTTTTCACTTTCCTGAAAAGCTGGTAGAAGCCCTCTGATTCGATCACAGGCCACGGGATAATGTTTAACTTCCCCGCGTGCAGGCGAGTGATGAAATTAGAATCTCGTTCATTCTCAACTATCTTCTGAAACTTGAGCGAAAATCTAGACCTTATCAGTGGGAACGCAGACTATGTGCGGGTGTGAGACTCACTCTTTCGTCACTTCAACTTTATCGGAGTCAATGACGTCCTAAAGTGGCACGGATGAGAGTGGCCATATCACGTAAGGCGGGGTTCGCTTAAGGCAGAAGAAATCAGGAACCCACACCCCTTATATAAGCAATCTGACCCCCACCACTGCACGGCCTACTCCTCCTACACAACACCAAATTCATGGATTCTGTTCTGATGGGAATTTAGGGGACCCTGCTAGCTCTCATCTGGTCAAAGGTTTTTTTTTATTTCTCAAAATTGGGGGTACAGTAGGGTCTAGAACTTTTATTTTGAAAAATCATTTTTTCGCGTTTCTGAGTTGAAAGAAACAAAGTTCAAAATTCTGACCGTTGAATTTGTCAAATCATGTGATCATATATGTAATCAAAAGTATGACATAATCATAGAACTTCACTGCAACCACATGTTAAAGCAAGTGTTGAGGGGCTTGTGCGACATGTTGCCTACATTTCCATCTCCTTGCACAACTTTTATTCCCTCTCTTTCATGTTGATTGTAGTTTTAGTTTGGCCCAAATGTGAGGGTACTTGCAATATTAGTTGTACCTGTGTTTTTTCAACACCCTTCTAAGACCCTCACCTGGAATTCGTCAAACCCTAACCCTAAGTCATGCTTACATAAGGGGTGTGGGTTCCTGATTTCTTCTGCCTTACCTTAATAATGACTAAAAGAGTGGACTGGAAGAGCGAGGGATTGGACGCCGGATCCAAAATGGAGGTGCTTGACTGGAAAGACTGAAAGAGGCTAGTAATATCTCTGCTGAGGGCAAAATTATTTCGGAATAGAACCTACGCGCGACAATCTCTCAGTATTACAGTTAGGACCAGAGGTTTGACGCGTGCACCCACAAGATTTGATAACGCAGTATTGAAGAGAACGAGAAGGGTATCTTCTTGAGCTGAACGCTCTAGACTGTGTACACCTGTGTTTCTCCGTAATTTAGAACAATAGGCAATAGATGGGTAGCATCGAGCCCACCTTCGAAATCCAGCGCTACTATAAGCTCATCATCGGTAGGAGAAACGGATAACCAGACACCCTCTAAGCAAGGTCAAATATAATATAGTCACGAGAGCCCTAAAAACCAACCTGTAGTACGCATTGCACTCCCGGCAAACGAGGTATCCAGAAGATGGTTTAGGGTGAAACTCTTCCCTACAGATTGCTCTCCCATCGATGACACAACCTTTACGGGCTATAATCGAGGTAATGTCAGCCAAAGAAGTAATTTTGGGGCAGTACACAGAGAAGCCTTACCTTAGAGGCCCAGTATGACTGAAAGATCGATTCATACCAGCCAACCGACAGGCTGTCAACAATTTTGTTCACTTCGGCCCCAAGTAGCGACTTTTCTAGTTGAGTTGAAAGAATGCCGTCCTTGAGCGGGACAAATCTGTTCTCATGTGTGATCGCGATATGGATGGGGATGAGGCATAATAGGTCTACCAGCCATTCGCCTGCTCGGAAGCGGGAGACCGGCCATTTTGTGCTCGACAGGAACTGGTTTGCGAACGAGGGAAAGGTGCGCACAGAGATCGTGATACCTTTGAGAACATTGCCAGTCGGTTTCCGTGACGTCTTTGTAAAACTGCGAGTCATTTCCGAAAAGTAAGAAGAAAACGGGCGCTGATCGTCGTCAGTGACGAAGGTCAGCGTCTTCGGTTGCCGCTCGCTCGAAGGTGTTATCGTACGCCGCTTCACGGCCGGCACCACGGGGAAACGTGTCCAGACCTCCGAGTGGCAGTCAATCAAGCAGTTATGAGCCGTCTCTTTGCCGTGACTCATTGGTGCTTTCGAACGCTGTTCCTGAAACGTGAACTCTGCAGCTTTGCAAGTAATGTCCAGGATGACGGATCGACAAGACTGCATGGTCACGTCGAGGCCGATGAGATGGACGTTGTTACGATTCACGATCGACGTGAGAAGCGCCGCATCAATGTCGACGGGAAAATCAGGAAGTGTGATAGAAATTCCGTCAGTGGACGCGAATGTCGTCCAATGGTACGCCGTCATGGCGGATATGCCGTCCTTTTCTTGAACAAAGAGCGCGCACGACCCATCCGGGGAAGAGTAGATCGCGCGTGGTACCTGCGGTAGCTGTAGAGAGGCTGGCCTGCAATTGGACGAGGATTAGACACGACCGCAGAAAATAAGCAGAGCCACATATACTTAGGCTGTAGCATAGTCAAGGAGAATATTCTCGCTTGAGCACTGGAATCCACGAACAGTATCTCTTCACGTCCGTGAACGAAGCACGCGTGAACAATGGATACTCCATTGTTGTAGAAAGGAAGCATGTGAATTGCGGATCCCATCCCTCGCAGGGATCTATTCTCTTCTTCGAACGCAAAGATATGTAGCTGCATCTATGGACATTCGTCACAAAAATGCGAAAGAGACGGCCGGGATGAAAGACGTACTGTGGTAGACGAATAGACACCCAACAAGCGCTTCGATTCGTCAACAACAAAAAGGCAGGTCTCGTCGATCTTGTCCCGGTGGAAGAGCCTTGCAAATGATCGCCGTTGTATGGCAACATCGATGCTAGTGAGACTCTCAAGATAGATTTCAATATTCCCATGGGGGTCGACGAGGCCTAAGAGAATCCGACCGCCTTCGAGAAGATGGGCATATCTGATGGCGAGGGTAAGAGTGGGACACGCGAGCGAGATCAGTCGAGACCATACTTTACGACAGTCGATGAGGAGGCACGGAATGAATGCGTAAGTCGTTTTTCAAGGATAGGTATCGGCACGTAAGATGGATCGAGTTGCACCTTATGGCTGTCGTCGCTGCGCAAGTGCAAGAGGTGAATACGATATTCTATTTCATCTCCTTGTAGAGACTCTCGACGGCCGCTGATATCGTAAATATCTGTTTGAGCGGATGAGAAACCCTCGTGTAAGAATGAAAATATTCAAACAACCCTGGGAGTAATTTAATTTCTTGACTTTGAAGTGGTCGAGATAGTTAGTCGTACGCCTGCGCCATATTAAGTTACGGTTGTTCCAGACACTAAAGGGAACGTACGATCTGGAGCGCTGTGCAGACTCATCCTTAACTTTACGGACGAACTCGGACCACAGCGCCTGAACTTGTCCAGCCTCCTCGATTTCCACTTCTCGTCGTAATTGCTTGTCACATTCCTTATTTTGCGTCAAAAGGATATTCTGACTGATTCTGGACACCAAGGTGTCGACACGCTTTGTGAGTAATGCATAGGCAGTTTCTTCGACGTCAACGGCTGCCTCGTATAGATAATTATCGATGGGAATAGTCTTGAGATCCGAAAGGAACTGAGAGTCGGGAACCGACGATGCACGTTTACTGGCACTTTGCCACAACCCTTCTTCTCCACTCGAAGACCTAAAAAAGCCCTTTATCCTAGAAAAGATGCCTTTGTCGTCCTTCGCAAAGGTTTCAAGAACTGCTAGTGTGCTCCTCTTGTCCTGTTGCTTGAGAACGGCATCTGCCACGCGCCGCGTCTGATCCGTACTTAGACTCGTTGTACCGTGTGAGCCCGAGTCTAGAATGCGGAGAAATAGTAGGCGCTCCTTTTTGAAATGGAATTCAGGAACTGTCAAGCAACTCCCGATATCAGTGTCTCGGATGGCATCCCACAACGTCTGCTCCATTCGTGGATAGAGTATAAATAGGTCGCGGAGCAGGTCTGAGTCACTCGTCATTATAACACAGACAACACAGAGAACGGGCAGGCACTCTTACTACTTTCCACCTTGGTGTCAACAGTTGCTTCGGCGGGCGGCTTGAAACTAGATTTCGTCAAAATTCTTTCACGTCGAATCGATCTGTCATCGATTAAGATAGACAAACACTGGGGAAACATTCAATGCTTACGGAAATAGTTTTAGCAACGCGCCGACAACAACTTCGTCCACGTCGGCCCGTACTTCTTCGAGTTCTCGTTCAATCTTTGCATGTATCTCCTTTCTCCGCTGTGAAACGATCTGCTGGAAATGGCCCCTTATCTCCGTCTTACTGCTTTCCCAAGCATTGTGCACTTCTGGAAACCGAGTGCGGAGACCCAACGCCGTGACCAAAGCCTCCCTGGACACTATATCCGAATTCTCGGAGAGACACAACACGATCCCGTCTCCACTGAAAGACGATCCCATCAAAGATGACTGTCTCAGGCTAAGAGGACACAAATGCTTACAAACGGAGCTGTATCTGTTCGGCGGATTGACCATCGTAAGAAAACTGCTCAACGATCTTCGCCGCTGGCACAAATGTGGGTGTCATGAAACCTTGCACTTTCTCCCCATGAAGTAGTGCCGGACGCAAAGCCGTTGGATCGGTATCCGAATCGGGAGGGGGAGCCTGATTAACAAGAAGGGGGGAGTTCATCTTGAAACGGACAGGAATTTACGTTACTGAAGCGACACAGTCTCATGTTACAGAATGGCGCACCATGAACCCCGCCCGGGCGACAACGTTCTCTTCTTGATCCTTTGTTTTCGCCACCTGGAAGCGAAAAAACCGGTCAGAATCTGTTTGCTCAGAGTCAGTCGATGTGCCGCCGTCGTCGTCGTCACCACCCTCCTCGTCGGCTTCGTTGTTGTCGTCGCTACCCCACACAAGTGCCCTTGAATGTTCACTAGATAGCAAGCAAACCAGTTGATCGCATAACTTGCTCAAGTATCTATTTCGGCACATATGATTAGAGACGGAAGTGTGTGAGAAAGTTGACTTTACCGCATGAATGTCACTCTGTTGCGCTGGATAGGCGAATACGCACGGTCGTCCCAAGTTGTCTCTTCGGGCCAATATACAACATAGACTTGCTCTTCGGAGGTAGATACGAATGAGCGCACGATATATAGTCCAGATCTCAGAACTGGCTCAGGACTCCCAGCCGTATGTTCATTGTCTCGCCTAAGCAATTTCTGCGCGCTATTTCTGGGGCGTTAGCCAACCTAGACAAGAAAAAAAGCACGTACGTGTTGTCGTCCACGACATTTATTTCACGGAGAAACCTCGCGATCTCTTCTTTCGAGCCATAGATTCCGAACGGCTTGAGAAAAACGTTGTCTAGTATTTTGAAGTTGACTTTTGTGATAGAAGAATAGGCCCCAGGGGAGAGCGCATTGATAAATTCCTGGAGGGATTCTTGGGCGATAATGATCTTGTCAACTAAAACTCATCAGCTTAGAGCACAATAGACGGTATGAAGTGATTACCGAGGCCACCACTGCCTTTCTCTGTGATTAAATCGAGAAGGGGATACATCCCTTTTACTGGACAAGGTTGATCCATGCAACTTGAGGGGTAAGCTGATTTTTGGGAGTGTCTGTCGCCGGGTCCATCGGACTCAGAAGTTTGAGCCTGAGTCTGGTAGTGCCTGGCTAGAACACACGCAGAAAGTAAATCTCCAATATACCTGGCGCCTCAAGCTGTACTTGTTCCGTACCATCTGGTGTATGCGAAGGTTACGGACGTGACGTTGGGAGTGGATGAGTAGTTTCAGTTGAAGCCCAGTACGTCACCCTGATGATAAGGCGTCTTACCATTTGCATTGTATTCGGGCTTGGACATGATGATTTCAAGGTCTATCTGTCTCTTCCGATGAGAGTGCGCTTGTAACTGTCGCTTTTCAATAGACTGTCAAAAGAGAACGTACCACCGTTAATCGAAGGTGCTCTTGATAAGAAAGAAGGTGGAAACACACATTTGGGTGTGTGTGAATATCGCGAGTACAGCACACCTATGACGCACTTCAACCTTCTATGACGCCTTCCAACCCCCGTTACTGACAGGCGCAAGTGTGACACCTTCACAGAAGCGCCGGCAATGTTCCAGAAAAAGGTGATCAGTCCCCCGAGCACGGTGCTGTGGATACTTCCGAGTCGGTAACGCCATGCTGAGATAGAAGAGTGTTGGATTATGCACCATGAGGGTGGGTTCCTGTTCCCTTGAGTGCACCGTGCGTTTAACGAAGTCATGCGTGACAGCACGATAACCGCTCCGAACCTGTGAGGAAGTTTACAACGCCTCTTTTTTTTAAGGTGACTTGGGACAATCGATTCGTCCCAGATGCTGGAAAGTTCGGACGGGGGGTCGGACTTTAAACGCGAGCGACCTAGAACTCCGACCACACGAGGTTGACACGCAATCGATTCACTACTTGTTCATTACATTGTGCTCTGCCAACGCTGCAATACGAGACATGGAGCGTCCAATGGGGCACATGAATTTATTCATTGAACTTAGATTCTAGGTCGGTTCAAGGTCAGTTACAGTAGGGTGCTACATAAGTGGACCGTATGTCTATTCTCTTTCTCGATGCAGCATAGGACCAAAGGACTCCCTTATCTCTCTGTGAGAACCGTCTTCAACAGCACTCCACAGTTACTACACTATCCGATTGCTCTGTTCTAGACAAACCACTGTAACAGTCGAGTCTCGGGCCTCGCTCGGGGCGAGATCGGGGAACACATGTGTATTTTCTCCACTATCCGCGTACTTCTACAGTACACTGCATGGGGACATATTCCGTAAGGAGAGAAACACTTTGACTGTGCCTATCACAGGGGCCGTCCCCATGAGATGCATCGATTATCGTGTAGATGACCGATACCTGGCCCATTGTCGTCATTCAATATCCTTATCACTCCCGTATCTAAACGCTCATTTACCTCTTCAGTACGATTAGAAAGCCTTACAGACATTTACCAACTTGACCGGGCGAAGATGCCAAGTAGGCGGGTATGAGCCTAACGGGAACTATAATTCTAGTTACTACTGTGGTATCGTTGCGACTCATTGTCCAAACCCCAACAGCACATCACCTATGGTAAGAACCTGAGGGGTCGGTCGTAAGGGCCATTTCGAGCCCGAATCCCCAAGTGGACAAATCAACTCTAAGTCGACCACTGGTACTCGCGAGTCACTGACTCGGAAGACACCGGCACCGGCACGAGCCACCAGAATCAAGCTCCATGATGAACGAAAGTCGCCCGCTGATCCAGCGCTATCCTACCCGATAACGAGTGAGTCACTCGTTTTCTATGCAGCGCCCTGCATCGCTCGTGCAGATCGCTCGTGTATGGCACTCCTACTCTCCGAGTCGACCTGAGAACGTCAACTTGTAGAACTTCTCTGCCACATGCAGGCCCCGCCCACCCGTACGTATGACCTGTATCCACTACTTCGACCCGCTTAGGATTCCACAATACAACATTGCGGCAGTATGACGCAGTGCTTCGTCGGCGATGCCCTCTTTTGAGATTTTTGAGATTTCCGCAGTGAGAAATGAGTGCGAATTCGGAGTGCGCGATGGCTAGCGGCGTAAGCTGAGAGCTATCGTGGAGCTGGAATGAAACGTCGAATGGTTTTCCCCAATTTCTATGGGACGCGAAATGCGCCATCAGATACCATCGGAGGCCTCAGTTGTAGTATACCCGCCGGCTAATATAATGAGTTGTTTTTCTCTCTGCGTGCCCGCACCGGGCCCTCTTCCCATCCGGGTGCCGCACGGACCCGTCCCCAAAGTTCCAAGAAGCGACCCCTAAAGCTTAAAGGCTTGGGCATTTCGTGTTTCAGGTATTTCTTCTCAGTTTTCCCGCTTCTGCGTACAGAGGGGTTTGATAGGAACGACGTATAATGCATCACTGGTTTCCATTGGGATGTATAAAACAAAACCCCAAAATCTCGTGCTACTGTAGCGTACTTGTATGAATAGTTGAAAGGGGCTCGATAAAAAAAACCAGAACACACGCTTTTGCCGTTTTACTTCACAATCGTTCCCCACTCGCTGTCAATACCAACATGTCCCCGAGAGTCGTAACCATACCACGTACCCCGGCGCTCGTGCACGTTAGTTCCTGGTGCATGTCTTCCGAACCCTCCACCAGTGGCCTGTTTCCTATAGTATTTCGCGACGAAAGCAGATTTCCACGTGGTTTCGCCAGTGACTCGGCAAACCCTTGGAACGTCGTTGTCAGGCAGACCTGGTCAAGTCAGCGTTACATTCCTGGAGGCTACAATCTATTTGATTCCTCACCGGGTCAAGAGCTGTTGTGAAAGAAGAAGGAATGTTGACCGTCAGCACACCCTGCGGCACAGTCTTCTGTACTTCTTGGGCGATATCGACCATCCTAGTTAGCGAGGAATGGCGAGGTATCTGTCTGACTACGTAGGAAAATGCAGAAGATAGAAAACTCTGCCCAAAAGCGATAGCATGGAACGAAAGTGGCTTTCTGGAGTTTGCGTCATTAGCTGTTGTCCGAAAGTAACACCGGTAGTGAACAAACCTTCGGCTTGAGGCAGCGTGACAGATGTCATAGATACACTGGTCGCTAATTTCGCACCAACCATCGGACAAGAAAATCACAACAGGCGTTCTACGATACCCATCAGCGTCTCACATAAACTGTGCAAAAATTATATTTGTTATACGTAGCAGGGGTACGTACCTTTCGTTACTCCAATGCGAAGTCATGACGGCCTGTGTTATTTTGAGTGCAGATGTGAAGTCTGTATCACCACCAGCTTCGTATTTTAAGACCTTGCTCAACAATTCCTCAGGAGAGCTCGTGAAATCGTTCTCGAAACAGGTTGTAGGTGAAGAATCGAAGAGGATCAAGCTGTATGCGTCCTTCCTAAATCCGCCGCCCGACTGTCCGACCCGGTCAAACGTAGCCTGGCGGGCGATCCAAAAACTGTAAAGCGATGAGAAGACCGCCCCGAGTCTGTTATTTGCCGTCGATCTGATGAGATTTGACCCAGGGGCGTTGGGTAGTGGTGATTGATCTGCCCACGACATGGATCCAGACCTGTATTCAAAGCGTTCGGACAAAACCGTAAGGAAAGCGTGGGATACACACTTGTCGATGACAAATATCCTGTTGTAATTTTTAAATATGTACGACGGAAACCGGAGACAGACCACTCACACATGGAAGGCTGGTTGCAGAAGCGCGGGATTTTTGCAGCTGAAGTGGTGGCCATTATTCGATACATATCCGGGACCAGGAGGCGAGTTTTTGGTACTGAGAGGCGCATGGAAAATTGGCAGTGTGCAGCTTGACGGATGTGCACTGGTTCCACCAACTTCGGTGGTATGTTCAGGACCTTCGCAAGTCGTAAGGTAACGATAAACCGCGACGAAAAAGCTATTACCCGGACACAATGCATCGCTATCATATAGACATCAGACAATGCATCATGGGGATTCAGAAGCAGTCAGCATACCACTTTGCGAAATTTGCCTGATCTTCGTTAGAGTACGGATCTGCAGGATGATATGTAAATCTCAGGTTGGACCGCGCACCCCAGTCACCTTTGAAACCTGACAATGACGTAAGCAGTGTCAGTCGAGGCAATTATGCGACGGGCTTACCCATCCGTTGCCAATGAAGTGCGTGCGTGATCCAGTCTTTGGCTTGATCGGGGTTAGGAGACATTCTCTTGGTGATGTGCTGAGTTTTGGAATTATGGGAATGGGGACCGCGGCAAATGTCAACATGGACGTGTCTTCCCATCGACCTGCACACTATATTGCACAGCATTGTCCCCCCTTCGTCATTTGACGAAAATTTGCGTCCTTCAATCTTGAGGCCTGTTCCGTCGGGATCGTCAACAACCCACCTCGTTTGCGACATGGATCCGTGGCTAGTCTCGTGTTCCTGCTGATGATGACCTGCGCTCATGTTACTTTTAGAAAACAAACTAGATTGTTGAAGCCAAACCAGAAGGAAGCGTGCATAAATAACTGCAACTTATACACCTACAAAGGCGCCGAGTCAACTGGTAAGCACCTTGAAGAGACATGGTGCGCGCGACTCACCGACTATCACAATAATGGAAGGACTTGCTGTCCTTGCTATGGGTGTGGGGACCCGTGTGCTCGACCTCTCCAGGTTTGATCACCTCAGCACAAGGGAGTCGCTTGGAAACTAGAACATGTCCCGTGAAAAGGGACAACGAAGAGTTTCAGGGAACAAACCTTGTGTATACTAGGCGCGATTTAGGTCATCGTTGTCCCTTCTATGAAAGTAGGCTTACCCTCGTATATTGGAAAGTTTCGTGTGTGCCAACAAAGATAGCTTCGATGGCGTGAGGTTTTGATTGAATTTCGCATATACCAACGGAGCATAGGGCGCTACAAGAGTGTTCTTTGCTAAAGAACTACGCTAAACATTGTTTCAGAATAAATAAGGTAACAATAGACGCACCCGCATAGGTGATTTTGGCCCGATTTCAGGCCATGTAAGTGACCCCCACTACACATTCGGTTGCATAGTTGGCAAGTAGCGGGGCACTCTCTGTCTTCGCACTGGTGGTCGGTGTGTTCGGTCTTTCTGAGTGATGCGGTGTTGGGTTAGACGTCTTTTTTGGGAAATGATATCATGACAACTTACAGAGGGATATTACATGTCCCAGAACACGTAGCCGACTTTCCGTTTGGAAGCTTTACACCAACCAAGCGACACGGCTATAGAACTTCGCATCGACAGAAACGGCCATTCCGACATAAGAGACCTACCTGGCCACACATATGGACCGGAGCTGAGCAGAGGTGACTGCCGTCGTGTTGGATTGGCTAACGCAGACCAATATGAGAATACGTGCGATTTGAGAGTCGGGGGGTCACCTTGACACAAGTCTCCGTACATGCCCGTGATCCTGAGAACTCGCAAGGTCGACCACATAGATGAATCTCAACTTGGCAACTAGTGTGATATTGGCGGGAGAACACGGCAGGGAATGATACGCCCTGCACTCACATATGATCTCCTGGATGATCCGCGCTTGACCATAATGGGTCAGCTAAGTCGATCGCAGAATCTGGCTCGAACAGGCGCACCATTGACCACAGGGTAGTGTTGGGAGAGCGTCGCGTTCGCAGAAGAAACAACCATGAATACACCTATGGTTGGTCGAGCAGTTGTGGTTGTCTTTGTGCGAACGGGTCTGGACACAAATCAGGTTGCAGGAACTGCACTGCGACCGACAGAGTTCGACGCTGGCCCGTAGATCTATAACGGCACTGTCGAATATTCGGCGTAGCTCCTCGATACTCGCGTGCCCCCCTTCAAATCGCTGCACATTTGACTGGAGCCAGTTCTCAACGTGAGCTACCCGTAGGTCGACGAGGTGAGTCAAGTACTGCACGAGACCTGAGTGCCACTTGGAGTCGTCGAGGTGTTGTCTGTTTATTGCCTGATCCCAGGAATTACGAAGAGTCGTAAGAGGATCCTCGTCGTCAGCCACAGGGGAGTATGGACCCGTAAGCACGAATCGCGCCTTTGTATCCTCCGCTCCGATTACAACGTCCGTGTCGAAGTTCTAGCATTTTTAGTTGGACGTACCGCTGCATTGACTCGATGCGTACCTTCAGCGGGACTGGCTCGGGTTCGATTTCAGACAATCCAGTCTCCAATGCGTTAGGCAAGATTGTAAGGAGACAATCCGCGCGGTGTATGGCCATAGTTTCTTAAATGGAGACATGAGGGGTGGAGAGTTTCCTAAAACTTAGGCGAACGTACGTGACATCGCTCCCCAATCATTTGCCTATCAGGCGAATCGCAGGTCAGTGGTCTACCCAGGTGTGTAATCGCGTCATTCGAACCTTCAATTTGGCCATCAGAGTCTTCAACGTTAGCAAGAATCCTCCCGCAGTATGGTGGGACGTCGGTTGCTTGTCGAGGATCTTTTTCACCTTTCTGAAGAGCTGGTAGAACTCCTCTGATTCGATCACTGGCCACGGGATAATATTCAGCTTCCCAGCGTGAAGGCGACTGATGAAATTAGAATCTCGTTCACTCTCAACTATCTTCTGAAACTTGAGCTCGAATCTGTGGTTAATCAGCAGAAGTGCGGACTATGTGTGGTGTGAGACTCGCTCTTTCTTCACTTCGACTTTATCGGAGTCAATGACATCCTAAAAAGTGGCATAAGAATGGCGATATTACGTAATACGTGTTCACATGCCTTGATAACGACTAAAAGCATGGACTGGAAAAGCGACGGATTGGACGCCGGATCCAAAATGGAGGTACTCGACTGGAAAGACTGAAAGAGGCCAGCAATATCTCTGCTGAGGGCAAAGTTATTTCGGAATAGAACCTAGTACGCGAGGTAAGTTGAATACATCAGCATTCAAGTTCCAACTAGGACCAGGGGTTCAACGCGTGCACTCACAAGATTTGATAAAGCAGTATTAAAGAGAACCAGAAGGGTATCTTCTTGAACCGAACGCTCTAAACTGTGTACACCTGTCGTTCTCCGTAATTCAGATCGCGCGGAACGACAGCGACAGGTAGCATCCAGCCCACCTTCGAAATCCAGCGCCACAACAAGCGCATCATCAGTAGGAGAAACGGATAACCAGACACCCTCTAAGCAAGGTCAAATATAATATTTAGTCACGAACGCCCAGAAAACAAACCCGTAGTACGCATTGCGCTCCCGGCAAACGAGGTATCCAGAAGGTGATTCAGGGTGAAGCTCTTCCCTACAGATTGCTCTCCCATCGACGACACCACCTTTACGGGCTGTCATCGCGGGAAAGTAAGCCAGAGTACGATTTTGGGGCGGCACACAGAGAAGCCTCACCTTTGAGGCCCAGTACGACTGAAAAATCGATTCATACCAGCCTACCGACAGGTTGTCAACAATTCTGTTCACTTCGGCCCCAAGTAGCGACTTTTCTAGTTCAGTAGACAGAACACCATCTTTGAGCGGGACAAATCTGTTCTCATATGTGATCGCAATCTGGATGGGGATGAGGCATAATAAATCTGCCAGCCATTCGCCCGCTCGGAAGCTGGAGACCGGGGATTTTGCGCCCGACAGGAACTGTTTTACGAACGAGTGAAAGGTCCGCACTAAGAGCGTAGTACCTTTGAGAACATTGCCGGTCGGTTTACGCGACGTCTTTGTGAAATTGTGAATCATTTCCGAAAAGTAGGAAATAAAAGGGCGCTGATCGTCGTCAGTAACGAATATCAGCGTCCTCTTCTGCCGCTCGCTCGACGAGGTTATCGTACGCCGCTTCACTGCTGCCACTATTGGGAAACGAGTCCAGACCTCCGAGTGGCAGTCAATCAAGCAGTTATGAGCCGTCTCTTTACCATGACTCATTGATGCCTTCGGACGCTGTTCTTGAAACGTGAACTCCGCGGCTTTGGTCGCAATGTCCAGGACGACGGATCGACAAGTCTGCGAGGTTACGTCGAGACCGATGAGATGGATGTTGTTCCGATTCACGATCGACGTGAGAAGCGCCGAGTCAAGGTCGACAGGAAAATCAGGAAGTGTGATAGGAATCCCGTCTGTGGAGGCAAATGTCGACCAGTGGTAGGCCGTTACGGTGGAGACGCCATCCTTGTCTTGAACAACAAGCGCACATGATCCATCTGGGGAAGAGTAGATCGCTCGTGGCACCTGTGGTAGCTGTAGAGTTGCTGGCCTGCGATTGGGTATGAATTAGACACAATCACAGAAAAATGAGAAGTGTCGCATATACTTAGGCTGTAGCATCGTCAAGGAGAGAATTCTCGCTTGAGCACTGGAATCTACGAACAGTATCTCATCGCGACCATGAACGAAGCACGCATGGACGATGGACTCTCCATTACTGTAGAAAGGAAGAAGGTCAATTGCGGATCCCATCCCTCGCAAGGATCTACGCTCGTCCCCTAACGCAAAGATATGGAGTTGCATCTATCGAGAATTTGTGACGGGAAAGCGAAGGAGACGGTGAAAATGAAAGACGTACCTTGGCAGATGAATAGACAGCTAACATGCGCTTCGATTCGTCAAAGGCAAAAAGGCAATTTTCGCCAATCTTATCTCGATGGAAACGCCCTGCAAATGATCGCCGTTGTATGGCAGCATCAATGTGACTCAGACTCTCGACATAGATTACGATATCCCCGTGAGGGTCTACGAGGCCTAATAGAATTTGACCTTCTTCAAGAAGATGAGCATATCTGAGTAAGATGGATAAGTGTGGGATAACAAGATTAGCCGAGATCATACTTTACGACAGTCGATGAGGAGACACGGAATGAATGAGTAAGTCGTCCCTCGAGTATAGGTGTTGGTACGTAGGATGCGTCGAGTTGCACTTTCTGTCTCTCGTCTGCGCGTAGGTGTAGGAGATGAATACGATATTCTGTCTCATCTTCTCGTAGAAGTTCTTGCCGGCCACCGATATCATAAGTATCTGTTTGGATATGAGACACACCCAACGCGGAAAGAACTATCCGAACAAACCTCGGGAGAATGATTTCAAGTTCCTGACTTCGAAGTAGTCGATGAAGACAATCTTACGCCTGCAGCACGCTAGGTTATTGGTCCATTTTGGCACAATGGAGACAATGGAGACGTACGATGTAGAGCGCTGTGCAGATAGGTCTCTAACTTGATGGACGAACTTGGACCACAGCATCTGTACTTCACCAGCTTCCTCTGCGCCAACTTCTCGTTGAACTTGCCTGTCACGTTCCGTTTTTTGCGTTGAAAGTATTTGTTGACTGACACTAGACACCAAGGTTTGGAACTGATTTGTAAGCAAAGCGAGGGCGGTTTCCTCGACGCCAATCGCAGCCTCATGTAGATAATGATCGACGGGAGTAGACTTGAGCTCCGAAAGGAAGTGAGAATCTGGTACCGACGACGCATGTCTACTGGCGCTTTCCCACAACCCCTCTTTACCCCGTGACCTAAAGAGATTTGGTAGCCACGAAAAGACACCTTTGTTGTCCTTTCCAAATATTTCGAGAGCTGCCAAGGCGCTCCTCTCGTCCTGCTTACCAAGGACAGCATCTGCCACGGACCGGGTCAAGTCTGCACTTGGACCATTCCTATCCTGCAAGTCCGAGTTCAGAAGACGAAGGAACGTCATACGCTTCTTCTTGAACTGAAATTCAGGGGCTCTCAAGCAACTCCCGAGCTCGGCACGTATATCGCACAACGTCTGCTCCGTTTGTGGATAAACGAGGAGAAGATCGCGGAGCGCATCTGCGGCTTATGTCATAACTATCCGCGCTGAGAAAGTAAATCGACACCCTTACTTTCCGTAGAGTCACCTTTGGGGTCCGTCAGCTCGGCAGAACACATCTCATGCAGAACCTTCTCGCGTTGAAGTGACCTATTATCGGTTATGACGGGATAGCGCTCCGAGCGGTAGTCAGTGCTCACGGAAATGTCTTTAACAACTCGCTGATGACAGCTCTCTGCACTCTGACCTGCATGCTCTCAAAGTCTTGTTCTAATTTTGCATGTATCTCCGCTTTCCGCTGTGAAATGATCTGCTGGAATCGACACTCTATCTCCATCTCACCGCTTTCCCAGGCTTCGTGCTCTTTTGGAAACCGAGCACGGAGGTCCAACGTCGAGATCAAAGCCCCCCTGGACGTTCGATCTAAATTCTCGGAGAGACACAACGTAACCCCATCTCCACTGAAAGGCGACTCGATCAAGACGATGATATCAGGCTAGGATGACACAAATGCTTACAAACGAAGCCTTATCTGGTCGGCGGTCTGACGATCGTGGGAAAATACCACAGGCCCCACCTTCGTCCTCGTCGTTGGCACAAATGTGGCCGTCATAAAACCTTGCACTTTCTCCCCATGAAGCAGCGCTGGACATAATGGCCTTGGATCGATGTCCGACTCGGGTGGCAGAGCCTGATTAGGAAGGGAGAGAAGGTTCATCTATCGACAGGCGGAAACTTATGTTACTGAAGTGACATAGCCTTATTACGGAATGGCGTACCACGAACCCCGCCCGAACTGCAACATTCTCCTCTTGATCCTTTGTTTTTGCTACCTCGAAGCAATAAACCCGGTCAGAGTCGGTTTGCTCAGAGTTGGCCGATGAGCCGTCGTCGTCATCGTCATCATCGTCATCACCCTCTTCGTCGGCTTTGTCGTTGTCGTCGTTACCCCATACAAGTGCCCTTGAATGTACATTGGATATCAAACAAACCAGTTGATCGCATAGCTTGCTCAGGTATCTAAATCGGTCCATTTAGAGACATAAGTCTGTAAGAAAGTTGACCGTACCGCATGAATGTCACTCTGTTGCGTTGGACAGACGAGGCCGCATGGTCATCCCAAGTTGTTTCTTCAGGCCAATATACGACATAGGCTTGCTCTTCGGAGGCAGATACGAATGAGGGCACAATATATAATCCCGATCTCAGAGCTGGCCCAGATCTCCCAGCCGTATATTCATTGTCACGCATAAGCAATTTCTGCGAGCTGTTCCTGCAGCGTTAGGCCACCTAGACAGGAAAAATAGAAGCGCATACGTGTTGTCATCCACGACATTTATTTCACGGAGAAACCTCACGATCTCTTCTTTCGAACCATAGATCCCGAACGGCTTGAGAACAATATTGTCCAGTATTTTGAAGTTGACCTTTGTGATAGAAGAATAGGCACCGGGAGAAAGCGCATTTATAAATTCCTGGAGGGATTCTTGGGCGATAATGATCTTGTCAACTAAAATGTTGTGAGCTTAGAACACTGGCATATAGACGGAAAGGAACGATTACCAAGGCCACTGCTTCCTTGCTCTGTGATCAAATCGAGAAGGGGATACATCCCTTTTACTAGACAAGGCTGGTTCGTGCAACTGACAGTGCAAGCTGACTTTAGGGTTTGTATGTCGCTGAGTCCATCGGACTCAGAAGTTTGAGGCTGGTCGGGTCTGGCTAGAACAAACGCAGAAAGTAAATCGCCCACACACCTAGCACCATGTAGTGACTCCCTACCATCTACTGGATACGAAAGTGTGCAAGCCGCAGTGAAATTGGGAGCGAATGGGTAGCCCAACAACAGTACGTCAAGCATCGTACCTTGATGATAAAGCATCTTACCGTCCGTATTGTATTCGGGCTTGGACATGATGATTTCAGGGTCTATGTTGACCTCCGTATCTTCTGATGCGAGTGCACTTATAGCCGCCGTTGTTCGATGCAGTCGAAGGTGAACGTATCACTGTTAATGGAACGTGTTCTTGATAAGAAATGAGGGTCGCACCAACGTTGGGTATGTGGGAATATCGCTGTTCATTATTGTAAGTACAACGCACCTATGACGCATATCAACCCTCTATGACACCTCCAAACCCCGTTACTGACAGGCGCAAGTGGGATACCTTCACAGAAGTTGCGATGTTCCAGACAATAGGAGATCAGTACCCCAAACACCGTGTTATGGCACTGCCAGGTGGGTATAGGGCAATAACGTCATACTGAGGTGCTAGTGTACAAGAACTTGAAAACACAGAGTCTAAGGGACCTGGTTGTGAAAACAAGGTTATTTTCCAAGAGAACTTCAGAAGAGTGCTGACGTTACGCACATGAGTCCTGACGGTGTGTTCCCGTTCCCCTGTCACGGTGTGCACCGCGCGTTTAGTGTAGTCATGTGTGGGAATGACAGCGACCAGACAATACGCTCTGGACCTGTAAGGAATCTACAGCTTGAGCGCCGTTTTTCAATGTGACTTGCGACGATTGATTCGCTGGCGAGCCAGGTCGGACTTTAAATGTGAAACCTAGGCTTCCACTCAGACCGCCAATCGAATCAATACTTGAGTGTGGTCTGTCAATGTTGCAATACTTGTCGGTATAAACACGGAACGTCCACAGTATGGGATATAGCCTGGCCAGAGCCATACTCTTATTACCTCGTATTATCTTTGTGAACTTGTATTTTAGGTCTGTAACAACTTGAATAATAAGCACACCATATATCCAACGTCTGTTCTCTCGCTCGAAACTGCACTCCACCATTACATGATTCTGCGAAGGTGGCGTGACTCGGCATCCAAGTCCGCTGGCCGTTGTCAGCTCTCGAACCAAGAGACCCCCTTATCTCTGTGAGAATCGCCTTCAAATAGCACGCCATCGCGGTTATACTATCCGATCGCTCTAGACAAACCACCATAACAGTCGAGTCTCGGGACTTGCTCGGGGCGAGATCGGGGAACACATGTATATTTGCTCCACTTTTACGTAGGCCTCTATGTGGGTGCCACAACTTCGACTGTGCCTATCACATGGGCCGTCCCTGTGAGATGATGGTAGCGACCAGCCGGGGTGACCAAAGTCTGGCCCGTTGTCATCATTCAATATCCTTATCACTCTCGTATCTAAGCGCTGATGAACCCCCTCAGCAACGATTAGAAAGCCTTTACAGACACTTACTAACTTGACCAGGCGGAGGCGCCTAGGCGGCTTTGAGTCTAACGGGACTAATGTTCTATCGTTGCGGTTTGTTGTCCAAACCCCAATAACACCGTGACATCGCCAATGAAACCCTGAAGCGCATGAAGCCTGAGGCCTGAAGCTTGAGGGTTTGTAAGCGCCGTTTCGAGTCGGGCATGGGTCCCAAGTGGATAACAAAATTTGATCACCCACGAGTTACTGAAAATACGGGACACCGTCAAGCTTCACGGTGAACAGAAGCCATCCACAGATCCAGCATGATCCTATCACTTCTCAGTTTCCGTGCAGCGTCCCGCATCGCTCGTGATATGGCACGCCTACTGTCTGAGTCGACTTGAGAACATCTACTTATAGAACATCTCTGCTACCTGTGAGTCCCACCCATCCGTACTTACCACTTCGGCCCCGCATTTCTCCAACGCCGCTTATAAATCCACAGCACGACATTGCGGTAGCAATACACAGTACTTTGTTGGCGATACTCTCTTCTGTTTCCGCAGTGAGAAATGGATACGAATTCGGAGCGCGCGATGGCTAGCGACGTAAGTTGAGAGCCACCGTGGAGCTTGAACGAAGCGTCAAATGGTTTCCCCGTCTCCAATTTTCTATGGGACGCGAAATGCGCCATTAGATGGCATCCGAGGTCTCGACCACACCGTGGGCACGTCCGATTTTGAGTTTATTAAAGAACCTACGTCATGTCCGGTCTTAGACCTGATCAAGGTCCTGATGCGAGACAATGACTTTTGCTACACCGACAACACTATTTCACTGGAAAATTCGGTACAATACAGGCCCTGACTCGGAGTCAAATTGCCAACGCGATGCTCTACAATGAGTATCCTGAGACTCCCCCAAGAAAGATGATTTAAGATGAAAGCAAAGAACCACGAGTCTTTGTCAATGAGTTAGCAAACCCTTGGAATGTCTCTGTCAGACGGACCTGAGGAAATACGTGTCAATGTCCGAAGGCTAAAAGTGCACGACGCTTACCGTGTCGAGGGCCTCTGTGTAAGAAGAGGGGATGCTGTTCGTCAGGGAATTCCGTGGTGCACTCTTTTCTACCTCTTGGGCGATTTTCACCATCCTACGCAGCATGGCTGAGTAAACATCGTTCCCGAAGGAAACGGCGTGGAAGGAAAGCGGCATCCTGGAATTTGTGTTGTGGGTCACTCACGAAGTGACCAGATACGCGGAGCAACAAACCCTTGGCGCACTGCGCTGCGACAGATGTCGTACATCGCTTCATCCCCGCACTTGTGCTCACCATCAGATAAGAAAATAAGGACAGGTGTTCTATGATGAAAGCCAATCTCGTGTGTCGGTGTTCAACTCACATGAGTCATGAGACAGATGTCCGCACCTTTCCGTACTCCAATGCGAAGTCATGATGCTCTGCGCTTTCTGGAGTGCTAGTGTGTAATTCTCGTCTCCGCCAGGCTTATACCGCAGGGAAGAAGTCAAGAGCTCATCGGGAGAGCTCGTGAAGTCGTTTTCGACACAGGTCAAAGGGCTGTTACTGAAGAATATCAAACTGTATGCGTCTCTTCTACGCCCCCCTAACTGAGCATTCTGGCTGATGGCAGCTTGGCGCGCGGTCCAGAAACTGTAGAGAGACGCAACTACAGCTCCAAGCCTGTTGTTTGCAGTGGGGATAATGCGGTTGGTTCCGGGAGCATTAATAAGCGGTCGCCGGTCAGTCGACCACATCGATCCAGACCTATATCGCAAGCGTTTACGAAGGGTCAATGTACAATTCCGAGCAGACATACGTATCGATAGCGAATATCCTGTAGAGAGGTCTAAGCGAATGTATTGGCAACTATGAGGCGCGAAACTCACACATGAAAGGCCGCCTGCAGAAGTACTGGGTTTTTGCAAGCGAAGTGGTGGCCGTCGCTTGATACGTATCCAGGACCGGGGGGTGCACCTTCGGCGCTCATGGGTGCATGAAATATGGGTAACGTGCAACCCGACGGCTGTGCACCTGCTCCACCCCCCTCGGCAGTATGTTCACGACCTTCGTAAGTCGTGTCAAGGCAACGAAAGACCGCGCGAAAAAAAAGGTATTACCCGAACAGAGTGCATCACTATCGAAAATACATCAGACAACACATTATAAGAATATCGAACTAGTCAGCATACCACTTTGCGAAATTTGCCTGATCTTCTCGAGGGTACGGATCTGCAGAAAGATATTGAGTCAACACCCGGTGGACCTGCGATCACCCTAGTCACCTTTGAAACCTAATAACTTAAGTAATGTCAGTGAAACCAATTATGTAACGAGCCTACCCATTCTTCGCCAGTGGAGTGCATGCGTGATCCAGTCTTTGGCTTGATCGGGATTTGGTGATATCCTTTTCGCGATGTGCTGAGTTTCGGAATTATGGGAATCGGAGCCGCGGCAAATGTCGACATGGACATGTCTTCCCATCGATTTGCACACCATATTGCACAGCATAGGGCCACCCTCGTCGTTCGAGGCGAATTTACGTCCTTCTAACTCGACGCTAGTGTCCTCGGAACCATCGATAACCCACCTTGTTTGTGACATGGATCCGTGGCTAGTCTCGTGTTCCTGCTGAGGATGCCCTGTACTATAATCAGCTATGTACGACTAGGACAGGAGGGTGAAACCGAACCAGATGGGAGAGTGCATAGATAACCGCAATTCCCACACCTAGCGCGAGTAAGGACCCGAGAGAAGCGGAGTTCGTCCGAACTCACCGAGTATTGCAATAATGGAATGGCTTCTCGTCGTTGCTGTGAGTGTGAAGACCTGGATGCTCGACTTCTCCGGGCTCGATAACCTTGACACAAGGAAGGCGCTTGGCAGCTAAAAATGACATGTTTTAGAGGATAATGTCAAGGCTTCGAATAATATACCTTGCGTATACTAGACGCGATTTTTAGTTCTTAGTACAGTCCCTTTATGAATATAGACTCACTTTCGTATACTGGAAGCTTCCATGCTTTCCAGTAAATGTAGCTTCGATGGCCTGAGGTTTTGTCTGAATTTCGCATATACCTGCGGTACACACAGAGCCGCAAGGGTGCTGTTTTCTAGAGAGCCTGTCCATGATATGTCACAGGAGGCAGCGATAGACGCACCCGCAAAGGTGATTTTCGCTAGGATTCATCCCATGTAAGTGGCCACCGGTACACATCCGGTTGCACAACTGACAAGAAGCAGGGCATTCCCTGTCCTCACATTCGTGATCTCCGTGTTCCTTATCTCTGAACGACGCGACGCTCCGTTAGCCATTATCTCACAAGAGTTGCATAACTCACATTGAGACGCGACACGTCCCAGGACATGTGAACACCTTTCCGTTCGGAAGACGCAGACTGGCCAAACGGCACGGCTAATATAACGTCAGGTCCAATCGAAAGCCACCCTGAAAAACGTACTTGACCGCACATATGGACCGGAGCCGAGCATAGGTGATCGCCTTCATGCTCAGTTGGCTAGGGAGCGGCGTCAGAATGTGTATTCGGCACTACTTTAAAGACGGTGTCGTCACCTTAACACACTTCTCTGTACAGCCTCGCTTTCCGGAGTGCTCGCACAGCTCTCCGCATAGATGGGCGCCTACGTGACATCTTGTGTGAACTGTTTGAGAACGCTGGAAGGTATATGATAAATTAATTTTGAACCCACATGTGATCGCCGGGGTGGCCAGCGCTAAGAAATCATGACAGGTCAGGAGCGTTGATGAGGAACAACTGCGGACGAACGTACGTTTGGCCACAGGGTTGTGTAGGGAGATCGTCTCGTTCACAGAAGGTACAGTCATGGATACATTTATGGTCCGTCAGGCAGTCGTGGCCGTCTCTATGCAAACGACTGCTTCGCACACAAACCAAATTGCAGGAACCACATTGCGACCGACAGATTTCGACGCTGGCACGTAGATCTATGACAGCATTGTCGAATGTTCGGCGTAACTCTTCGATACTCGCGTGACTGCCTTCGAATCGCTCTACGTTCGATTCGAGCCAACTCTCGACATGAGCTACCCGCAAGTCGACGAGATGAGTTAAGTACTGCGCAAGGTCGGAGTGCCACGTAGAGTCGTCGACGTGTTGCCTTTGATGGGTCAGATCCCAGGATTCACGGAGAGTCGCAAGTCGATGCTCATGGTCAGCAACTGGAGTATCTGGCCCTGTGAGAATGAATCGCGCTTCGGTGTCCTCCGCTTCGATCACGACGTCCGTATCGAAGTTCTGAATTTCTTAGTCTGACGCAAGGCATCTTTGATTATAAGCGCACCTTCAGCGGGACTGGTTCGGGGTCGATCTCGGAAAATCCAGTCATCAGGGCATTTGGCAAAATCGCAAGAAGAGAATTAGCGCGGTGCATAGCCATAGTTTCTGAAATGAAGACGTGAGGGAAGGAGAGTTTCTCAAACCTGAAAGCGAGGCGAACATACGTGACATGGCCCCCCAATCGTTTGCCTATCGGGAATACCGCAGGTCAGTGACCACCTAGGTGTATAATTGCGTCGTTCGAACCTTCAATTTGGCCATAAGCGTCTTAAGCGTTAACAAAAACTCCCCCGCAGTATGATGCGACGTCGGTTGCTGGTCGAGAGCCTTTTTAACCTTCCTGAAAAGCTGGTAGAATTCCTTTGACTCGATCACAGGCCACGGGATTATCTTCAAATTCCCTGCGTGAAGGCGAGTGATGAAATTAGAGTCTTGTTCGTCCTCAACTATCCTCTGGAACTTGAGCGAAAATCTAGCCCCGCATTAGTGGAAGAAGGATCAGGTGCGCTTTGAGACTTACTCTTTCGTCACTTCGGCCTCATCTGAATCAATGACATCCTAGAATGGCGCAGAAGATAAGATAGTGATACCATTATAACGGAGTTCGCCTACTTTGATGATGACTAGAAGCGTTGACTGGAAAAGTGACGGGTTGGACGCCGGATCTAAAATGGAAGAGCTGGACTGGAAGGACTGAAAGAGACCAGTAATATCTCTACTGAGGGCGAAATTATTTCGGAATAGAACCTACTCGCAGTGCCCCCTCAACAGATGGACGATGATCACGGGTCGAGATATTTGCTTACAAGATTCGAAATAGCAGTGTTGAAAAGAACAAGAAGGGTATCCTCTTGCGCCGAACGCTCTAAGCTGTGTACACCTGTCATTCGCCGAAATTCAGATTGAGCGAACAACGGGTGATAAATGACGTCAAGTCCACCTTCGAAATCCAGCGCGACTATAAGCGCGTCGTCGGTAGGAGAAACGGACAACCAGACCCCCTCTGAGCAAGGTCGGTCATCATCTTATATCACGATAAGAATAAAAGCCAACCTGTTGTACGCATCGCACTCCCCGCAAAGGAAGTGTCTACCAGATGATTCAGGGTAAAGCTCTTCCCCACGGACTGTTCCCCCATTGAGGACACAACCTTCACTGGCTAGGAACGCCGCGAAGAGGCTCAGTATCATCACTAGAACCACGATATAGAGAACTCACTTTCGAGGCCCAATACGACTGAAAAATCGACTCGTACCATCCAATCGACAAGCTGTCTACGATTCTGTTGACTTCCGCTCCCAGCAATGAGATCTCCAGTTGTGCCGACAGAACGCCATCCTTGAGCGGGACAAATCTGTTCTCATGTGTGACTGCGATGTGAATAGGAATAAGACAGAGTAAATCTGCAAGCCATTCGCCAGCTCGAAAGCGGGAGACTGGCCATTCCGAACTGGACAGGAATGCACGTGCAAATGAAGGGAAGGTGCGTGCGGAGACGGTGATACCTTTGAGTACATCGCCGGTCGGTTTACGCGACGTCTTTGTGAAACTGCGAATCATTTCTGAAAAGTAGAACGAGAACGGGCGCTGATCGTCGTCAGTGACGAAAGTCAGCGTCTTCGGCTGCCGTTCGCTCGAAGATGTTATCGTACGCCGCTTCACCGCTGCCACCACAGGGAAACGAGTCCAGACGTCAGAGTGACAATCAATCAAGCAGTTGTGAGCCGTCTCTTTTCCATGGCTCGTTGGTGCCTTCGAACGCTGCTGTTGAAACGAGAACTCGGTCGCTTTGCACGTGATATCAAGGATGACAGATCGACAAGTCTGTGAGGTTACGTCGAGACCGATGAGATGGATGTTGTTCCGATTCACGATCGACGTGAGAAGCGCAGAGTCAAGGTCGACAGGGAAATCGGGGAGTGTGATAGGAATTCCGTCTGTGGACGCGAATGTCGTCCAATGGTACGCCGTTATGGTGGACACGCCTTCTCTTTCCTGAACGACGAGCGCGCATGATCCATCAGGAGAAGAATAGATCGCGCGTGGAACATGCGGTAGCTGTAGAGAGGCAGGTCTACGACGAAACGTTAGGTAAATAATGGAGAAGATATAAGTCGCATGTACTTAGGCTGTAGCATCGTCAGGGAGAAAACTCTCGCCTGAGCACTGGAATCCACGAATAATATCTCTTCGCGACCATGAACAAAGGCTGCATGAACAATGGATACTCCGTTGCTGTAGAAAGGAAGAAGGTCAATTGCGGATCCCATCCCTCGCAAGGATCCACGTTCATCCTCAAACGCAAAGATATGGAGCTGCATCTAGCGAGCATTTGTTACATAAAGGCGAAGGAAACGATCAGAACGAAAGGCATACCCTTGCAGATGAATAGACAGCTAACATGCGCTTCGACTCGTCAAGGGTAAAAAGGCAAGTTTCGCCAATCTTGTCCCGGTGGAAGAGCCTCGCAAACGATCGCCCTTGTATGGCAGCATCGATGCGGCTTAGACTCTCGACATAGATTACGATATTTCCATGAGGATCGACGAGGCCCAAGAGAATTCGACCTCCTTCTAGGAGATGAACATATCTGAGTAGCGAGGTAAGTGTGGGATGAACGAGATCAGCCGAGAACATACTTTACGACAGTTGATGAGGAGACACGGAACGAATGGGTAAGCCGTCCCTCGAGGATAGGTGTGGGTACATAGGATGGGTCGAGTTGCACTTTCTGGCTATCGTCTGCGCGCAGGCGCAGGAGATGAATACGATATTCTATCTCATCTTCTTTTAGAGACTCTTGACGGCCGCTGATATAGTACGTATCTGTTTAGGCGGGTGAGATACGCCCGGGTTGGAGAGAAATATTTAAACAAACCCCGGGAGAAGGAGGATTTCCTGACTTTGAAATGGTCGATGTAGACAATTGTGCGCCTGCACCACGCTAGGTCATCAACGCTAGTCCATTTCGATACAATAGGAGACGTACGATGTGGAGCGCTGTACGGATACGTCCTTCACTTGATGGACGAACTTGGACCACAACATCTGTACCTCTCCAGCCTCCTCTGTGTCCGCTTCTCGTTGAACTTGCTTGTCACATTCCTTTTTTTGCGTCAAAAGAATCTGCCGATTGACTCCGGAAACCAAGGTGTCGACCTGTTTTATGAGTAATGTATAGGCAGTTCCCTCGACGTCAGTCGCAGCCTCGTGTAGATAATGATCGACGGGAATAGTCTTGAGCTCCGAAAGGAACTGAGAATCTGACACCGAGGACGCACGTCTAATGGCGCTTTCCCACAAACCCTCTTTACCCCGTGAAGACCTAAAGAGACTTGGTACCCATGAAAAGATGCCTTTGTCGTCCTTTCCAAATGCTTCGAGAGCTGCCAAGGCGCTCCTCTCGTCCTGCTGACCAAGGACGGCATCTGCCACGGACCGGGTCAAGTCCGCGCTTGGACCATTCCCATCTTGCGAGTCCGAATTCAGAAGATGAAGGAACATCATACGTTTCTTCTTGAACTGAAATTCGGAGGCCCTCAAGTATTTCCCGAAGTCGGCTCCACGTATATTTCCCCACAATGTCTGCTCCATGCGCGGATAAAGAAGGAAAAGATCGCGAAGCGAATCTACGGCATACGTTAGGATCACCCGCTGGGGAACGAGAAAGAAGATTGACACTCTTACTTTCCGCATTGTTAGAATCACCTTTGGGGTCCGTCGGTTCGGCAGAACTCGATTCAGGCAAGAATCTCTCACGTCGAAGCGACCTAGCATCACTTATAAGAGGGATAGCGCGACGAGCGGTGGGAAATGCTCACGGAAATGTCTTTAACAATTCGCCGACAACAGCTCTCTGCACCTTGACCCGTATGCCCTCAAAGTCTTGTTCGATTTTCACATGTATCTCCGCTTTCCGCTGTGAAATGATCTGCTGGAATCGACGCTCTATCTCGTTCTTGCTTCTCTCCCAAGCTTCGTATTCCTTCGGGAATCGGGTCCTCAGGCCCAATGCCGTATGCAAGGACTTCAGCGACGCGCTGTCGAATTTCTCGGAAAGACATAACACAACTTCCTTTCCCCTGACAAGGCGATTCTATTAAGGGGTCGACCCGAAAGGAACAAAACTTACAAACGAAGCCTGATCTGGTCGGCAGTCTGGTAATCGTGAGAAAATGGCTCAACGATCGTTCTCGCTGGCACGAATGTGGTCGTCATGAAACCTTGCACCTTCTCTCCATGAAGAAGCACTGGATAAAAGGCTCGTGGGTCGGCGTCCACCCCCGGTGGGGGGGCTTGATCGGTGATAAGGGGAGAGGACATCTTGTGACAAGCGGGGATAGATGTAAGGGTAGGGGAAGACCGTTGACACATGGTAAACGTACCATAAATCCTGCTCGGACAACGACATTCTCTTCTTGATCCTTTGTTTTCGCCACCTTGAAATGATAGACTCGGCTTGAATCAGCTTTCTCCGAGTCGGTCGATGCGCCGTCGCTATCGTCACTGTCATCACCCTTGTCAGTTCCGTCGTCGTCCTCGTTCCACACAATTGCTCTTGAATGTTCACTCGAAAGCAAACAAATCAATTGATCGCATAGCTTGCTAAGGTATCTAGGTAGATCCGATCGATCAGGGACGACCCGGAAGACGGTGAAAGATTGACCGCACCGCATGAATGTCACTCTGTTACGCTGGATGGGCGAAGCCGCACGGTCGTCCCAAGTGGTATCTTCCGGCCAATAGACGACATATGCTTGCTCTTCGGAGGAAGACACGAACGAGCGCACAATATATAGTCCCGATCTAAGAACTGGCTCAGAACTCCCAACCGCGAGTCCATTCCGTGGCACGAGCAATTTCTGCGCGCTGTCGGAGGCGTCAGCCCACCCAAATACCTAAAAAAGGTAAAGTAAACGACGTACGTGCTGTCATCTACAGCCTTGATTTCACGGAGAAACCTCACGATCTCCTCTTTCGAACCATAGACTCCGAACGGCTTGAGAACGACATTATCCAATATTTTGAAGTTGACTTTTGTGATGGAAGAATAAGCACCCGGAGAGAGCGCGTTGATAAATTCTTGGAGAGATTGTTGAGCGACGACAATCTTGTCAACTAAAATGCTATGAGCGGAGGCACAATTGATATAAAGAACGGGGATTACCGAGACCGCTGCTGCCTTGCTCTGTGATTAAATCGAGAAGGGGATACATCCCATGTACTGGGCGAGACAAGTCCTTGCCAGGCTGAGTTGATTCCGTGGACTGCACTTCGCTAAGCCCATTGGGTTCAACGGTCTGAGGCTGATAGCGTTCGGCTGTCACGAATGTAGTGAGTAATCTCTCACTCAAACAGCGTACTATAGAGACTCTTGCCGTCGACTATATCTGAAGGCAGTACGTCAGGAACTGCGCTCTGATGACATAGATAACAGGCTATCTTACCAGGTGCGTCGTGTTCAGAGTCGGGCATGATGTATTTAGGCGCTGTTTTCTGACGAGGGTTTTTGTGGATACCACTCTTCAGTGTAGGCAACAATGTTGATGGAGTCAACGGTGTCGTTGGTAGTAGTACTTGATGCTATGGGACGCCCATCGGCGATATCGCTAGTATCGCTATAAGGGATCGAGGGCAGTGACATTATTTTTAAAGTTAGGCACTTGGTTGGAATGACGTATCAACCATGCAATATGCAACCTTCCTTCACATCTTTCCCCTATCACAGGCAGGTGGGGAGGTGATATAGTGATATCTGACGCCTTCAAAGAGAAGTGTGTTGGAATATACCTTGAGTGAGACTTTATTTCAGTTTGTTCTTATCAGTCTATTCCATGTGGACGCCTGTGCAACCCGCGCGATTGTTTCGCGTTTATGTCTCGGTTTGTTGACGTTCGGATGCACGGGCCTTGCCTGGTCCATCGGCCGACCATTTGCTCATCCCGTCGCCGAGCAAGTCGCCGAGCACAAAACTTCTTAGTGCACAGTCTTACTCTCCTTTAGCTATAAATGCTCTCATTCTGAATAGGACTGAATATTAGTTTCTTCTATCCTGTGCGTGTCCCCTGATAAGCATTGTGCTTCTCTTGATGCTTCTGTGCCAACATCGCTCGCGCACACCATCACTCATTTCTATTCACTATCTAATACGTTCCGCATTCCCTCATAACTTAATAAAGCGCAAAGTTCTAGGAAGGCCCGTTATCAGTCCCCCACTTTTCATATCGTTATTCTTCTGAGCGGTATAGGAAAGACAGGCACGGGTACTGGGACGAGGCACTACGCAACGTAGTGTCCACCTATGAGGATGTCGTTGTTGTCCACTTTGAGATTGAGGGCTCCACTTAGGCTGCATCGATAGATTTGGTGTTCGCACGGCGCCGCACAGTGGTAGATTAGAACTCATTGGGCCGCACCTCTCAAAAAAACCGCACCACAAACTCGTGCATCAAGTAACAAGATCAAGTCGTGCACAACCCTGGATGACAAATTTGCACTTTTTCAAACTCGTCGGCCCAATCAACTTGGACCCGTGTACGCTTGAAAGTCTATTCGCCGCAGGATTGGAGGTCAAAAAGCGGAGTTCCAGTGGTAGGAATCCGAGTCGAGTTCGTGTCAAAGTTCATGTTACGAGAAGGACCGGGTAAAGCCCGAAAGTCACGAGGACATATTGGATCAAAATGGGACTGGATCCTACGAGAGCAGTGTACTCTTATTACTCTTGACCAGTTCCATGACTTTTCAGGGCACTACATACACAACTTCCTGGAATCTGATGTCGTCAACTGTTGAGCCAGTTGAGGACGCTAAGGCGGTTGGGAAATTGGTTGCAAAGAAAGAACCACGGGTATACTGGGGTAATATGTAAGATCTCAAATAGTTAATAGAATGGGTCTCTGTGGGAGGGGCTCGTGTGAGCTATTCTCAGGGAAACGAAAGAAGGGTACCAACATGCACTTCCGGGGTCATGTGGGAGTTGTCTCCATCATCGCCGTAATTCTGGCTGAGCGGAATTCCCCTTTGCAGACTCATTAAGCTCAAGCTTCGATGCCTCACGCCGGCCTCACGAATCAACGATAAGGATTCAAGAACCTCATAGATGCATGTTGGCCGCGTGATCGATGGAGCGGCATCAGCGGAGAGATATCTGATCGTTCTCTGGGATCCTGGGCGTCTGGCAGCCGAGACTTGTACATATGCTCTATACCCTCTATCCCTGTCCTGCCTGCTTCCACGAGGACAAAGTTCTGAGACCGCAGCATCGCAAGGAGCTGATGCAACAAGCTGCTGCCCTGAAAAAACAGTTGTCTGAGAACAGGAAAGCTCATTTCATGTCTTCTGATAAATACTAATATAGCATCTGAGGGTGGGGGCGGTCTGACATATGGGTATAGTGTTGCTGTTCCGATCTGCAGTACACTTGACGCGCACTACACGCATCCACGCTCTCGCTCCTGTCGATGTTTTTGTGAGTTGCAGGGACGACCCGCGACAGGCATGTCGCCCGCCTCAGCTTAGTAACAACGTGGAACCTAGGACTGAGTTGTGCGCGGGGGTCCTGGCACACGAGGGCAAGTCGCAGTGACGCTGGGCATGGTAGGACGATCGATGGGCCAGTACATAGTTGTCGTCACACAGCAGACGCGATATCAGCCATAGAGTGTAGTACAGTACACTACAATAAGAAAAATTAAAAATCGAAGGAGAGCACATCCGGGGCAGACTCAGCCGGAAGAGCTCAATTCCGGGGGTGTGCAAACCCAGGTCGTTCGGGTAACCCCTCGGCGGCTTCGAGAGGTATGGCAAATTCCTACTGGTCTCAAAAAGACTATGTTGCTGCGCTCTAAGAGCCGATCGACTCAGCTTTAATACCTCACAGTTTCATGCTCCGATAGCCCAGAGGGCTAGTAAGGCGACGAGGGTCACACAATCTCGCCTCGCGTAGACGTGGAGCCTCAGGGAACTGCTGTACGGCCGAACGCAAACAAAATCAAGCCTACCTAGTTGCGAATACTCCGATTCCCAATTATCGAGGTCGACTTCCACTGTGAGGAATGTGCGATGTCCCGCTGCATCTTCTATAGTCGGTAGTGCTGATGCCTAAGGTAAACGGCCACATGTAAGAATGAACAATGTCAAAAACCTCATATAAAGGTTTTGGCATCTTGCGAGTACTGTTCGTTATGGGTCTTGCCTCACGTTGCCCAGGCACCGCTAGTACAAGCGTGCGAACGATGTCGTATCTACTGTCGTTTTGTGACCCATGTGGAAACGTCGACGAGGGGTCCTCAAAAGAAAGGGTGGTGTGAGCAGCGCAGCTACTTGCCACTCGGTGAGGCCGGTGAGGCCTGGTGAGACTGATAGAACGTGTCGTGGCGAACAACAATGCTGCCGTTGCATCCGGCACTATCAAGCGAAAAGTGACCTAGCGTGCGCACCGACCAGGTATTGTGCTAAATGTCGTCGTCGTGCAGGTTGATGTCCGTGACGTCAAAGCGACCAAAGCTCGAGCGTAAGAGTGGTTGGGAATGTGCACTATGTAGCGAAGACTGTGAGGCAGAGTAGCGACGAAAAGCTAGAGGCCGTACTGATCTGGACAAAGGGCTTGTCGAAGGGGATACCAAGTCATAGATCTCCCAGGGATCGGAACCTGACCTTTTGCCTTCGTCATGGCAGAAGAGACGTACAGGTTTGGGCATTAAGTGGAGTTGGGGACGAGTAGAGAGACTGTCGCAAGTCATGGGAGGGAAGCCGGGCCGTGTTCGTTTGTCAGTCTCTTTGGTGATTTGTCGTGGACCGCTCATACAGGCGGACTCCTACTGCAGTAGCGGGTGAGGGAAGAAGATGAGGCCAAGACGAAACAGGGGAAAGCCGTGATGCGCGTGATGACGAACACGCTGACGTGGCAACGGAACGGAGCGGAGCGAGGCCGGTCCGTGTGACACGCTCCACGCTCATCTCAGATGGGAGCTACGCAGTTTGAGTCATCTCTTCCCCGATTTCTCCAACCCTCCCAGTCGCCCTTGCCAACTCAGGCTCCCGGGCCTGTGCCCGTGCATGCAACGTATAGCCACGGACGACCTTTCGGGCAGGCGCAGGTGTTGTGGTGGCCATGCACTCCGAGGTCGCAGGGTGATTCTGTCATCCCTCGCACGGTGCTACTTTTCATCCCCGGTTCGTATACCCGTGCTCTCCCCTCCCACTCACTGGCTCATCTCTTTCTTGTTTCTACTGATACGCCTTTTTTTTTTTCCTTTCTCAGGAAACCCTGGGCTACTCGACGTCTACATCCCCTTTTTGGACGCGATATACTCCGAGGCCAACTCTTCCGTCACCATCTTCGCCCACGCGCACTTGGGCTTGTCTTCCTACGTCGGCGGCGATCGCTCGTTCCCTGACACTTCTTCCGTAACTCTGCCTGCGCAAATACAGGCGCACGCCGAGTTCCTCGACGAGCTGCTCGCCGCGTACGGTCCCGAGACGAGCGTGCTCCTGGTGGGACACAGCATCGGCGCTTGGTTCATCCAGGAAATGATGAAGGCCCACGCTACTGACCTGCACTCCCGTAAACGCGTCGGAGCGTTTATGTTAACCCCCACGCTGTCCGAAATAGGTGGGAGCCCGAATGGTAAAATATTATCGGTACGCACATATACAGTTGCAGTTCCCGACATATACTCCATCTCACGTTCTCGCCTCACTGCCGATGCACGCAGCCATTCTTCCGTCCGCCTTGGCCGCGTGCCCTTGCGTATCTCTCGCTCCTCGTGCAACACACTCCCCAGTGGGCCCTCCGCCTCGTCCTGCATTCCTGGCCAGATGGCCAACTGCGCTTCTTGCGTCGCTTCCTGCAAGCACCCGCGGCTATCTATGCGTCTCTGATAATGGCAGATGACGAAGTAAAGACCGTGCTCGATCTCGACGTCGGCTTCCTCCACGAATTTTCAGGCAAAATCTGGTTTTACTACGCGGAGACGGATGGCTGGGTCGGTGGGCAGCGAGAGGTTATCCTGCGCGCCTTGCGCGGAACGCCTGCGGAAGTGCAGGTAGTCCATGGGCGCAGTGATATCCCGCACGGGTTCTGTCTCAGTACGGAAATCTTTTTTGTGTCTTTGTCAAGTTAAGGTTGTTGACCCTTTTCCTTTGCCAGACCATAGCGCCGATGTGGCCTTGCAATGTTTGAAATGGATGCATGCAGGGGGATTCTTGTAGGACGCCGGTAGCACCGGATGAGCCTTTCCGCCCCCAAATACTGCAGATTTATTTCTACTCAGGAAAACATAGATTCTAGACGAGACTCACTTGTTAGTGAGCCCTACTGAGAGATAGAGCGCAGGGAGAAATTCTTCTCTGTTAACAGCTGTACATTAATGAAGAGTGGACCTAGGGATCTAGGGTGTCCACCTAGATACCAGAGAGCTAAGGGAAGGCCGAAAGTGACGCTGGGGACCAAAGTCAGGTACTGTGTCGGTTTCGGTTCCTGCATAGGCGGAACAGCCACAAATCCCGCGTCGTCTACTTGCATTTCTTTTGTGTGGTCTACTACCGTTAGGGCGGTTGATGGATCTCTGAGGTCCCTGGTTTATGCCCACCGTCCTCATGTAGTTACTTTCCGGCTGTAGTGCTGCCACATTACGTACAGATTAGCGTGGGGACCTGTCTTAGTTTATGGCTTGTATCCCGGAATATAAATCAATCAAAAAAAAAAAAGAAGGCCGAAAGTGATGTGGATGCAGCGTGTGAAAATGCGAGACGCCTGGGTTGTGCGAAAAAGAAGCTCGTGGATCATACGACTTACCTGGCCGCCGTGTGGCCGGTCGAGGGGTGGCCGTATCAGCGAGACATTGACGGTTTGCTACATTCACATATACACCGACTTCATGGTTCCGGTAACATACAGCCCCTGATTCAAATTACAAAACGCGATACTGTACAAAGAGATGATCGTGGGTGACCGGTGGGTCCCGATACTCTGTCAAACATGACTTAAGAGGACGCGAGCAGGGAACCACGGGTCTTCGTCAACGAGTTAGCAAATCCTTGGAATGTTGCCGCCAGTTGGACCTAATGAAGCCAGTGTCAGTTTTAGAAGGTTGTAAACATTCGACGCTTACCGTGTCGAGGGCCTTTGTGAAAGAAGAGGTGATTCCGTTGGTCGGGGAATTACGTGGTACACTATTCTCTACTTCTTGCGCGATTTGCACCATCCTACGCAACACGGCCGAACGATTTTCAGGCCCAAAGGAAACGGCATGGAAAGAAAGCGGCATCCTAGGGTTTATACTTTCAATCATCTGTGAGTGCAACCGAAGAGCCACATACCCTCGGCTCACGGCAGCCTGACAGATGTTGGAGACCGTATTATTCCCAATGTGGCTCTCACCATCAGACAGGAAAATAATGACAGGTGCCCTACGACGCCAGTCAGTTCTCAGTGGTCAGTGTCAAACTTGCACAGGCAACGGAGGTCCGCACCTTTCCGCACTCCAATGAGACGTCATGATGGCCTGTGCTTTTTCAATTGCGAGTGTGTAGTTCTCGTTTTCATAAGGCCTATATCGCAAGCACAAAGTTAACAGCTCATCTGGAGAGCTCGTGAAGTCGTGTTCGACACAGGTCAATGGGTCTTGACTGAAGAATATGATGCTGTATGCATCTCTTCTACGTCCCACAAACTGTGCGTTTTTGCTGACGGCGGCTTGGCGTGCGGTCCAGAAGCTGTAGAGAGACGAAAGTACAGCCCCTAGTCTGTTATTTGCGGTGTGGGTAATGCGTGGAGTCCCAGCGGCATTAGGAAGTGGCCGTCGATCAGAACGCGCCATGGATTTGGACCTAAAACGCACGAGTAAGCGAAATATCGAGGAAATTGTAGCAGTCATACGTGTCAATAGCGAAGATTCTGTGACACGACTTAAGTAAGTGAATCATAAACCCTGGGAGAATAACTCACACATGGAAGGCTGCTTGCACACGTCCAGGATTCTTGCAAGCGAAGTGGTGGCCATCGTTCGACACGTATCCGGGGCCGAGAGGCGCGCTTCTGGTGCTCGTCGGCACATGAAATAGTGGTAGCGTGCACCCTGACGGCTGTGCATTGGCTCCGCCCCATTCCGTAGTATGTTCAGTACCTTCGGGGGTTATATTCAACGCAGGAGAAGGAGAGGACGCAAAATCTTTTATTACCTTGGCACATTGCATCGCTGCCATGCAAACATCAAACTGTGCGGTCTAAGAGTTCCAAAGAAGTCCACTGCCCACATACCACTTTGCGAAATTAGCCTGGTCTTCGCGAGAATACGGATCTGCGAAGATATAGATGAGAAATATATCGGGTGGAACCTGGTCTGCAGCAACCTTTGAAGCCTGAAAATTACATAAGCGGGATCAAAAATCCCTGACATTCACCTCTTTGCGAGTCGCTGGTTTGCTTCTCGAGGAAGGGTTTCGTGCGGCACTGGTGATGGTGGGGAGACGGAGGGGATTGGCCGGGGGGGCGGCACGAAACCCTGATAGTGCGGAGAAGAGCCGTTTTGGCTATGATACTATTTGGATCAGCGGTTTGGGGAGAATGTACAAGCAATGTAGGTAATTAGCAAGTGGCTATGAGGGAGGTACTGGGGTGGTCTGCTAGCGTAGAGAGTGGGCGAAAGCGCGAAGCGCTCCTCGATCGAAGATGACGGTTTTTGCTGCCGAGCCGAGGTCGCGACACCCAACCTATTAGGAATCGATGACGCGGCGAGTGAGGCTCGGCACCCCCAATATTAGGAGACGATGACTTACCCAGTGAGGAGGCGGAGGGCACGTTCGCGTGGCAGGGGTCGGCGGTGGCTCTATCGGACCGGAGGCATGGTGTAGCGGATGAAGTTATCGTGCAGGATAGGTTCCGCTTGGATGTACGGGGCGACGATGACGGCGTGCTTCCTCAGGTAAAGCAGAAAAGAGTCCCCAGCCCAACGACCCTTGGTCTTCATCACGTCGAAGGGAACTCCTCGCAGGAGGTACTCGAGGGTAGATCCAATCCGGATGCCGTGCCCCTGCAGAGGCTCGAGCCCGGCTGCGCACGCGGCCTTTCCCACTCGCTCGAGAAACTTCGTTTTGGTGAGTGGGCGGCGCGCGTTTTTGATCCGGTACGCGAACAGGTGAGACATCTCGGGGGGTTGGTTGACCCGGAGATGGTTTTGCAGAGCTGCCGAGGGGTCCGAGCTCCCATTTTGCGAGGCCCAGTAAACGTCCTCGCCCTCGCTACTGGCGGATTTGGTGGTAGGGAGGTGAAGGACAGTTACCTTGCAGCCGTTTCGGTCCTGATCGTAGGACAGGTTCCGGGGGGTGATGTGAGTGCCGGGTCGGAAGCTGCCCAGGGTACGGACGGTGAACTCGCCTAACCTGGCGGAGGCGTAGAAGCACGTGGTTAGGCAGGCGAAGACCGCCGCGTCCAATGGTTCCTCCAGGTCGAGATGCTGCCGGACGGCTGCGATGAAAACAGGGGTGTAAGGGAGACGCTCCTTTCTCTTCGACGAGGCTGGGGTCAGCTTGTGGGCCGCGCGCAGCATGGCGTCCATCTCCCTCTGGTCCAAGACCCAGGGGACGCTGTGCAGGACGTGCCAGGCGCGCACCGCGCTCAGATAATTGGATATGGTCTTGCCCGAGTAGGCCGTTGCCATGTGTGCGACGAAAGCTGAGAGAAGATCTTGGGCCGCGGGAGCCCTGGCAGACTCCGGGATCCCCTTGCCGTCGCAAAAGCGATGCCACATGAGGAGGCCGGAGCCGTACCCCGCGCGTGTGTCCTCCTCCCACGCATGGGCCATCGTGTCCTTGACACGCTCTCTCTCTGCTGGGCCGAGGGCGGAGGTGCTTGCGGGTGGTGTCGGGGTATAGGCCGGGATCCACAGCCTCAAGCGGTCCTTGGCGAAGCACTGGGGGCGCAGGGAGGAGGGACGAGGGGCGAGGGAAGCTGCGTAAGACGCAGGCTTCCTCTGTGACGAGACCATGGTGGAGGGGATCGCCAGCTGGCATGGCCTCGAGTCGAGGAGTTTAGGCCGTTTGACCTCCCTCGGGTCAATGCTCAACGGCGCATGCACGGCGTCACGCGGGCGCCTCAGCCGATTAATGACGGCGGCCCTCGTCGGGTTGGCCAAATCCGACGTTGACAAGGAAGGGCCGCACGTCTTCCGGGATGGGGACAAAATGGAGGAGGAGGTCGGGAGGAGGGTAGCGCCCTCGGGAGGGGGCGTCAGCGGGGTTTTGTGCGCTGGGGACATATCTGGTGTGAATCGACCAACCATCGCTTTCCGAAAGATCAAGTATGCGGCGGAAGACGCGGTTGGTGGGCTTGTTGGCGCTGGATCTCTTCCACCACCCTTCGACGACTGCCCGATTGTCCCCGTAAACCTTGAGGTGCTCGCCCTCGCTTGCGCGCGAGCGTAGACTGAGGATAAGGAGCTCGAAACCGATGGCTTCGGCCCATTGTATGTCTCTCCCCTGGGACTTCCAGCCGTCAACGAGCCGCCATGCTCGCCATCTGGGGCCGATCGTGATGGCCACACCGAACCCGGAACTAGCGTCCGAGTAGGCCTCGTAGTCGATGAGGGGTCGGGGGCTTGGGATGGGCCGGGAGAACTCGGACCGACTGAGCCGCCGCTTCCACCATTCAAGATCGCCTGGAGTGTCCCGGGGTGGGGTATGCGGTACGAAAGGACTGTCGTTGAACGAGGCCAACATGGCCTCCAGGTTGGTGAGGTAGGCTCGTCCCGCTGGCATAACCAGAGAAGCGTGCAGGAGCTTGCCATATAGCCTCTGGGTCTCAAGGAGGTCGTGCGCACGCTTGGTCTGCCACTCTGCAATCGCCGCCAAGTACTTGGTCTTTTTCCCTTCGAGAAGGTGCACCATTTGAGCGCGCAAGTCCCACCGGAGACCGAGGTATGTCATGGACGCATATTATTTCCTTATTTTTCTGTATTTATTACGGATTTATATGAGGAGATATAAGGGCCGAAGTACAGAGAGACTTCGAGTTAGTCACAAAGGGTTTGCCACCCATGTGCACGTGACCGTGGGACTTAGGTCCCTTATACGAATGTTAGTTCTGATTGGTAGATAAGGATGGAAGCTCATGGAAGGTTCTGGAAGGATCCAGAACACGCTTAGTAGTTTACGCTTACTCGCTGTATTAGGTTTTACTCAGCAAAGTGGAGCCGCTCGTAAGCGCTATGACAAGTGCATCAGTCAGCACAATAGATAGCGCTATTAATAGACACGACGTGTCAGCTCCTGAGTCATGGAGTCTTACTATACACTTAGTAACAGTGTTCAGACTCAGTTCGTACTCAGCCGCAGTAGTGTATATAAGCTTCCCTGTAGCGTCCTGAGTGGAACCAACTTGTCCTCTTGGTTCTCCACTCAGGTGCGCATTTCATTGTACTTCCTTACCTCAGTCCAATCTAACTTGTCCTCTTGGTTCTCCACTCAGCGTGCCACAGTGTGATACCTTGCAGTTGAAGTCTTGTAAAAGACTTATAAGTTCTGCGCCCTCCGCTGTGACTGTACGTCTAGCGCGTGACTTGTCTCCGCGCTAAGTTGAGTGTGCCACCTTACAGTTCACACTTACTCTACACTTGACTTGGCGTAGCGCGGCAGTCGCACCGCTACAAGGTAAGGGAATTCGGACGCGAAGGGGATCGACTTTGATGCCTCCCACCGAATGCCGAGGCGCGCCGAGATGGCATCGATGTCACAGTCCGCGTATGCAAACTCTGCATCCCGCATGGACCGCGGGGAGGCGCTCGCCAGATCCTGCAATGCCGAGCTGCAGTCTTCGACGAACTCTTCTGGGGAGTCATCCGGCTGGTTCCTCCCTCTGAACCACAGGCGGCTGCCATCCTGCGCTTGCCCCCCATGAGCGTGAATCTGAGCGTGCCATTCCACCCGTCAAGTGTTGTATTCGGCGAGGCGCTCTCTTGGGACCCTGAAGAAGACATGATCGTCGACCCATTTGGCCAGTGGGCCGATGCCGTGGCCCCGGAAAATGTCTGCGCCGGCATCTGCCACCATCCCGTACACGCCCCCAGCGGAGGTGAGCCCGAAGTTATTGCAGGTGTTGACAGCGAATTGGTCGTCGGCTTGCAGCCGAACGATGAGACCAGGCCATTGGGCAGGGGCCGCGGGAATTGTTCTGTACGCCTCCGCGATGTCGCGTACCGAGGCCTGGGATCCGGGGGGAAGGCGGGCAATGAGTAGGGAGACTGCAGCGAAGGTACCCCAGGTGCATGGGAAATCGTCACTGTCGATGTGGGCATTGACCACAGTCGCTTCTGGGAGTGGATTGTGTGGGTATGAAAAATTATGTACCGCCCGATACTTTCCGGGCTTGGCTGGTTTGGGAACCAGGGACAGGGGGGAAGACTGGAAAGGGCCCAGATTGGCCTCCAGCTGTTTACGTGTGAAAGGACCGATGTAACGGCCCATGGCAAACTCGTGTTCCACAACGGCATTATATACATTAAGAAGCGACTTAATAGATGCATGATTAGGCGGGGCAAAGGTACGGGAAATAAGGGGGATGCCGAGGTCGAAGCCGACCGTGAGACTCTGCACAAGGGATGGGTATCTGGGGAGTAGGCCGAGGTGCGAGAGCTCCGCGGCCCAGGCGTCACGCAAATACGGGGTGAGGGGCTCACGCCTTCTCTGCTCGAGGGCAGACTTAGGCCCCGTGGTCGAGCTTTCCGCATCCTGAGCATCTGTGACGCTCGGGATGGCTCGCTGAGGGGCATCCCCTTGGGATTTGCCAGTCGAAACAGACAGGGAGACCGTCTGCCATGACCAACCTTCCTTGCCCATTTTTCCTGGCGATGCCGGGCGAGCCATCCCACAGCTTGAGCCCGTCGCACTTTGAGAAGGCATGTTCGTGGAGGCCAAGGCATGCCGCACAGACTCCTCCACGTGGGCCTGTGCCGGACAGAAAAGACTCAGGCTTGTCCAGCCTGGAGCGCTTGGGCGTAGAGAGCACGCTCTGGTTGGGACGTGGAGAGCGAGAGCGAGGACGCCTCTTGGGGGAGGTGGGGCGGCGGGGTGAAGCAGAGCGCGCGCAGCCTTGTGAGCGGCTGGGGCGGTCGCGGTGCCTGGAGGCGACGCGCGATGCCGAGGGTTCCGCGCTGGCATGCATTCTTGTAACGCCACCAGCGGGGCGACGTCCACGGTTCGAAGTACCCGCGGCAGGCTTAGCAGAAGACGACGTGGTCATTGTCAACGACGGTGACAAAGGAGACTGAGATCGGTCAAAGGCACACGCTCGAAGAGGCGAGGCGAGAACGGTGATGCACACGTAAAGCAGAAGGAGCTTAAGACAGAGGCAGAGCAGGGTTCCCAAGATACAAAGCTGGTATTGCTAAGTAACTCAAGTCTGGGGACTTGAGGACGAAACAAGCCTGGTATATATACATGCAGGTACTAAGGTTCGTACTCAGCTAAGTCCGCTCTCTCGGGTTCAGTGGTCCGTGCGCAGACATGGAAACTTCTAGAAAGGTCACATGGTCGATCGCGCCATCTATCGTCATCGGTCTAGGTCAGCCTGGCCCTCGGTCACGTGATCCATGACGTCATGGCTCCAAGGCTTTCCGGAACCGGTCCCTAGCCGCACCGAGTCTACTACCGCTGGCCTTCGGGCTCTGGGGAGTCACGCCTTCTGACGGCAGTGCCTCCGGGCCGTACTCTGGGCGCTCGGCAGCTTCGGTGGTCGGGGATCGTAACAATTCTCATGAACTGAGATGCGGCGGAGGAAGGGTGTACGGCAGTGTGTCGGACAGAGGAAAAAAACGGCATCAGTGTCATGGACGCGTATTATTTTCCCTATTTATACGGATTTATATAAGGGAGATATAAAGGGCCGAAGTACAGAGACTTCGAGTTAGTCACAAGGGTTTGCCACCCACGTGCACGTGATCGTGGGACTTAGGTCCCTTATACGTATGTCAGTTCTGATTGGTAGATAAGGATGGAAGGCTATGGAAGGTTCTGGAAGAAGCCAGAACACGCTTAGTAGTTTACGCTTACTCGCTGTATTAGGTTTTACTCAGCAAGTGGAGCCGCTCGTAAGCGCTATGACAAGTGCATCAGTCAGCACAATAGATAGCGCTATTAATAGACACGACACGTCAGCTCCTGAGTCATGGAGTCTTACTATACACTTAGTAACAGTGTTCAGACTCAGTTCGTACTCAGCCGCAGTAGTGTATATAAGCTTCCCTGTAGCGTCCTGAGTGGAACCAACTTGTCCTCTTGGTTCTCCACTCAGGTGCGTATCCCTCTGTACTACATTACCTCTTCCAATCTAACTTGTCCTCTTGGTTCTCCACTCAGCGTGCCACAGCGTGATATCTCTGCAGTTAGGGTTTTGCATAAAGACCCATAAGTTCTGCGCCTCTCCGCTGTGACTGTACGTCTAGCGCGTGACTTGTCTCCGCGCTAAGTTGAGTGTGCCCACCTTACAGTTCACACCTCACTTTACACTTGACTTGGCGTAGCGCGGCAGTCGCACCGCTACAATCAGCGCACGGGGCAAAGGCCGGCGGTGAGAACAGCACGGCAGTGTCGGTGAAGGACATGCAGACGGCAAACGGCACGGCAGGAAGGAGGGGGTACGGCAGGGAAAAGGTACGGCAACGGAGGTAAAGTAGGATTGAGGAAGAGCGAGCGATGGGAAGAAGGGTGCTGTTAGCGCGCGAGCTGTGCTGCGGGGCTATTGGAACAAAACGCACCTGTTCGATCTTTCTATCTTGGATACCATTGTTCACGGTTTCGGCAAGGGTTCGCATGAAAGTTTCGTTGATCACCTCGATATCGAAGCCCTGGTTGCGCTTGAAGGCATCGAACCATTCGCGTCTGACGCGGCTCTGATACAAAATGAGTATCGCGTTGCCATTGTCTTGGACCCTTCTGGGATGTACATCGAGGGCGACGAAAAAGGCCGCCAGGGAGGTGACATGCTCCCGTGGCCAGGCTTTGGTCTGGGCCATGAAATGCAACATGGTATTCTTGGCGTACATCATCTCATCCCAGCTAAGATTTTCGTCGCTTCGGATGTTCCGGGAGGGCCTCACAGCAGCGAGCGGGCGAAGGGCCAAGGTGTCTTCGACATGGGCAAAGGCCATGGTGTCCTGGCTGATGGACTTGTGGGAATCGGCGGCGGCATCCCTGCAACCCTTGATGGTGAAGTAATCAAGCTCGATGTATTCTAAGCTGTTGATCTTGCTGAGGGCGTACTGGGCCGGGCGTGGCTCGATCCAGTTGCTGATGCCCTGGCCTCTGACGAAAGAGCCGATCTTTGGCGTCTTCCTCTCTGCTTCCTTGCGCTGCTGTTCAGCCTCTTTGTCACGCAAGGCCTGCTGGGCATCTTCTTCCTCCTGTGCCAGCCTGTCTTGCTCCTCTCGCTCCGCTTGGTCCTGCTCGCACTGTTCGTTCCAGGCGTCTTTCTGGTTGTTGTTTTCCCTGGTCCAAGTTTCTCTCAGACGCTGGGCGGCCTCCTCCTCAGTTAGGGGATCCTCGCCCTGGTTAGCATCAACCATGGTTTGTCTTAGAAAATTCCACTCATCGCCCTGGAAGTTCGGGCATCTAGAAAAAGCCGGGTCCTCAAATATGCGAGGCATTCTTCGTGTGAGGGTTGAGGTAGCTCGATAATGTATTTAAGAGGGGACAGGAACTTAATAAAAAGAAGGATTCCGGTTTTCTAGACCGGTTGGAAAAGCGGGCGGGCAGGTGGCGGCAGGCAAGGAAAGAATGAGTCACGTGCCGCCACGCCCGCTCACTCAAAGACGATGCTCTAAGGCACCGCTCGTGCCTCGCTTTGCCTTAGACCGGCCATACCCATTCGGCGCCAATGAAGAGCATGCGTGATCCAGTCTTTGGGATCATCGGGGTTTGGAGATATCTTCTTATCGACGTGTTGTGTTTCGGAATTATGTGAGTCGGAACCGCGGCAAAAGTCAACATGGACATGTCTTCCCATCGACTTGCACACCATATTGCACAGCATAGGGCCACCTTCGTCGTTTGAGGAGAATTTTCGTCCCTCTAACTCGAAGGTAGTATCGTCGAGATCATCAATAGCCCACCTTGTTTGCGACATGGATCCGTGGCTTGTTTTGTGTTCCTGCTGAGGATGCCCTGCGCTATAATCAGCTAAATACGACCTGGTTAGGATATTGAAATGGACCAGAAGGAAGCGTGCACAAATAATCGCAATCCCCACACCTAGAGTTGGTAAGCGCCTGAAACCAGCGGAGTCGAACCCAACTCACCGAGTATTGCAGTAATGGAAGTCGTTGCTGTGAATGTGAGGACCTGGATGCTCGGCCTCCCCGGGTTTGATTACCTTGGCGCAAGGAAGGCTCTTAGCAACTAAATGACGCGTTGTAAAGGGGTAATATCAAAGCTTCGGGAAAATACCTTGCATATACTGAACGCGATTCTTAGTTATCAGTATAGTCCTTCCATGAACGCAGACACACTTTCGTATACTGGAAACTTTCGTGCTTGCCAGTAAAGATCGCTTCGATGGCCTGAGGTTTTGTTTCAATCTCGCATATACCCGCGGAGCACTCAGAACCACAAGAATGCTCTTCTCTGGAGAGCTTGTCTATAGTATTATGTCACCGAAGACAACGATGGACGCACCCGCAGAGATGATTTTCGCTAGGATTTAACCCATGTAAGTGGCCACCGGTACACATTCGGTAATTTCGGTTTCGGTCGCATAATTGACAAGAAATAGGGCACTTTCTGTCTTCACATTCGTGGTCTCCGTGTTCCTTATCTCTGAACGATGCGACGCTTCGTAAGACATCATTCCGAAAGGATCTGCATAACTCACATTGGGACACAACACATTCCAGTACATGTGAACACTTTTCCATTTGGCAGCCTCAAGTCGACCAAACGACATGGCTAATATAACGTCTGATTCAATCAATAACCACGAGATTAAAAGACGTACTTTGCCACACATATGGGCTGGAGCCGAACATAGGTGGTTGTCTTCGTGTCCAATCGGCTAAGGGGAGTGGCGCGTAAGTGTGTGTGTGGTACGACTGAATTCCGTGAGATCACCTTAACACACTTTTCCTTACAGCCCCGTTTTCCGGAGTGCTCGCATGGTTCTGCACATAGATGAGTGCCTACGTGGCATCTATGGTGAAAGCGTATGAGAGCACTGGTAAAAATGATGAACGTTGGGCTCACATGTGATCTCCAGGATGACCAGCACTGGGAAGCCGTGGCATGTCAGAAACGCAGGTGATGGACGCGCACAAACATACGTTTGACCGCAGGGTTGTGTGGGGAGAGTATCCCGTTCACATAAGGTACAGTCGTGAATACATTTATGGCTCGTTAGGCAGTCGTGGCCGTTTCCATGCAAACGACTACTTCGCACACAAACCAAGTTGCAGGAACCGCATTGCGATCGACAGAGTTCGACGCTGGCGCGTAGATCTATAACAGCATTTCCGAATGTTCGACGTAATTCTTCGATACTTGCGAGACCGCCTTCAAATTGCTGTATATTCGACTCGAGCCAGCTCTCAGTGTGAGCTACCCGGAGATCGACGAGGTGAGTCAAGTACTGCGCGAGGTCGGAGTGCCACGTAGGGTCGTCGACGTGTTGCCTTTGATGGATCCGATCCCAGGATTCACGTAGAGTAGCGAGTCGACGTTCAAGGTCGGCGACTGGGGTATCTGGACCCGCGAGAATGAATCGCGCTTCGGTATCCTCCGATTTGATCACAACGTCCGCATCGAAGTTCTGAACTTTTTAGTCTGATGCAAGATATCTTTGATTCTAATCGCACCTTCAGCGGGACTGGCTCGGGGTCGACTTCAGAAAATCCAGTCTCCAAGGCATTTGGCAAAATATCAAGAAGAGAATTGGCGCGGTGCATGGCCATCGTTTCTGAAATGGCGTTGTGAGGGTCGGGGTCGGTTTATACTAGGCAAACGTACGTGACATTGCTCCCCAATCGTTTGCCTATCGCGCGCGTCGCGTGTCAATGATCCATAAATGCGTGTAGTCACTTCGATCGAACCTTAAGCTTGGCCATCAACGTCTTCAGCCTTTGCAAGAATTCCCCCGCAGTATGATGCGACGTCGGCTGCTGATCGAGAGTCTTTTTAACCTTACTAAAAAGCTTGTAGAATTCTTTCGACTCGATCACTGGCCACGGGATAATCTTCAATTTTCCCGCGTGAAGACGAGTGATGAAATTAGAGTCTTGTTCATCCTCCACTATCTTCTGGAACTTGAGCGAAAATCTAGGCCTGCATTAGTGGACGGAGGTCTACGTCTGCTTTGAGACTTACTCTTTTGTCACTTCGACCGCGTCTGAATCGAGGACATCCTAGAGAGGCATGGAAGATAAGAGTAATGATATCACTTATGACGAAAGTCACCTACTTTGATGATGACTAGAAGTGTGGACTGAAAGAGCGATGGATTGGACGCCGGATCCAAAATGGAGGCGCTGGACTGGAATGACTGAAAGAGACCAGTAATATCTCTACTCAGGGCGAAGTTATTTCGGAAAAGAACCTACCCGCGGCGAACTCTAAGCACGATAACGAAGATCATGGGTGAAGGTATTTGCTTACAAGATTCGATATTGCGGTATTGAAAAGAACAAGAAGGGTATCCTCTTGTGCCGAACGCTCCAAGCTGTGTACGCCTGTCATTCGCTGTAATTCAGATAGCGCCGAACATAGCGGGATTAAGCCCACCTTCAAAATCCAGCGCTACTATAAGCGCGTCGTCGGTAGGAGAAACGGACAACCAGACACCCTCTAACCAAGGTCGATTACTATCTCCAATCACGGACACTCCAAAAACCAACCTGTTGTACGCATTGCACTCCCCGCAAACGACGTGTCTACCAGATGATTTAGGGTGAAGCTCTTCCCCACGGATTGTTCACCCATTGAGGATACAACTTTCACTGGCTGGGATTGACGCAAGGAGGTCAGGATCGTTCCTAGAAATGCGACACGAAGGACTCACCTTCGAGGCCCAATAAGACTGAAAAATCGACTCATACCATCCAATCGACAAACTGTCTACGATTCTATTGACTTCCGCTCCAAGCAACGAGATTTCTAGCTGTGCTGACAGAACGCCATCCTTGAGCGGGACAAATCTGTTCTCGTGTGTGATCGCAATGTGGATAGGGATGAGGCATAATAGGTCCGCTAGCCATTCGCCAGCTCGAAAACGGGAGACCGGCCATTCCGAGCTGGACAGGAATGCGCGTTCAAAGGAATTGAAGGGCCGTGCGGTGACAGTGATATCTTTGAGTACATCGCCGGTCGGTTTACGTGACGTCGTTGTGAAACTGCGAGTCATTTCCGAAAATTTAGAAGAAAAAGGGTGCTGATCGTCGTCAGTGACGAAAGTCAGCGTCCTCGGCTGCCGTTCGCTCGAAGATGTTATCGTACGCCGCTTCACTGCTGCTACCACAGGGAAACGTGTCCAGACTTCCGAGTGGCAGTCAATCAAGCAGTTGTGAGTGATCTCTTTGCCGTAGTTCGTTGGTGCCTTCGAACGCTCTGCTTGGAATGTGAACTCGGTCGCTTTGCACGTGATATCAAGGACGACAGATCGACACGTCTGTGAGGTTACGTCGAGACCGATGAGATAGATATTGTTCCGATTCACGATTGACGTGAGAAGCGCCGCATCGAGATCGACAGGAAAATCAGGAAGTGTGATAGGAATTCCGTCTGTGGACGCGAATGTCGTCCAATGGTACGCCGTCACGGAGGACGCGCCTTCTTTTCCTTGAAAAACGAGCACGCACGATCCATCAGGGGAAGAGTAGACCGCTCGTGGCACCTGTGGCAGCTGTAGAGAGGCAGGTCTGCGATTATGCGTCAGAAAAATAATAGAAGGGCGAGGGCGTCGTATATATACTTATGCTGGAGCATGGTCAAGGAGAAAATTCTGGCTTGAGCACTGGAATCCACGAACAGTATCTCTTCGTGGCAATGAACGAAGCACGCGTGAACAATTGACTCTCCATTGTTGTAAAATGGGAGAAGGTCAATTGCGGGCCCCATCCCTCGCAAAGATCCACGTTCATCTTCGAACGCAAAGATATGGAGCTGCATCTATTGACCATTTGTTACATGAAGGCGAAGGTGATGGCCAGAACTAAAGACGTACCCTGGCGGATGAATAGACAGCTAATATGCGCTTCGATTCGTCAAGGACGAAAAGGCAAGTTTCGCCAATCTTGTCCCGGTGGAAGAGCCTTGCAAATGATCGCCTCTGTATGGCGGCATCGATGTGACTTAGACTCTCGACGTATATTTCGATGTTTCCATGAGAATCGATGAGGCCCACCAGAATTCGACCACCTTCAAGAAGATGAACATATCTGAGTAGCGCGGGTAAATTTGGGATAAACGAGATTAACAGAGACCATACTTTACGACAGTCGATGAGGAGACACAGAACGAATGAGTAAGTCGTTCCTCGAGGATAGGTACCGGCACGTAAGATGGATCGAGTTGCACTTTCTGTCTCTCATCTGCGCGCAGGTGTAGGAGATGAATACGATGTTCTATCTCAGCTTCTCGTAGAAACTCTTTACGGCCACTGATATAGTAAGTATCTGTTTGAATGTATGAGACACACCCAGATTGGAGACGAGTATTTAAACAAACCCCGGGTGAAGGACGCTTTCCTGATCTCGAAGTGGTCGAGATAGACAGCTGTGCCCCTACACGACGCTAGGTTATCAACCAATTTCGGGTATCATAGGGGACGTACGATGTGGAGCGCTGTTTAGATACTTCCTTGACTTGACGGACGAAGTTTAACCACAGGATCTGCCGACTGATTGCGGACACCGAGGTGTCGACCTGCTTCATGAGGATATCATAGGCTGTTTCCTCGACGTCAACGGCAGTCCCATGTAGATAATGGTCAAGGGGAATGGTCTTAAGCTCCGAAAGGAACTGGGAGTCGGAGATCGATTTTGCACGATTTTTGGCAATTTGCCACAACTCTTCCTGTTCACTTGAAGACCTAAAAAAGCCTAGTATCCGAGAAATGATGCCTTTGTCTTCCTTTTTAAATTCTTCGAGATATGCCAAGGTGGTCTTCTCGTCCTTCTGTTTAAGGATAGCATCCGCCAAGGTGGTCTTCTCGTCCTGCTGTTCATCTGCCACGGAACGTGTCAAGTCCGCACTTGGACTTTTCGCATTCTCCGAATCCTCCGCACCCTCCGGGCCCTTCGCATCTTGTGAGTCCTTCGCATCTTGCGCACCCTTCACGTTTTGCAAGTCCTTTGCGTTTTGCGAGCCCAAATTCAGAAGCTGGAGGAACATCATACGGTTCTTTTTAAACTGAAATTCAGAGACCCTCAAACATTTCCCGAGGTCGGTTCCGTGTATATTACCCCGCAATAACTTCTTTAATCGTGAATGATTGAGAAGTTGGTTGCGAAGCCAATCTACGGCTTATGTTATAACCACCCATTGGAAGACAGGAAAGAGAATAGAAGTTCTTACTTTCCTCGTTGTTCGAGTCATTCCTTGGGTCCGTCGGGTCGGCAGGCAAAAAGCTCTCACGTTGAAGTGACCTATCATCAGTTATAACGAAACAGCGCTCCGAGGGTAGTCAATGCTCACGGAAATGTATTTAACAACTCGCTGACGACATGCCTCCGTACCTTGGGCCATATGTTCTCGGGGTCATCGAATTTCGCATGGGTCTCCGCTTTCCGCTGGGGGTTGATCCGCTGGCTATAGGATGGGCGCATTTCTTCTTTTTTCTTCCAAGCTTCGTACTCCTTCTGGAATCGAGTCCTGAGGCCCATCACCATGACCAAAGACCTCGACGACACGTTGTCGAATTTTTCGGGAAGGTATAACACAGCATCTTTCACCCTGGCAAGACTTCTATTAAGATGTCGACCCAAACGGAAACCAAACTCACAGACGAAGACTGATCTGGTCGGCGGTCTGGTGATCGTGAGCAAATGGCTCTACGATCGTCCTCGCTGGCACGAATGTGGTTGTCATGAAACCTTGCACCTTCTCTCCACGAAGAAGCACTGGACAAAAGGTTCTTAAGTTGGTGTCCCACTCCGGAGGCGGGGTTTGATTAACAATGAGGGGAGAGGTCATCTTGTGACGAGCAGGAAACGAAGTCACCGCAGGGGAAGAACACTGTCATATGGTCGGCGTACCACGAATCCCTCTCGGACAACGACATTCTCCTCTTGATCTTTCGTTTTCGCCACCTCGAAATGAAAGAATCGGTTCGAGTCAGTTTTCTCCGAGTCGATAGATTTGCCGTCACTGTCGTCGTCGTCGCTCTCCCTGTCTGCTCTGTCATCGTCATCACCCCACGCGATTGCCCTTGAATGTTCGCTCGAAAGCAAACAAATCAATTGGTCGCATAGTTTGCTCAGGTATCTGCGTAGATCCAATCGATTAGGAATAGAAGATGGTAGGGAAGTTGACTGTACCGCATGAAGGTCACTCTGTTACGCTGGACGGGCGAAGCCGCATGGTCGTCCCAAGTGGTGTCTTCCGGCCAGTAGACGACATAGGCTTGCACTTCGGAGGTAGACAGGAATGAGCGCACGACATATAATCCTGACCTGAGAACTGGCTCAGAATTCCCAGCTGCGTGTCCATTACTTGACACGAGCACTTCCTGCGCGCTGACCTCAGGGGTTAGCCTACCTAGATACGAAAAAAAGATTTAAAACAAAAAAGAGCAAAAACATACGTGTTATCATCTATGGCCTTTATTTCACGGAGAAACCTCACGATCTCTTCTTTCGAGCCGTAGATTCCCAACGGCTTGAGAACGATGTCGTCCAGTATTTTGAAGTTGACTTTTGTTATGGACGAATAAGCACCTGGGGATAGCGCGTTGATGAATTCTTGGAGAGATTGTTGAGCGATGACTATCTTGTCGACTAAAATGTCATGAGCATAGGTATAACTGATTTGCAAGAACGGGATTACCGAGGCCGCTGCTCCCTTGCTCCGTGATTAAGTCGAGAAGGGGATACACCCCTTTCACTGAGAGAGACAGATCCTTGCCACGGTGAGTTGGTTCCGTGGACCCCACTTTGCCGATACTGTCGTGCTCAGGAGTCTGAGGCTGGTAGCGCCCCGCTGTCACAAACGTAGCAAATAAATCTCCCATACAAGCAGCGTGCTGTAGAGGATCTTACTGTCGACTGGATCTAAAGATTGCAGGTCAGACACTAGCCCGATGTCACTGATAGCAGGCCGTCTTACCATGTGTGTCATTTTCAGTGTCGGACATGATGTCTTCGGACTCTGTATTTCCTTGTCTTCGTGGATATTGCGGTTCAACACAGTCAAGATGACACTGGAATAGCGTTGAAGGTACCGGTGTTGTGAATGTTATTGGACGCGCGTCAACGATATCGCTCACAAATTTTGTTTTAATGAACCGAGGAGCGCAGGGCAGTGATATCACATTCTCACGTTCCAGGCTCATGATGCGAATGACGCATCTGTGCGGTCTTCTTCCACACCTTTCCCTGTCACTGGCAGGTGAGAGGGTGACGCCCTCACAGGGAACAGCGATGTTCCAGAAATACTCTCTTATCAGTCCCCCAAATTTGGTGACGTCATACCTCTGAGGAATATAGGAAGGGGGCGAACGGGAACCTGGGAAGAGCCTGAGGCGCTGCGCAGCGTTTGAGAGAAACAGGTCCCCGAGTGGGCGTCCACCAATTAGAATGTTGTTTACGTAGGTCTTTTTTATTGGATCAGATGTTTACGTAGGTCACGGTATCGAGGGCTCAGGCCTCAGGGCTCCGTCTGGGCTGCGTTGGTTGACTCGGTAGTATTTGGACACCGGCAGTACTATAGCGACAGATTAGAACGTGATTCGGTTCTATTGACGTGTAATCTTGCCAGTGTACAATGACCTTGAAAGTCTACTGATTAGTACTGAAGGGTAAGGGAGGCGCAGAGATTCCACAATAGGAATAGCACTCAGCGAAACCTGGGCTCGTGACGATCGGACATGACCAAGTTATATCTACCAGTGCGCAGTCGCCATCTCACTGATTCCTATCGATGTCGTGTTGACATTCCTTCTCTATCAAAATGGCACTATCGCTATCTACGCGTATTAATGTCCGTATCATTCGCGACTAGCTCCGTAACATTGCAGGACACTACATAAAATTCATAAATAATTCTCCTCTGTCAAAGCTGGCACCTTTGACCTTACCTTTGACAGAGGTTTTTATCTGTGACTTCCTGTCAAGTGAAGCATCAAATGTTCGCATGAGACGTCAGGTTTGGTAAAGGCAATCGCTAAGGATAGTCTCAGGGGCATTGGGTTCAAGTTGCGCTTATTGGTCATGTGAATATCTTTGTCCACCGCGCAGTAATTATCCTGTTTTAGACTCATCTAAGCTCAAGCTTCGGTGCCTCACGCAGGTCCTACAGATCAAAATGATACAGTAATAAGAATTCAGGAATCTCATGGTTCCGAAGTCGCGTGTTGGTCATGCGATCAGCAGAACGATACTGGGCACCTGGCGCCCGAGATAAAATATTCAATCAGGGGAAGAACCTACGCACCTCTATCCCCGTCCTGCCTACTTTTTCTTCTTCTTCTTCAGGATAGAGTCCTGGGACCGCAGAAATACAAGGGGCTGCCGCAACAAGCTGCGGCGCTTCAGGAATGTAGTTTGCCAGTGAAAACCTGTGCAGTTCAAGTTTACGTCTTGTGATAGATACTAAGATGATATTTGACGGTGGATGGCTTGGTGGATGGCAGTCTGACATATAGGTATAGTACCGTGACTGGTTCCTGACCTGCAGTACACTTAGGGTTCACTAGACGCATCGCAATTAGTCTGACTCACCATCCTCATACATCTATATGCCAATTGCTAGTAATCGCTCGGACTCGAGGCGTGGATTGAACTCTCACTAGACCTCACTCACCCACATCGATACTGAGACGGACCGTGGTGACGGGCGTGTGGTCCACTTCAGCCGGCCGAGCTATGCATAGGGGTCCCCGGCAAACGAGGACAGGTCGCAGAGACGCGGAACGCCGATCGGCAGGACAAGTACATAGTCATAGTAAACGCGCCAAGAGACGCGCTATCAGCTGTCGAAGAGTGTGTAATACCCTACAGCAACAAAAATTAAATTAAATCGAAGATGGGAGTATTACTGTAACTTCTGTAAGCCACGTCCAGGGCACGCTTTGTCTGTCCAGACGGGCTTTAAAAGAGAGGCCTTTGTAAAACGCTCTGTCTAAAGTCTGGCGCAAAAAGTAAAGTCCTATGGAAATCAATAGTCACTACAAAGTGTTCTCTCGTACCAAGTGTTTAAGCCATAGTAGAACCGGCAGAATGGGATGTATTTTGGGGGAGGGGAGCAAGGTTCACCCATGTGCACGGACGTGGACCTCGGAGTCGGGGATCCAGAAAGGTAGTCTCCTGCAGTGGTGCGCAAACCAAGGTCATTCTGGCGATACCTAGGCAACCTCGAGGAGTATGACAAATTCCCACCAGTCTCTCAAAAGACTATGTGGATAGGCGCCGAATGCAGATGACACAGCCTCGCTACACCACAGGTTTGTGTTCCGATAGTCCAGAGGGCTAGTACTAGGGTCGCCGAGTCTCGCGTCGCGTAAGTGGGGCCGCAGGAAACGAATATGGTACGATCGGACGCAAAAAAAAGGTAAGCCCAGGGTAAGCCTAGCAAGTCGCAAATACCCTAATCAGGCATCGAGGACGTGTTTCGCACACATGGATGTGCCCTGATGCGTCCTTTAAAGATAGTCAATAATGTTGATCTGCCGTCGACCGCTTCCGGTCCAACGACCCCCCCGAGGCACGGGAGTGCCCGTGCGGTTACCAGAGGCCGCGACCAGATCATTACTCCACATAATCCACTCCTGCACACGCTTCAACGCGGCACGGTGCCAAGCCCGCATCCCATTCATACCCAACAACCCCACTCGCTTCTCCCGCGTCATCGGCCTGGGAAGGAAGGACGCTGAACGCTTACTGAACTTCATACAGGAGAGCCACGCGCTCACCCACCCCGAAACCGGCCCGCGGGAAGAGGACCCCCCGGAACCAGACTGAGGAAACAAGTAGAACCTCCCACGCGAGCCCAGTGGACTCATACACGAAAATCTCGGCGTCTGACGCCCCGCCCTACACCCCCGCGCGATTGCGAACTCACAGGGCTAACTGCTTAAGATGCCCCCATGTTTCTTGTCCCCGCCCAGTTCTGGTAACGGAGGCACCCGCCCTTTTAGGTACAATCTTTGTAAATGTAGCAGGCGCGTCCGGTCTAAGCCTCGGGCTTGCACCCCGGGATATAAATGGTTTCAAAAAAAAAAAATGTTGTTGTTCCCAAGAGAATCAAACGTGGGAATCAACAACGGAGAAAGCCGCATATACTTAAAAGCTTGGTGACTGGCGTCCTGTAAGTACTATCCGTTGCTGGACTTTGCCTCAGGACGGCGGCGACCAAGGCGTCGTGGGGGATCAGCCAGTACGAGGGTGCGGATCAGTGCGAATCAGGTGTCGCTGTTGTGACGTGTCCAGCGATGTGTCGACGACAGGTTTAGCAGGAAAGGTCCCCGCAAGAAATAGCCAGTATGAGTAGCGCAGTCACTAACTGGCAACTCGGAAAGACAGAGCGAGAGTGATAGAACGTACGCGTCGCAATACGAACACAAGCTCCGTCCCCGCCACAGAGTCCAACTATATCGAATGAAGGTTTTTTTTTTTTTTTTTTGAAATCCATTTGAGTGCGCCTTGGGGTACATGGCCCTATGTGGCACTGTTACAAAACTTTTCCTCTCTGATCTCCGTGCTCTGCCTCTGTCCCAATGTGATAGCCACTTCACAATAATACACCTCCCCGCTCGTGTGAGAGCGGCTTTGCGATTCGTCAAGTGTTGAGTTTATCGGGGCGCGTGTTGCGCCATGGCGAAGGGTCGGATTTGAAGATGGGGGGTCTTGCGATGCGCGCGGGTGTGCAGCGCGTTTCCGCTTGTCCTTGTTGTTGTTTCTTCGTGTCCGGGTGTGCTTCGTCGTCCGTTTACTCTTCATGCCTTGAGGCGGCCTGTTAAGGGCCTGGCGGATCGTGGGGTGTTTTGCGGGGTTTTGGAAAGCGCTTATCCGCCTCGATGGCGGCTTAGCTTTGTGGTTGCGGGCGTTGTGGGTTTGGGGGGCTTTGGTCGTCTTGCTTGAATCTGCCGGTGGCTTGTATATATCCCGCGAGCGTCACTACTCCGTCTTCCTTCGAGAGTATCTCCGCGAACTTCTTCTCCCTGCTTCCTCTCTTCGCCTTGAGTCTCCCTCTCTCGTACGCGTACGCCGGACATTCCAGGAGGAAGTGTTGGGGTGTTTCTCTTTCCGCTCCGCACGCCGGGCACTTTGCACTAGTCTTTCTCTTGAATCTGTGTAAGTAAGCGTTCAGTGGGATGTGTCCCGTTCTGAGCTGGAACATTTTGCTCGCCATCGCCCTGGAGAGTTTTTTGTTACTTATTAGTCCGATGAATTTACGCGAGGGGAGTGTGGGATCAATATGCTTAGTCTTTTCGAATCTAGTCGATTTCTCCCAGTCTTTCTTCCATTTGGTCTTCCTCTTCGCGTGTAGGGACTGCTTTGCCGCTGATCTGCTTGTCTTGATGCTCTTCTTCAAGAGCGCTGGGAGGAGGGAAACGGGGGAGGATGTTCCTTCCGCTGCCTTTTTTGCTTCTTCGTCGGCTTCTTCGTTACCTTTTATTCCAGAGTGCCCCGCAATCCATCTGATTGTTAGCGCGTACTTCTTTCCCCTCGCCTTTTTTATCTTTGCCGCCATGTTCAGTGCTTCTGCTGCGATGTGATGTCCTGGTTTGTTCAGCTTTGACGCTAGCGCCTTTATTGCCGCTTGGTTGTCCACCCCTATGGCGTATCGAATGAAGGTACACACCAGCCATGCACTGGCATTGTGCTTGACGCCATCGTGTGCCAGTGGTTGATGGCCGAAAGTGAAAGTGTCAAATGCTTAGGAGTGGTTCAGAACGTGTGGAACGGCGATGGATGTATGACAGCGACTCGGAAAAGCTAGAGGTTGTACGAATTTGGCCAGAGTGGCTCATCGGAAGGATACCAGATCAGATATATTTCCGGGAATGGAATAGATGACTTTTTTGTCCTCGTCAAGGTATAACTATATAACTGACGCACCTTGGTTAGAATTTAACATGGGCACGAGTAGAGCGAATGTCACTGAATCAAGAGATGGAATGGGTGTAAGGAGGCTGCGTTAGTAATTTTAGGTAGACCTTGCTCGTACACGCGGATAGAAATAGAAAAGGCTCTAGGTGAGCAGGTGGGAGCGAAGAGGGCATGACAGGACAGGGGAGAACAGTCGGGACAACGCTGCACGCAGACATGACAGAACGTAACGGAGCCACCTTTGGTCAGTATAGCCGTGGCCCAGCGTTGGCCCAGCGTTTCCGTTCCCAAGTTTCTTGCACTGGCCTCAACAATTCGATCACCGACAGGCCGCAGCTACCGCGGACACTATCTCGTGCCACAACAAGTTCACTTGCGTCGCTCTTCACACCACCTAGAGCCGGCACATCTTAGACGCGTTCCCTAGCGGTTAAGGACAGTTTACGATCACTAGTAAAATTACAGGCTCTGATTCAAACTAGAAAAAACGCGATTCTGCACGAAGAGATTGACGTGAATCACAGTACCCCCAACATGACTCGAGAGGATGAATGCGGGGGACGGGCTTTCGTCAAGGAGTTAGCAAACCTTTGAAATGCCGCTGTCAATTCGACCTAATGAAGTTGATGTCAGTTTCCGAAGACTGAAAGGGTCCAACACTCACCGAGTCGGTAGCTTTGGTGAGCGAAGAGGCGATGCCCTTAGTCAGGGAATCATGTGGTGCGCTTTTCTCTACTTCTTGCGCGATTTGCACCACCTTATACAATGCCTTCGGCTTATCGGGCCCAAAGCAGACGACGTGGAAAGAAAGCGGCATCCTAGCGTTTACTCCGTAAGTCACCTGTGAATGCAACCAAAGTACATACCCTCGGCCCACGGCTGCGCGACAAATGTCGTAGAATGGCTTTTCTTTAATGCCGGTCGGACCGTCAGTCAAGAAAATAAGGAAAGGCGCTCTATGATACCAGTCAGTTTCCATGCAGCCGATGACAAATTCCATGCAGAGGAGGTCCACACCTTTCCGTGCTCCAATGTGATATCATGATAGCCTGTGCTTTCTCAATCGCGAGTTTGTAATTATCGCTCTCATGAGCATTATACCGTAAGCAGGAAGTCAAGAGCTCATCGGGAGAGCTCTTCAAGTCGTTTTCGACACAGGTCAATGCGTCTTTATTGAAGAATACGATGCTGTATGCATCTCTTCTACGTCCCCCTGACTTTCTAACGGCAGCCTGACGTGCGGTCCAGAAGCTGTAGAGAGACGAAATTGCAGCCCCAAATCTGTTATTTACGGTGAGGGCAATGCGTGGGGTCCCAGCAGCATTAGGAAGTGGCTGTAGATCAGAACTCCCCATGGATTTGGACCTATATCACACGCGTCAGCGAATTATAATTATCTAGGAAATCATGGCAGACATACGCCTCAATAACAAAGATTCTGTGACACGGACTAAGTAAGTGAATTAGAAACCCTGCGGCGAACAACTCACACATGGAAAGCTGCTTGTGGACGTCCAGGCTTCTTACAAGTGAAGTGGTGGCCGTCACTCGACACGTATCCGTTAGGAGGCGCGCGTCCAGTGCTCAGGGGCGTGTGAAATAGAGCTAGCGTGCAGCCTGACGGCTGTGCATTGGCCCCACCCTTCTCCGTAGTATGTTCAGTGTCTTAGGAGGTCATTATTAATACGAGGAGAAAGGGCGCGATAGATGATAATTTAATACCTGGGCACATTGCATCACTATAATACGAACATTAGACAGAGTAATTCCAAACAAGTCCACTGTCCACATACCATTCTGCGAAAATAGCCTGGTCTTTGCGAGAATACGGATCTGCGGAGATATATATGAGAAACATATTGGGTAGATCCGTATTCCGTAGTCACCCTTGAAACCTGGTCATAACATAAGCGAGGTCAGATAAGACATTCACATGACGGGCTTACCCATTCGGCGCCAGTGAAGAGCATGCGTGATCCAGTCCTTGGGTTGGTCAGGATTTGGAGATATTCTCTGATCGATGTGTTGTGTTTCAGAATTATGGGAATCGGAACCGCGACAAATATCGACATGGACATGTCTCCCCATCGACATGCACGCCGTATGGCACAGCATAAGGCCACCCTCGACGTTCGAGAATTTGTGTCCATTTAACTCGACGCCAGTATCGTCGGAACCATCGATAACCCACCGTGTTTGCGATATGGATCCGTGGGTCGTCTCGTGTTCCTGCTGGGGATGACCTACGTCTGAATCAGTGAGGTGCGACTAAGTCAGAAGATTAGAAGCGAACCCGAAGGAAGTGTGCAAAAGTAGCCGCAATCCCCACACCTGAAGCCAGTAAGAGCCCGCGAGAAGCGGAGTTCGTGCGAACTCACCGAGCATCGCAAAAATGGAAGGGCTTCTTGTCTACGTTATGAACGTGAGGACCTGGATGCTTGGTCCTCCCAGCCTCGATTACTTTGGCACAAGGGAGGCGCTTGGCAACTACCATGACGAGCTGTTAGGGGGTGGGTAATAGCAGGACATCGGAAAACACACCTTGCGTATACTGACCGAACTCAGTTATCAGTGTAGTCCTACAATGAATGCAGACTCACTTTCGTATAAAGGGGGGCAACATGCTTGTCAGCAGACGTAGGGTTGATGGCCTCAGGTTTTGCTTGAATTAGGCATATACCCCCTGAACACTCTGAGCCACAAGGATGTTGATTTCTAGAAAGCTTGGCTGTAGTACGTCACAGGAAGTAAAGATAGACGCACCCGCAAAGGTGATTTTCGCGAGGATTCAGCCCATGTATGTGACCGCCAATGCACATTCGGTTGCATAATTGACAAACAGCAGGGCACGCTTCATCGTCACATTCGTGATCTTCGTGTTCCTCGCCCCTGAACGAGACACTTCGTGAGACATCATCTTGGGAGGGTTGCACGACTCACATTGGGACGCGACATGTCCCAGCACATGTGAACACCTTCCCGTCTGGCAGCTTCAAACTAGCCAAACGGCACGGCTAGTAAAACGTTTGAATCGTTCAAATAGCTACCCTGAAATTGACAGACATACTTGGCTGCACACATGGACTGGAGCAGAGCAAAGGTGATTGCCTTCGTGCAAGGTCGGCTGAGAAAAATGGCGCGTCAGACTACGTGTTTGGTTTTATTTGAAAGTCATGTGCGGGTACCTTAACACACTTCTCTGTACAACCTCGTTTTTCTGAGTGCTCGCATGGCCCTCCGCATAGTGGCCCTCCGCATTGATGGTCGCCAACAAGGCATCTATTGTGAAAGCGTGTAAGATTATTTGTTCAAATAGGGCGAATTTGAAACTCGCATGTGATCTCCGGGATGGCCAGCACTGAGGAGTTGTGACAGGTTAGAAATGCCGATGACGAATGTGGACGAACGTACGTTTGACTGCAGGATTGTGTAGGGAGAGCGTTCCGTTCACAGAAGGTACAGTCATGGATACATTTATGGTCCGTCAGGCAGTCGTGACCATCTCTATGCGAACGACTGCCTCGCACACAAACCAAGTTGCAGGAATCACACCGCGACCAACAAAGTTCAACGCTGGCGCGTAGATCTATGACAGCATTGCCGAATGTCCGGCGTAACTCTTCGATACCTGCCTGAGTGCCCTCGAAACGCTGTACGTTCGACTCAAGCCAGTTCTCAACGTGAGCTACCCGCAGGTCGACGAGATGTGTTAAGTATTGCGCAAGATCGGAGTGCCACGTAGAGTCGTCGATGTGTTGCCTTTGCTCTGCCCGGTCCCAGGATCCACGCATGATCGCGAGTTGACGTTCGTGGTCGACAACTGGGGTATCTGGTCCTGCGAGAATGAATCGTGCTTCGCTATCCTTCGATTCGATCACAGCGCCCAAATCGATGTTCTAAACTTTTCAGTCTGATACTAGGACCTTTTAAATCTAGTCATACCTTTAACGGGACTGGCTCGAGGTTGACCTCAGAAAATCCGGTCTCAAGGGCGTTAGGCAAAACTGTAAGAAGGGAATTCGCGCGGTGCATAGCCATAGTTTCTTCAACGGAGAGATGAGGAACGAAGAGTTTGTGAAAATTAGGAACGTACGTGACATAGTTCTCCAATCGTTTGCCTATCGAGCGCATCGTCAGTGATTCACATAGGCACATAGTTGCTTCAATCAAACCTTCAACTTGGCCATCAGCGTCTTCAGCGTTAACAAGAATTCTCCCGCAGTACGATGCGACGTCGGCTGCTGGTCGAGAGCCTTTTTAACCCTACCAAAAAGCTTGTAGAATTCCTTCGACCCGATCACAGGCCACGGGATAATGCTCAACTTCCCCGCGTGAAGACGGGTGATGAAGTTAGAATCCTGATTATCCTCGACTATCTTCTGGAACTTGAGAGAAAATCTAAGGCTTCATTAGTGAGAAGAGGACTACGTTTCCGTTGAGACTTACTCTCTTGTCACTTCGGCCTCGTCTGAATCAATGACGTCCTAGCGAGGTATGGAAGGTAAGAATAATGGTATCACTGATGACGGAATTCACCTACTTTGATGATGACCAGAAGCGTGGACTGGAAAAGTGACGGATTGGCCGCCGGATCCAAAATGGAGGCGCTTGACTGAAAGGACTGAAACAGGCCAGTAATATCTCTATTCATGGCGAAGTTATTCCGGAATAGAACCTACCCGCGGCGTACTCTCAGTACAATAACGTTACGGGTCATGATGTTCACTTACAAGATTCGATATAGCAGTATTGAAAAGAACAAGAAGGGTATCTTCTTGCGCCGAACGCTCCAAACTATGTACGCCTGGTCATTCGCCGTAATTCAGAACGAGCCGAACGCCGGGAGATATGCAGCATCGAGCACACCTTCAAAATCGAGCGCTACTATAAGCGCGTCGTCGGTAGGAGAAACGGACAACCAGACTCCCTCTAATCGGGCCAGTCAATATTGTCTTCAAGAACGCTCCAAAAACCAACCTGTTGTACGCATCGCACTCCCCGCAAACGAAGTGTCTACCAGATGATTCAGGGTAAAGCTCTTTCCCACCGATTGTTCCCCCATTGAGGATACAACTTTCACTGGCTGGAATTTCCACAAAGAGGGTCAGGATTGTGTTAAAACTATGATACGGAAAACGCACTTTCGAGGCCCAATACGACTGAAAAATAGACTCATACCATCCAATAGACAAGCTGTCCACGATTCTGTCGACTTCGGCTCCAAGTAACGAGATCTCCAGCCGTGCTGACAGAACACCATCCTTGAGTGGGACAAATCTGTTCTCGTGTGTGATCGCAATATGGATGGGAATGAGACAGAGTAAGTCCACCAGCCATTCGCCAGCTCGAAAACGGGAGATTGGCCAATTCGGACTGGACAGGAAGTCGCCTGCAAATGAAGCGAAGGTCCGTGCGGAGACGGTGATGTGTTTGAGTACATCGCCGGTCGGTTTACGTGACGTCTTCGTGAAACTGCGAACCATTTCAGAAAAGTAAAAAGCAAATGGGTACTGGTCGTCATCAGTGATGAACGTCAGCGTCCTCCGCTGTCGCTGACTCGAAGATGTTATTGTATGCCGCTTCACCGCTGCTACCACCGGGAAACGTGTCCAGACGTCAGAATGGCAGTCAATCAAGGAGTTGTTGACTGTCTCTTTTCCACGACTCGTCGATGCCTTTGAACGCTCCTCTTGGAATGTGAACTCAGTTGCCTTACACGTGATATCAAGGACGACAGATCGACAAGTCTGTGTCGTTACGTCGAGACCGATGAGATGGATGTTGTTCCGATTCACGATCGACGTGAGAAGCGCCTCATCGAGGTTGACAGGGAAATCAGGAAGTGTGATAGGAATTCCGTCCGTGGAAGCGAATGTGGTCCAATGGTACGCCGTCATCGTGAATACGCCATCATTTTCTTGAACAACGAGGGCGCATGACCCATCAGGGGAAGAGTAGATCGCGCGTGGAACCTGCGTTAGCTTCAGAGACGCAGGCCTACGACAAAGGGTTAGTCGAATCACAGAGAAAAGGTGAAGTGTCGCATATACTTAGGCTGTAGCATCGTCAGAGAGAAAATCCTTGCCTGAGCACTGGAATCCAGGAATAGGATCTCTTCATGACCATGAACGAAGCACGCGTGAAGAATGGTCTCGCCATTGTTGTAGAACGGACGAAGGTCAATTGCGGATCCCATCCCTCGCAAGGTCCCGCGCTCAGCATCGAACGTAAAGATGTGGAGCTGCACCTGTCGAACGTTCGTTACACGAAAATGAAGAGAGATGGTCGGGACAATACACGTACCCTGGCGGATGAATAGACGGCTAGCATGTGTTTCGATTCGTCAAGGGCGAGAAGACAGGTTTCGCCAATCTTATCCTTGTGGAATAGCATTGCAAACGATCGCCTTTGTATGGCGGCATCGATGCGACTTAGGCTCTCAATATATACTACTATATTCCCTTGAGGATCGACGAGGCACAAGAGAATCCGACCTCCCTCTAGAAGATGAGCGTATCTAAGTAGCAGGGGTAAGTGCGGGTAAACGAGATTTGCAAAGACCATACTTTACGAAAATCGATGGGGAGACATGGAACGAATGAGTAAGTCGATCTTCGATGACAGGTGTCGGTACGTAGGATGGGTCCAGTTGCACTTTGTGTTTCTCGTCTGCGCGCAGCTGCAAGAGATAGATACGATATTCCGTCTCGTCATCTCGTAGATACTCTTGACGCCCACTGATATAATAAGTATCTACTCAGGTATGAGACACGCCTAGATCGGAGAGTACTTCAAACACACCCTGGGAGAAGGTCGATTTCCTGACTTCGAAGTGGTCGAGATAGACAGTTGTGCGCCTGCCCCACGTTAGGTTGTTAGTCAGATTTGGACGATATAGCAGACGTACGGTGTAGTGCGCTGTATGGACAAATCCTTGACTTGTTGGAAAAACTTGGACCACAAGTCATGTACAGCTCGAGCCTCCTCGATGTCCACCTCTCGTTGAATTTGCTCGTAACATTCCAACGTTTGCGCTACGAGCTCCTGATCAATTCGGGACACCAAAGCTTCTACCCGCTCGGTGAAGAGAGCATAAGCAGTATCTTCAACGTCAACGGCAGCATCACGTAGATAATCGTCGATGGGAATAGTCTGAAGTTCGGACAGGAATTGAGAATCAGATACCGACGATGCACGGGTCTTGGCATTTTCCCACAATCCCTCTTCTCGAGAGAACCTGAAAAGACCTCGTAGCTGAGAAAGGTTGCCCTTGTCGTCCTTTTCAAACGTGTCGAGAATTGCCAAAGTGGTATTCTCGTCCTGCTGACTAAGGACGGCATCAGCCACGGACCGGGTCAAGTCCGCACTTAGACTTTTCGCATTTTGCAAGTCCGAATCCAAGAGCCGAAAGAACATCATACGCTTCTTCTTGAACTGAAATTCAGAGCCCTTCAAGCATTCCCCGAAGTCAGTCTCGCGTATATTACCCAAACACGTGTGCTCCATTCGCGGATAAAGGCGAAAGAGGTTGCGGAGCGAATCTACGGTGTATGTTATAGCCATCTGTTGAGGGGATAGGAAACATTCTTACTTTCCGCGTTGTTTGAGTCACCATTCGGTTCGGCAGATCTCGATTCGGGATAAAACCTCTCCCGTCGAAGTGACCTTATCATCGGTTATGGGGGATAGTGCTCCGAGTGTGGTCAAAGCTCACGGAAATGTCTCTAACAACTTGCCGACGACAGCTCTCTGCAGTGTGATCCGTATGCTGTCGAAGTCTTGTTCGATTTTCGCAAGCATCTCTTCTTTCCGCTGGGAAATGATCTGTTGGAATCGACGCTCTATCTCGTCATGGCTTCTCTCCCAAGCTTCGCACTCCTTCGGGAATTGAGTCTTCAGGCCCAACGCCACATTCAAGGGCTTCAGGGACGCTTTATCAAATTCCTCGGAAAGATATATCCCAACTTTTCCCCTGATAAGGCAAGTCCATTGATAAATCGACCCGAATGGCAACAAAACTTACAACCGAAGCCTGATCTGGTCAGCAGTCTGATGATCGTAAACACATGGCTCAACGATCGTCCTCGCTGGAAAGAATGTGGTTGTTATGAAACCTTGCACCTTCTCCCCATGAAGAAGCGCTGGACGGAAGGCACTTGAGTTGGTGTCAACACCCGGTCGCGGAACTTGACTAACAAAGGGAGAGGACATCTTGTGACGAACAGGAACCGATGTCACTGCAGAGGAAGAGTGCCGTCGTAATGTCAGCGTACCATGAATCCCTCTCGAACAACGACATTCTCTTCTTGGTCCTTTGCTTTCGCCACCTCGAATTGATAGAACCGGTTTGAGTCAGCTTTCTCCGAGTCGGTAAATGCGTCGTCACTGTCGTCGTCGCCATCCCCCCCGTCGGCTCCGTCATCGTCCCGGCTCCATACAATTGCACTTGAATGTTCACTCGAAAGCAAACAAATTAATTGATCGCACAGTTTGCTCAGGTATCTATGCAGATCCGGTCGATTAGAAATAGGAGACGGTAGTAGAGTTGACTGTACCGCATGAATGTTATCCTGTTACGCTGGATGTGCGAAGCCGCACGGTCGTCCCAAGTGGTATCTTCCGGCCAGTAGACGACATAGGTCTGCTCTTCGGAGGTAGACGAGAATGAGCGCACGATATATAATCCAGATCTTAGAACCGGCTCAGAGCTCCCGCCCGCCAGTCCATTCCGTGGCAGGAGGAATTTCTGCACGCTGTCGACGACGTTAGCCCACCAAAATACCAGAAACGATAAAAAGCGACGTACGTGCTGTCATCTACAGCTTTGATCTCGTTGAGAAATCTCACGATCTCTTCTTTCGAACCATATATTCCGAACGGCTTGAGAACAACGTTATCCAGTAGTTTGAAGTCGACTTCTGTGATGGAAGTATAAGCACCTGGGGAGAGGGTGTTGATGAATTCTTGGAGAGACTGTTGAGCGATGACAATCTTATCGACTAAAATCTTATGAGCGTAGGTATAACTGATAAACAAACGGAATTACCGAGGCCGCTGCTGCCTTGCTCTGTGATTAAATCGAGAAGGGGATACATCCCTTTCACTGAAAGTGATAGATCCTCCCTAAGTTGAGCTGAATTTGTGGACTCCACTTCGCTGAGACTATCAAGCTTGGGAGTCTGGGGTTGGTAGAGCCCCGCTGTCGCAAATGTAACAAATAAATCTCCCATACGAGCAGCGCACTGTCAAGGCTCATACCGTCTATTGGATCTGAAGAGACAGCAAGTCAGGCACTGCGCTTTGATACCATTGACAGTAAGCTATCCTACCATGTGTGCTGGACATAATGGATTCAAGTTCCGTCTTTTTTGACGAGGGTGTTTGTGGATACTACAGTTCGGTGTAGCAATGATAGTGTTGTCGTGGGTGGTGAACGTTGAACTGGTGAAACGTGACGCACGCGTCAATGATATCACCCAGAATTGAGGGTGGTGACATAATTTTCTAGGCACTTGGTTTGAAAAACGCGGTCTCCTTCCTGATGCGTCTTGTTACGTAATGCGTAACAACAACGCCCACATAGTTGGATATAAAAGGAACTTGGGTGTGGGAAGATACTCGTGCACGGTCTTACGTACGACACTCATCATTCTGAGTCTTAGACGGAGAGCCAGCGGCGTGTCCTACATCGCTTTCTGGTGTTGAGCTACGCGTTTCTGACGACGGAAGATAACGAAATGATTGACCCCGAGGTCGGCTTCCTCCTTTTCGGACGAAATCTGGTTTTATTGTGCAGAAAGGGACAACTGGGTCGGCGGGCAGCGAGAGGTCCTCCTGCGCTCCCTGAGTGGAACGCACCTGCGAAGATGCGGGCGGTCCACACTGGTGAGTACGTCTCCAAGCGCGAACCATACATCGTGCGAGCCCAATGGCAACACTTTCAGGGCATCCCGTATACACCCAACAACTTCATTTAGCGGCTCGACTGACAACCCTCGATGGAATTCGGTGTTAACAACCCTATTCAAGGAGATGAAAGCGGTTTCGAGGGCATCTGACGATATGTCTGAGGCGAGGAGTTCGCGGCAGAGGGTCACCATCTCTTTGATATTTTGTGTCCCATTACCCGTTCCTGATTTGACCTGAGCAGCCAATGCCCAGATAATCATTGTCTTAACGTCGTTGCTGGAAACTTTAAAGGAGTCGCAGGACGGTTTTCGGAGATACCGGAGATAGTCGATGGAATACTTGACACCATCGGGTTGATTGAACTTGTCGGAACGATGGAAAAGAGCTGACGTAAGTTCAAAGAGAACTTCAACCATGTTGCGGCCAACTTTGGCATCCAAGATAGGTGGGAGTAAGATTGCCTCAGTGTAGTGCACAATGCACTTGTCGAGGTCATCTTTCTGACGCGACAACTTATAGCGTGCGAATCGCGCCTTGGCGAGGTTGTGAACCCAGGTGACGCGCTTCAAATGAGACCGAGGGAACTGTGAGAGGGTGTTCTGAAGGGAAGTAATGCGAGCGTCGATATCGGCGATCGAGACTGAGGGAAGCTTTTAGTCACCAACAGTAGAACTCGGATATTTGGGCCTACATTTAGGAGCCATGGTTCAGTGCATGAAGAGCAGTCAGTAAGACTGTGGGCCCAGTGATTGAATTGAAGAAAGGCTGGAGGGGACACGAAAGGCCTCTGAGTCTAAACTTTGTAACACGAGGCTGCGCCGCTGCGTACATTTCGTTCTATAGAAAGGCTGTACAGTACTAGGCTAGACCAAGGGCTAGATGCTCGTGCACTGGCTGGCATTCAGGCCTTCTACAAAATCAGCAATGACGGATCCAAAAGGCTTTGAGAAAATATGACACTGATACTACCGTGACTCTGGCCTGCTCAATACATGTATCATAGATCTGAATATATCCGTGCTCTGGTCTGTGCTGAAAAGAGATCTCTGGTGCAAGCTCCGGTGTGCAAATAATAGAGGGAGAAGGGAAAGAGAAGATGATAATGATAACGAACAACTTTCTGGGGCGTCTTATATACGGGTTATGAAGGTACTTGCAATGTGAGTACTGTGAGTGACCAGTGAGTGAGATGAATAAGTGACGTAGTGAGCTTGCAGGTTCGCGCACTGGCAGTGTCGTGCCAGATGACTGTAGTTGATAGTCGAGTCACGTCTCTAGTAGTCGACTACGATGATCAAGTTAGCTGATCTAAAGCAGAGCGGGCCTCAGTGAGGAACGAGCGGTGCCTTAGAGCACCGTAGGTGAGCGGGCGATGCTCATTCCGTGCCCGTGCCACCGCCCTTTATACAAATAGATCGATGATGAGGTTCACTATGTGACTCTGTCCACCGACGCTCAGCCAGTCGCACCAGGAGGCCCACCCATCGCGACGGTCTACCGTGGCCCGAAATACTCCGAGTCAACATCTCCCACCACAGCACGATTAGTCGCGTCCCCCTAGAGCCTGCACATCTAAGATACATTCCCTAGTGGTCAGGGACGGTTTAGTGTATCATTTTCCCGTGAAATACAGGCTCTGAGTCAAACTACAAATTGCGATTTTGCGCGAAGGGGCGGACGTGGATCACAGTAATCCCTTCGACATGGCTTAAGAGGACGAATGCAGGGGACGGGCCTTCTTCAAGGAGTTAGCAAACCCTTGGAATGTCGCTGTCAATTTGACCTAATAAAGTCGATGTCAGTTTCCGAAGGCCTAAAGGGTTTAGCACTCACCGAGTCGACGGCCCTGGTGAAAGAAGAGGTGATACCATTGGTCAGGGAATTATGTGGTGCACTTTTCTCTACTTCTTGCGCAATTAGCACCATCTTATGCATCACTTGAGGGCGATGTTCGGGCCCAAAGGAAACGGCGTGGAAAGAAAGAGGCATCCTAGGGTTCACGCCGTAAGCCACCTGTGAATGCGACCTGAAAACTACAAACCCTCGCCCCACGGCTGCGCGACAGATATCGTAGACTGGCTTAACTCCGATGCGGGTCTGGCCGTCAGTCAAGAAAATAAGGACAGGCGCTCTATGATGTCATGTAGCCTATGTCAAATTCCATGCAGCGGAGGTCCATACCTTTCTGTACTCCAATGTGATATCATGATAGCCTGTGCTTTCTCGATCGCGAGGGTGTAGTCATCGTTCTCACGAGCCTTATACCGCAAGCAGGAATGCAAGAGCTCATCGGGAGAGCTCTTCAAGTCGTTTTCGACACAGGTCAACGCGTCGTTATTGAAGAACACGACGCTGTATGCGTCCCTCATATGTCCCCCTAGCTGTGTGTTTTGGATAGTGGCAGCCTGACGTGCGGTCCAGAAGCTGTAGAGAGACGAAATTACAGCCCCAAATCTGTTGTTTACGGTGAGAGTTATGCGTGAGGTTCCAGCAGCGTTAGGAAGTGGCTGTATATCAGCACGCCCCATGGATTTGGATCTATATCACACGCGTCAGCGAATTATCTAGGAAATCATGGCAGACATACGCCTTAATAACAAAGATTCTGTGACACGATCTAAGCAAGCCAACTAGAAACTCTGTAGAGAATAACTCACACATGGAAGGCTGCTTGCGGACGTCCAGGCTGCTTGCAAGTGAAGTGATGGCCGTCATTCGACACGTATCCGGGACCGCGAGGCGCGGTTGCAGTGCTCAGGGGTGTGTGAAATAGGGATAGCGTGCAGCCTGACGGTTGTGCATTGGTTCCACCCTTCTCCTTAGTATGTTCAGTGCCTTCGGGGGTTATGGTTAACGAGGGGGGGAATGGGCGACAGAAGAGAATTTATTACCTGGGCACATTGCGTCGCTATTGCACGAACATTAGACAGAACATTTCAAAAGTTCCAAATAAGTCCATTGTCCACATACCACTCTGCGAAATCGGCCTGGTCTTTACGAGAATACGGATCTGCGGGGATATAGATGAGAAATATATTGGGTGGGATCTGTAGTTACTGTACCTTTGAAACCTGGTAATAACTTGAGCGAGGTCAGATGAAACGTTCACGTGATGAGCCTACCCATTCGGCGCCAGTGAAGAGCATGCGTAATCCAGTCTTTGGGTTCATGGGGGTTTGGAGATATTCTCTGATCGATGTGTTGTGTTTCAGAACTATGGGAATCGGATCCGCGACAAATGTCGATATGGACATGTCTCCCTATGGACATGCACGCCGTATGGCACAGCATGAGGCCACCCTCGTCGTTCGAGAACTTGTGTCCCATTAACTCGACGCCAGTATCGTCGGAACCATCGATAATCCATCTTGTTTGCGACATGGATCCGTGGCTCGTCTCGTGTTCCTTCTGAGGATGACCTAGGGCCGGATCAGTGGGCCACGACTAAGTCAGAAGATTAGAAGCGAACCCGAAGGAAGTGTGCAAAAGTAGCCGCAATCCCCACACCTGGAGCCAGTAAGGGCCCGCGAGAAGGAGAGTTCGTCCGAACTCACTGAGCATCACAATGATGGAAGGGTTTGAACTTCTTGTCGTCGCTATGAAGATGGGGACCTGGGTGCTTGGTCTCCCCGCGCTCGATTGGTTTTGCGCAAGGGAGGCGCTTAGCAACTACCATGACGTGCTGTTAGGGGGTAATAGCAGGTTATCGGGAAGCACACCTTGCGTATACTGGACGAGCTCAGTTATCAGGGTGATCCTTCAATGAATGCAGACTCACTTTCGTATAAAGGGGGGCAACACGCTTGCCAGTAGACGTAGGTTTGATGGTCTGAGGTTTTGTTTGAATTAGGCATATACCCCCTGAGCACTCTGAGCCACAAGGATGTTGATTTCTAGAAAGCGTGGCTGTAGTATGTCACAGGAGGTAAAGATAGACGCACTCGCAAAGGTGATTTTCTCCAGGATTCAACCCATGTAAGTGACCGCCAGCACACATTCGTTTACATAATTGACAAGAAGCATAGCATGCTTTGTCCTCGCATTCGTGAAGTTCGTGTTCCTCGCCTCTAAACATCGTGGCACTTCGTGAGACATTATCTCGCGAGGGGCTGCGCGACTTACATCGGGACACGACATGCCCCAGGACACGTGAGCACTTTTCTGTTCGGCAGCCGCAAACTGGCCAGACTGCATGGCTGGGATAACGTCTCATTGAATCAAATAGCCACCCTGAAATTAAAAGACATACTTGGCCACACATATGGATTGGAGCAGAGCATAAGTGGTTGCCTTCGTGTGGTGTTGGCTAAGAGGGAGTGGAGCTCATAAGAATACGTGTGGTACTATTTAAAAATCGTGCGATCACCTTGACACATTTCTCCGTACAGCCTCGTTTTTCGAAGTGTTCGCATAGCCCTCCGCATAGATGGTTGCCTACATGGCATCTATTGTGAAAGCATGTAAGCATACCGTCTAGGTATAGCGAATTAACATTGAACTCGCATGTGACCTCCAGGGTGGCCAGCGCTGCGGAGTTGTGTTAGAAACTTCAATGAGGAATGTGGATGAACGTACGCTTGACCACATAATTGCGTAGGGAGATCGTCCCGCTCACAGAAGGTACATTTGTGAATACATTGATGGTTCGTCAGGCAGTCGTGGCCATCTCCATGCAGACGACTGCTTTGTACACAAACCAAGTTGCAAGAATCGCACCGCGACCAACAAAGTTCGACGCTGGCGCGTAGATCTATGACAGCATTGCCGAATGTTCGACGTAACTCTTCGATACCTGCGTGATCGCTTTCGAAACGCTGTACGTTCGACTCGAGCCAGTCCTCGACGTGAGCTACCCGCAAGTCAACGAGGTGAGTTAAATACTGCGCAAGATCGGAGTGCCACGTAGAGTCGTCGATGTGTTGCCTTTGCTCTGTCCGGTCCCAGGATTCACGTATAGCCGCGAGTTGACGTTCGTGGTCGGCAACTGGGGTATCTCGCCCTGCTAGAATGAAACGCGCCTCGCTATCCTTTGCTTCGATCACAGCGCCCGCATCAATGTTCTAAACTACTTAGTCTGACGCCAGGCGTTTTGATTCTAGGCGTACCTTCAGCGGGACTGGCTCGACAGTGACCTCAGAAAATCCGGTCTCCAGGGCATTAGGCAACACCGCAAGAAGGGAGCTCGCGCGGTGAATGGCCATATTTTCTTAAGTGGAGACATGAGCGGCGAAGAGTCTGCTAGAGCCAGGAACGTACGTGACATAGCTCCCCAATCGTTTGCCTATCGAGCATATCGACGGTCAGTGATTCATTTAGTCACATAGTTGCTTCAATCAAACCTTCAACTTGGCCATCAGCGTCTTCAGCGTTAACAAGAATTCTCCCGCAGTACGATGCGACGTCGGCTGCTGGTCGAGAGCCTTTTTAACCCTACCAAAAAGCTTGTAGAATTCCTTCGACCCGATCACAGGCCACGGGATAATGCTCAACTTCCCTGCGTGAAGATGGGTGATGAAGTTAGAATCCTGATTATCCTCGACTATTCTCTGGAACTTGAGAGAAAATCTAAGGCTTCATTAGCGAGAAGAGGACTAGATGTGAGTTGAGACTTACTCTCTCGTCACTTCGGCCTCGTCTGAATCAATGACGTCCTAGCGAGGTGTGGAAGATAAGAGTAATGATATCACTTATGACGGAATTCACCTACTTTGATGATGACCAGAAGCGTGGACTGGAAAAGCGATGGATTGGCCGCCGGATCCAAAATGGAGGCGCTTGACTGAAAGGACTGAAACAGGCCAGTAATATCTCTATTCATGGCGAAGTTATTCCGGAATAGAACCTACCCGCGGCGTACTCTCAGTACAATAACGTTACGGGTCATGATGTTCACTTACAAGATTCGATATAGCAGTATTGAAAAGAACAAGAAGGGTATCCTCTTGCGCCGAACGCTCCAAACTGTGTACGCCTGGTCATTCGCCGTAATTCAGAACGAGCCGAACGCCGGGAGATATGCAGCATCGAGCACACCTTCAAAATCGAGCGCTACTATAAGCGCGTCGTCGGTAGGAGAAACGGACAACCAGACTCCCTCTAATCGGGCCAATCAATGTCAAATATTGTCTTCAAGAACGCTCCAAAAACCAACCTGTTGTACGCATCGCACTCCCCGCAAACGAAGTGTCTACCAGATGATTCAGGGTAAAGCTCTTCCCCACCGATTGTTCCCCCATTGAGGATACAACTTTCACGGGCTGAGAATTACCGCGAAGAGGGTCAGGATCCTTTTAGAAGCACGATACCGAAAACGCACCTTTGAGACCCAGTACGACTGAAAAATAGACTCATACCATCCAATCGACAAGCTGTCCACGATTCTATCGACTTCGGCTCCAAGTAACGAGATCTCCAGCCGTGCCGACAGAACACCATCCTTGAGTGGGACAAATCTGTTCTCGTGTGTGACCGCAATATGGATGGGAATCAAACAGAGTAAGTCCACCAGCCATTCGCCGGCTCGAAAACGGGAGATTGGCCAATTCGGACTGGACAGGAAGTCGCCTGCAAATGAAGCGAAGGTCCGTGCGGAGACAGTGATGTGCTTGAGTACATCGCCGGTCGGTTTACGTGACGTCTTCGTGAAACTGCGAACCATTTCGGAAAAGTAAAAGGCAAATGGGTACTGGTCGTCATCAGTGATGAACGTCAGCGTCCTCCGCTGTCGCTGACTCGAAGACGTTATTGTATGCCGTTTGATCGCTGCCACCACCGGGAAACGTGTCCAGACGTCAGAATGACAGTCAATCAAGGAGTTATTTACAGTCTCTTTGCCACGACTCGTCGATGCCTTTGAACGCTCCTCTTGGAATGTGAACTCAGTTGCCTTACACGTGATATCAAGGACGACAGATCGACAAGTCTGTGTCGTTACGTCGAGACCGATGAGATGGATGTTGCTCCGATTCACGATCGACGTGAGAAGCGCCTCGTCGAGGTTGACAGGGAAATCAGGAAGTGTGATGGGAATTCCGTCTGTGGAAGCGAACGTCGTCCAATGGTACGCCGTCATCGTGGATACGCCATCATTTTCTTGAACAACGAGCGCGCATGACCCATCAGGGGAAGAGTAGATCGCGCGTGGAACCTGCGGTAGCTTCAGAGATGCAGGTCTACGACAAAGCGTTAGTCGAATCTCAGAGAAAATGTGAAGTGTCGCATATACTTAGGCTGAAGCATCGTCAGAGAGAAAATTCTCGCTTGAGCACTGGAATCCAGGAATAGGATCTCTTCACGACCATGAACGAAGCACGCGTGAATAATAGTCTCGCCATTGTTGTAGAACGGACGAAGGTCAATTGCGGATCCCATCCCTCGCAAGGTCCCGCGCTCAGCATCGAATGTAAAGATGTGGAGCTGCACCTGTCGAACGTTTGTTAAACGAAAATGAAGAGACGGTCGGGACGGTACACGTACCCTGGCGGATGAATAGACGGCTAGCATGTGTTTCGATTCGTCAAGGGCGAGAAGACAGGTTTCGCCAATCTTATCCTTGTGGAATAGCATTGCAAACGATCGCTTTTGTATGGCAGCATCGATGCGACTTAGGTTCTCAATATATATTATTATATTCCCCTGAGGATCGACGAGGCACAAGAGAATCCGACCTCCTTCAAGGAGATGAGCATATCTAAATAGCCAGAGTAAGTGTGGGTAAACGAGATTTGCAAAGACCATACTTTACGAAAATCGATGGGGAGACATGGAACGAATGAGTAAGTCGATCTTCGATGACAGGTGTCGGTACGTAGGATGGGTCCAGTTGCACCTTATGTTTCTCGTCTGCGCGCAGCTGCAAGAGATAGATACGATATTCCGTCTCGTCATCTCGTAGATATTCTTGACGGCCATTGATATAATAAGTATCTACTCAGGTATGAGACACGCCTAGATCGGAGAGTACTTCAAACACACCCTGGGAGAAGGTCGATTTCCTGACTTCGAAGTGGTCGAGATAGACAGTTGTGCGCCTGCCCCACGTCAGGTTGTCAGCCAGATTTGGATACCATAGCAGACGTACGGTGTAGTGTGCTGTATGGACAAGTCCTTGACTTGTTGGAAAAACTTGGACCACAAGTCATGTACAGCTCGAGCCTCCTCGATGTCCACCTCTCGTTGAATTTGCTCGTAACATTCCAACGTTTGCGCTACGAGCTCCTGATCAATTCGGGACACCAAAGCTTCTACCCGCTCGGTGAAGAGAGCATAAGCAGTATCTTCAACGTCAACGGCAGCATCACGTAGATAATCGTCGATGGGAATAGTCTGAAGTTCGGACAGGAAGTGAGAATCAGATACCGACGATGCATGGGTCTTGGCGTTTTCCCACAATCCCTCTTCTCGAGAGAACCTGAAAAGACCTCGTAGCTGAGAAAGGTTGCCCTTGTCGTCCTTTTCAAACGTGTCGAGAATTGCCAAAGTGGTATTCTCGTCCTGCTGACTAAGGACGGCATCAGCCACGGACCGGGTCAAGTCCGCACTTAGACTTTTCGCATTTTGCAAGTCCGAATCCAAGAGCCGAAAGAACATCATACGCTTCTTCTTGAACTGAAATTCAGAGCCCTTCAAGCATTCCCCGAAGTCGGCCTCGCGTATATTACCCAAACACATCTGCTCCATTCGTGGATAAAGGAGAAAGAGGTTGCGGAGCGAATCTACGGTGTATGTTATAGCCATCTGTTGAGGGATAGGAAACATTCTTACTTTCCGCGTTGCTCGAGTCACCATTCGGTTCGGCAGATCTCGATTCGGGATAAAACCTCTCACGTCGAAGTGACCTTATCATCGGTTATGGGGGATAGTGCTCCGAGTGTGGTCAAAGCTCACGGAAATGTCTCTAACAACTTGCCGACGACAGCTCTCTGCATTGTGATCTGTATGCCGTCGAAGTCTTGTTCGATTTTCGCAAGCATCTCCTCTTTCCGCTGGGAAATGATCTGTTGGAATCGACGCTCTATCTCGTCATGGCTTCTCTCCCAAGCTTCGCACTCCTTTGGGAATTGAGTCTCCAGCCCCAATGCCGAATTCAAGGGCTTCAGGGACGCTTTATCAAATTCCTCGGAAAGATATATCCCAACTTTTCCCCTGACAAAGTAATTCCGTTAATATGTCGACGCGAGGCAACAAAACTTACAAACGAAGCCTGATCTGGTCCGCGGTCTGGTGATCGTGAGTAAATGGCTCAACGATCGTCCTCGCTGGAAAGAATGTGGTCGTCATGAAACCTTGCACTTTCTCCCCATGAAGAAGCGCTGGACAGAAGGCACTTGAGTTGGTGTCAACACCCGGTCGCGGAACTTGACTAACAAAGGGAGAGGACATCTTGTGACGAACAGGAACCGATGTCACTGCAGAGGAAGAGTGCCGTCGTAATGTCAGCGTACCATGAATCCCTCTCGAACAACGACATTCTCTTCTTGGTCCTTTGCTTTCGCCACCTCAAATTGATAGAACCGGTTTGAGTCAGCTTTCTCCGAGTCAGTAAATGCGCCGTCACTGTCGTCGTCGCCATCCCCCCCGTCGGCTCCGTCGTCGTCCCGGCTCCACATAATAGCCCTAGAATGTTTACTCGAAAGCAAACAAATTAATTGATCGCACAGTTTGCTCAGGTATCTATGTAGATCCGGTTGATTAGGAATAGGAGACGGTAGTAAAGTTGACTGTACCGCATGAATGTTATCCTGTTACGCTGGACGTGTGAAACCGCACGGTCGTCCCAAGTTGTATCCTCTGGCCAGTAGACGACATAGGCCTGCTCTTCGGAGGTAGACGAGAATGAGCGCACGATATATAATCCAGATCTTAGAACCGGCTCAGAGCCCCCGCCCGCCAGTCCATTCCGTGGCAGGAGGAATTTCTGCACGCTGTCTAGGGCGTTAGCCCATCCAGATATCAAGAAAAAACGCAAAAGGCAAACGACGTACGTGCTGTCGTCTACAGCCTTGATCTCCCTGAGAAACCTCACGATCTCTTCTTTCGAACCATATATTCCGAACGGCTTGAGAACAACGTTATCCAGTAGTTTGAAGTCGACTTCTGTGATGGAAGTATAAGCACCTGGGGAGAGGGTGTTGATGAATTCTTGGAGAGACTGTTGAGCGATGACAATCTTATCGACTAAAATGTCATGAGCGTAGGTATAACCGATATTAACAAACGGGATTACCGAGGCCGCTGCTGCCTTGCTCTGTGATTAAATCGAGAAGGGGATACATCCCTTTCACCGCGAGAGACAGATCCTCCCTAAGTTGAGCTGAATTTGTGGACTCCACTTCGCTGAGACTATCAAGCTTGGGAGTCTGTGGCTGGCAGGGCCCCGCTGTCGCAAATGTAACAAATAAAGCTCCCATACGAGCAGCGCACTTTGAGGCTCATACCGTCTACTGGATCTGAAGACAGCAAGTCAGGCACTGCGCTCTGATACCATTGATAGTAGGCTATCTACCATGTGTATTGGACATAGTGGATTCAGGTTCCGTCTTTGACGAGGGTGTTGTGGATACTACAGTTCGGTGTAGTAATAATAGTGTTGTCGTGGGGTGAACCAGTGAAACGTGACGCGCGTCAATGATATCGCCCAGAATTGAGGGTGGTGACATAATTTTCTACGCACTTGGTGCGGTTCACTGACTCCTTCTGATTCGACGTTCCGAGGAGGCTCTTCTGCCCCTCGTTACGTAACAACACGCATAGTTGGATATAAAAGGGAGTTGGGTGTGGGAAGAAGCGCGTGCAACCGCTTTCTTGTGATGTCGCCTACCTTCGTGTGACTGTTGATGACTAATAAACTCGAAAAGGTAGGAAAGTAGGTGAGAGAATTCTGGGATTCCTGTCGCAAAACGAGCTACTTAAATACATGAATTGATACGCTTGCGCGTCGCACTGATGCGGCCTACTCCTATTCTTACAGGGGCACATCTGAGACAAAAGACAGAGGAACATCTCGGAATACCGATATTATCCAGGCTTGCGCGTCGTCTGAATAATATCCGCGAGTCACAGGTTGACGGATGAGTCATGTGTTCACAACATCACCCCATCATCAGTAGGGACCGACTTTCCGCATCCAGTGACATCCCCAAAAAGGAAGGTGCCAAGAACATCACGTTTTTCCTGTCCTTACAAAACGGGCGTCCCCGAACAGCATTCGAGCTCAGTGAACTTTACTCTTAGTAAGCGCGAATAAAATACTTTTATTAAAAAAAGCTATTTCCTTAATTGTACACTTTGTCTTTAGTCATCATCATATGTTTTTTAAGATATAACAAAACAATAAAAATATTTTTATTATCTAATTAGGCTACATCGATATTTTGTCTAAGTCGTACTATGGCGTGTGAAAATGGGGTGCAGGCACGATGAACACGGGCGCACAGAGACTGCGCTGGCCCTGCTGCGCGACGTGTGGGGAGGCGGGCATGGCTTGGCCTCATGTGCCCCTTCACGCGCGAACGGGGCGGCGTGCCCGCGTGCACCCCCCTTCCGCGCGAATGGGGAAGGGCCGGGGGTGGCGTGCCCTCGCGTGCACCCTTCCCGCGCGAATGGGGAAGGGCTGGGTGTGGCGTACCCTCGCGTACCCCCTTCCCGCGCATACGGGGCGTGCAACACCCTTCCGCGCGAATGGGGAAGGGTGGGGCCGGGTGTCGCGGCGCAGCCGGAACGCGACCCCGAAAGCGACAAGTACGACCCGCAGTGCTCGAACGCCTGCTCGGAGCGTGGGAATACGAGATGGATCACGTGCAGACGGCACGCGCGGTAAGCGCATACACCCCTCACCTGTCCACGCACTACCAAGAACCCTGGGAATAGGGACGCCTTATCGGCCGTCATGTGACCCCGGCACGTGACCTGCCTTGGAACATCGAAGAAGAATCCGGAAGAGCCCAGATGAGCTTGTGCCTGAATTGGCTTGTGATTGTGAGTCCGGATGTGATCCGGCTGTGGACTTGGATGTGGGGCGCCTCTAGGCCCTTATCTCCTATCTCTTATCTCTGACTCATGCCATGAGGGCCTTATGCCATTGGCTTCTTGTATTAGGATTCGCAGCTGTGTATTAGGATTCGGTATTCAGGCTGAGCTTGAAAGCTCCCCTGAGGTAGTATAAGTAAAGGGCTTTGGATGCGTTAGAGTCCTTAGCTTTGATATCTTGTGTAATACCTTCCCCTTCGCCAGAGTTGGTTCTTAGGGCACAGAGTGTATAACAGCTTGATTCCTCACTGTCTCATCCCTTCCTTTGTCCTTGTTGCGAGTGTGCTGGAGTTATTGCCCACTACGTGTTCCGCTATAAGTCGTGCTTATCCCCGCCGACTTCTATCTTTATCGACGATTGACTTGGGTCCTTGGACGGCGAATTCCCTTGGACGAAGCGAACAGGCGACGAGGTCACGTGACCTGACAGACGTCCGGAAGGAACGTAACACCGGGGGTGGCGTGCCCTCACATTCCCCATGCGTACGTGGCGGCGCGGCCAAGGGGGAAGGGGAAGGGGACGTGGGCGACATGGAGAGGCAGGGCGGTGTGTCCTCGTGCGCCCCCCTTCCGCGCGAATGCGGAAGGGAGGGGCCGGGGATCGTGAGCTCTCGCGTGCCCCCTTTTTGTGCGTACGGCGCGGCGTGGCCAAGGGGAAGAGGAGGGGCTGGGGGGGATGGGGAGAGGGGGCGGCAAGCCCTGTGCGCACCCCTTCCACACAAATGGGATAGGGAGGGAGAGGGCGGCGCAGACAGGGGACGGGAGGGGGGGAGGAGATGGGGAGAGGGACGGTGTGCCCCCTTCCGCGCAGACGCAGCGGTGTGGACAAGGGGGAAGGGAGGGCCGGGGAGATGGGGAGAACAGGCGGCGGCATGACTGTGCGCCACACGCGAATGGGACACATGGGGGACGAGGGGGAACAGTGCGCCGCCTTCCGCGCGAACGGGGTGGCGCGGACAGGGGGTAAGGGAGAGGAAGGGAAGGGGGTGGCATGCCCTTGTGTGCCCCCCCCCCTTTCTACACGCGAAGGGGCGGGAGTCAGTGCAATGGGGAAGAGGAGGGGACTTACCCATGTGCGCCCCCTTTTTGCGCTCGAACACGGTCAATGCGGGGGAAGGGGAAGACGGGGGAGGGGCCGCTCTTTGCACACCTGACACCCGATTCTGTAGTAAGTACTGTAGCAGTGTGACTGCTGCGCTACGCCAAGTCAAGTGTGCACACTCAACTTAGCGCGGAGACAAGTCACGTGCTAGACATACAGTCACAGTGGAGAATGCAGAACTTATGGACCTTTATACAAAGTCCTAACTGCAAGGGTATCACGCTGTGGCACGCTGAGTGGAGAACCAAGAGGACAAGTTCAGATTGTGACAGAGTAAGGAAGTACAAGAAATACGCACCTGAGTGGAGAACCAAGAGGACAAGTTGGTTCCACTCAGGACGCTACAGGGAAGCTTATATACACTACTGTGGCTGAGTGTGAACTGAGTGTGAACACTATTACTGAGTGTATAGTAAGACTCCATGACTCAGGAGCTGACGCGTCGTATCTATTAATAGCGCTATCTATTGTGCTGACTGATGCACTTGTCATAGCGCTTACGAGCGGCTCCACTTTGCTGAGTAAAACCTAATACAGCAAGTTAGCATAAACTACTAAGCGTGTTCTAGATCCTTCTAGAACCTTCCATAGCCTTCCATCCTTATCTACCAATTGGAACTGTTATACGTATAAGGGACCTAAGTCCCACGATCACGTGCACATGGGTGGCAAACCCTTGTGACTAACTTCGAAGTCTCTGTACTTCGGCCCTTTATATCTTCCTTATATAAATCCGTATAAATACAGAAAAATGAGGAAAATAATACACGTCCATGACAAGTACAGAATCGGGTGGTACGTCTTATTGCGGTGGGGAGGGGAGGGAATGGTGGGGAAAGTTGGGGAGGCGCGCCAGACCCTGCAACGTGCCTGCCACGTACGCTGACATGGCAGGCACGTTGCTTCCGCCACAGGGTCTAGAACGACCCTTCCCCCTCCTTTCCCCTCCTTTGAGGTCGTCGTGCGTCCACTCTCCCTCGCCTACCGCATTCAAAGGGGACGCAAGAGGGCAGGCCGACGCCCCCTTCCCCCGCGTCGCGCGCAGAGAGAGGCGCACGAGGGTAAGTCGCCCACCCACCCCTTCCTTCCCCCGCATTGACCGCCGCCGCCCCCTTCGCACGCAGGTAAGGGGCACACAATGCCCGCCGCCCCTTGGCCTCCCTCCTTTCTCCCCCATCCGCACCGCCACGTTTGCGCGGAAGGGGGGCGCACGAGGGCATGCCGCCGCCGCCGCCGTTCCCCTTTCCCCAGCTTGGCGCACCCCATTCGTGCGGAAAGCGGGCGCATGGGCACTTTGCCCCTCCCCTTCCCTCTTGGTCGCGCCACACTGTACGCGTGGAATGGGCATGCGACCCCCCGGCCTCCTTTCCCCATTTGTGCGGAAGGGGGCACTCCGCTTGTTGCGTTTGTGCCCGAGATGCCCGAGGAGTTCCTTGAAGAGGACGATGTCCGCGCGTTTGGGTCTATGACTCAGGAGCATTACGACACGTGGAGGCACATTGAGGCGAGTTTCCCATCGACTTAGAGGAACGAGAGCTGGCCATCACGTGACCTGGCACGTGACCCGCCTAGAGCTGGTCCAGAAGGGTCCGGATGAGCTTGCACCCGGATCGGAGTGTGATACGTGACTGATGTGACTGCTGACTTGTACGGCCTTTGATTGGGTTGTGATATTAGGGTTTGTGGCTGTGTATTAGGGTTGCTGGGCTTGAAAGCTCCAGCCCTAGTAGTATAAGTAGAGGGGCGTTCGCGTACGAACCCCTTAGCTTTGATATCTTGAGGAATACCTTCCCTTCCCTGCGCCTTAGCTCCTTGTCCTGTGTGCATAACTCTTCGTTGTCATCAGCTTCCTGCTATAAGTCGTGCACGTCGCCGACTTCTCCTTCATCATACTCGACTTCGCCATTATCGTTCTCTGCTTCGCTTACCTTGGTCACGCCTTGCGTATCGCCCTAGCCGTCGCCTACGGGATACTGAAGACCTTCGACGCGTATACTCAGCAAACCGGTCCCAAATCCAAGTCGGATTGATACGTCCAGAAGGAACGTAACACCGCTCCTCCACTCTGAGTCCACCCCGCCCCTCCACGCAGCCCCGTTCGCGTGGACAGGGGGCGTGCGAGGGCCCGCCGCCCCCTCTCCCCATCCCCCCCAGCCCCTCCTCTTCCCCTTGGCCGCGCTGTGCCGTACGCGCGAAAAGGGGGCACGTGAGAGCTCGCGATCCCTGGCCCCTCCCTTCCGCATTCGCGCGGAAGGGGGGCGCATGAGGACACACCGCCCTGCCTCTCCGCGTCGCCCGTGTCCCCTTCCCCTTCCCCCTTGGCCACGCCGCCACGTACGCGTGGGGAATGTGAGGGCACGCCACCCCCGGCCCCACCCTTCCCCATTCGCGCGGAAGGGTGTTGCACGCCCCGTACGCGCGGGAAGGGGGTACGCGAGGGTACACCACACCCAGCCCTTCCCCATTCGCGTGGGAAGGGTGCACGCGAGGGCACGCCACCCCCGGCCCTTCCCCATTCGTGCGGAAGGGGGGTGCACATGGGCATGCCGCCCCGTTCACGCGTGAAGGGGCGCACGAGGCCAAGCCGTGCCCACCTCCCCACATGTCGCGCAGCAGGGCCGGCGCAGTCTCTGTGTGCCCGTGTTCATCGCGCCCGCACCCCGTTTTCGCGCGCCATAGTATGACTTAGACAAAATATCGATGTAGCCTAATTAGATAATAAAAATATTTTTATTGTTTTGTTATATCTTAAAAAACATATGATGATGACTAAAGACAAAGTGTACAATTAAGGAAATAGCTTTTTTTAATAAAAGTATTTTATTTGCGCTTACTAAGAGTAAAGTTCACTGAGCTCGAATGCTGTTCGGGGACGCCCGTTTTGTAAGGACAGGAAAAACGTGATGTTCTTGGCACCTTCCTTTTTGGGGATGTCACTGGATGCGGAAAGTCGGTCCCTGTCGTCAGTCTCTTGTGACTCCTGTCACAATCAGGAAACGAAAAATCGAGAAAGGAAAACGGGGACCGTAACGTAAAAATACAATCATCAAAAACAATCTGGACGTGGAGTGGCGAAGTATTTTCATCGAAGGCTGGAAGATCCCGGAACATTTTTTTGTTGTTTTTGTCTTCACATCGCTGCCATGTCCTTCTTCTGCAGATCAGAGCTTGCGAACCACAAGGCATTTTGAGAATGAGAAGACGGAAAATATCGCTGGAGTCTGGCACCGTTGTACAGATTCTTGAGAATGTAACCATGTCGCGTCTGCAGTTGGTATGTATTTTTATCAGTAACGTCTCGAATGATGAAAGGACCATCCCAGCGCGGGTGGAGCTTTGTAAATCATACCGGCTTCATGCCATCTCTTCACCATATCTCCAATACCAAGCCCTTTTTCACGGTACTGGTCCTCTCGCTGAGACGCTTCTTTTTCCAGTCGGGCTTCTGCGCGATCGTTGGCTTCTCGACGGAACCGAGCCAGATCTTGAACATGTTCCAGCCGTCGCTGCTGGATGCGCCCAATTTCTTGGTCCGTCGGATTACATTGGAAAATCTCGAAGATCCTTTCACTCGGTAAGCGTGCTTCTCTTCCGTATGTTAGAAAGAAAGGTGACACACCCATAGATGAGCTGGTGTGTGCCCGATGAGCGAGCAGGGCGTCGGGGAGCAGTTCATCCCACTGGTTTTGTCTCTGAGGGGCGGTCATCTTCGCTAACATCTGTGTCAGGATGTCATTAAACTTTTCGAGCCTTCCATTGGTCTGAGGATGATAGGGCGAGGTGCGCAGGTGTTGGATCTCAAGCCGATGAAGCATGTTCTGCATGTCATAAGATAAGAACTCTCCTCCGTTGTCGGTGAGGACGCTCATTGGCTTCCCGTAGGTGTAGACGATGTAGCGGAGCATGTCGACAACAGCATTGCTCAATCGCTGAGGCAGAGCTTGGGCAATAGTCCAGTCAGTCCCCAAGTCCATTGCCGTGAGCAAGTACCGATTGCCTTTCAATGTCTTCGGGAGAGGACCCACGAAGTCAAAGGCCCATGCGTCGCCAGCATCAAGTCGCCAGCATCAACTCTCAGGATGGGGTGGAGAGGTTGCAGAGATGTGGGTTCGCGGTGAGTGAACTGGCAATGTTCACAGGTCTTCAGCGTATGCTCAGTGATTTCTTGTGCATACGGGATGTTCACTCAGGTCCGGAGCGCAGCCAGGATAGCCTTTACTCCCAAGTGTCCTAGCTCCTGATGGATCGTTTGTACCATCTCTTCGGCCATGTCTTGTGTTGTCGGGACTTCTACTACGACTTTTTCTCCCCATCAATTTGGGATTGTCTTGCACAGAACGTCGCCGTTCAAGAGGTACGATCCATTGCCTACTACTGACGGTTCCTCGCCTTGTTGCAGGCGCCTCTTGTACTCTGCGAACGTCTGGAAGATGGCACTGTGATCTTTTACAACATCTTCGAACAGGTTCAGCGGGGTGGCAAAGAGTGGGACGAGGGTCTTGGAATCTGGTACGTCCTGATGTCCCTTCCTTCGCGACAAGGCGTCGGCTACGAGCTGATGTCTTCCTGGCCTGTAGATGATTTCGACATCGAAATGAGCGATGTCATCCACAAAGCGTGCAAGTCAACGACCAAGGTTCTTCTGCGTTAGGAAATATTTAAGGGATTCATGATCAGTGTGTACAAGGATTGGGGATCCCTCGACGTAACCTCTCCATTTGTGTAACGTGTATACGATCACGAGCATTTCTCTCTCTTGCACAGAATACCTTTGTTCGGTGGGTGTCATGCACCGCGATTTGAAGGCAATAGGCCATAAGTCTTTTTCTTTAAATTTGAAACGGTCTTTTTGCTCACCAGCCTCTTTCCCCTTCGTTAAATCAGCAGATGGGTTGCAAGTCTGCTGAAGTACGGCGCCCAGACAGTCTTCAGAAGTGTTGGTGTCTATTACGAATAGCCGCCAAGGTGTGGGGTGGATGAGCAAGTCGGCTGAGGTTAGTGTGTTCTTTAATTGCTTCATGGCCGACTCACAATCATTGTTCCACTGGATAGGTGTTCCTCGGCGTGGACTTCCTTCCAACAGTTTGTACATTGGACTGGCGGTCTTTGCAAACTCTCGTATGAACCGACGATAGTAACCGGCGACATTCAAGAAGCCTCGTACCTTGGAGATCGTCGTACAGGATGGCCACTTCAAAATCGCGTCGACCTTTTCGGGATTCGTCCAAAGACCTTCCCCAGATGCTATGTGACCTAGGTAAAGTATAAAGGGACGACCCCACGTACATTTCTTCTCATTCAGGATGAGGCCATGCTTATCAAGCGCACGCACGACATCCAGGACATTTTGTACATGCTCGTCCTCTTTTGAAGAGAAGACGATCATGTCGTCCAAGTAGACCATAGCGCAGCGATCAATAAAGGTGCGTAGGATCTCGTTCATCATGCACTGAAAGGTGGTGGGGGCGTTCGTGAGCCCAAAGGGCATTACACGAAACTGGAAATGGCCATATTGGCAGGTAAACACTGTTTTCTCCTTTGCATCATCGGCTAATCGTACCTGCCAGTACCCGCTGCGAAGGTCCAAGCATGTGAAGTGCTTTGCTCCTGCAAGGTTTCGATAACATTCGTCTATCTGCGACAATGGATAGGCGTTCGATTTGGTAAGTTTATTGAGGGCGCGATAGTCAATGCAGATGCGCGACATACCGTCCTTCTTTGGGACTGGGAGGAGGGGTGACAACCAGGGCGACTCAGAAGGTTCGATTACCCCCTCATTGAGGCCTTTGTCGATGAAGCTCTTGATAGATTTGTGCTCGACAGGTGTAAGAGGACGTCCGTAGCGTCTCAATGGCTTCGCGTCCCCGACGTCAATTTGGTGTACCCATTTCCGAAGGGGCAGAAAACCCACCTTGTCCCTGAAAGCACCAGGTATGGCCTCCTTGACGAGGCGTTTCAGGCGCTCACCAAACTTCTCTTTAGCGATTTCAATACTCCCATTGTTGGTGACCGTCGAGTCGTTGTCCCATGCGACCGCGTTTTCTGACATATTGTAACGCCACCACTGGCATTAGTCCGACTTGGACTGCGAAAGGGCGTTCACGACTTAGCGAAATATCTTCAATACAAGTCACGTGACTTAGATATGTGTACACGGCGCTTAGTAGTGCACGTGACCGTTGGTGATTAAGCACTAGGACGTCCGAGTCACTAGGCTATCGATGAAGACGACTTGCTCCGAGAGACAAGCGAACTGCACGCAAGATGAGAAGAGAGGGAAGTGGTGATTGAAGAAGACCAAGATGGCTTATCTTGGTCTTATCGAGCCACTATTTATACATGTCTGAGGATGCTTTAAAGCTCCTCCCGAATCCGTACTACGAGTAGCAATAACAGCTCGAACCCTATTACCGCTGTCCTAGGAATGACTCATGCCACACCAGCATGTGATACTACTTCTACTGCTGACTGAGACGATTGTCCATGACACATTACGACTTACTAACGAGGTCATCACCGTAGGTAAGTGTCCACTTCGCGTACCGTGACATCACCCCCTTTTCAGCCGCGACGACCCCGGCGCCGAATAGGTCCGATACCTCCCAACCATCCCTCCTGAACCGACTCAACTCGGTTATGAATGTCCGCCATCTCCAACTGGAACTTGCTGCGAGCGAGCTCGCCTTGAACGCCTCCCAATGCTTGGGCCAGGGCGTGGAGCCGCTGTTCGATCCGCTCAGCCTCGTGTCTGTATTCGCGGTAGCGATGTAACTCAGCTTTAAGCCCCATGTCATGCAGGGCGTTGACCGCGGTGTCGAGGCGATGTTGGTTCGCGTGGCCTTGGATGAGGGAGTACGTCTCCTCCGGCGAATAGTGAGGCTTGCCTCGCTCCCGAACTTGAGGCTCCACGTACAGCGGCTTGGAGAAGGTCTTGTCGCTGTCGGATGCTAGAGTGAGGACGATGGGGTCCGGGTTCATGATGACTTGGACATACGGGGCTTGGGTAGTGACACCGCGCGAGTCGGTGATGGGGAAGTGAACGAACTTCTCCCCCCGGTTGTGTACGTAACCGTGAGGGGCGAAGCGGGAGTCGGTGAGGCGGCGGTGAAGGACGGCGAGGTGGTGGGATACGGGCGTATCGTCGTGGACGATGTCACCCCTGTAGAGGGGGTGGCCCACAGTGTCGCATGTGTAGGGGGTTTCGTTCGGGTGATCAGAATCGGTTGACTGAATAATGGACGCATGCTCAGCTGGGTACCACTCCTTCAGCTCGCGCTCGGGCTGTTCCTGGATGGCGCGCGCATCATCGCGTCGAAGAGTTTCCTCCTCTCCAGGATCCTCGTTCTCCTTGTCGCTGCCGTCGACCACTGCTCGAGCTTCCACATTTCTGCTGTGAACCTCCACTCCTCCCATCGCCGGGTTGCTGAGCTCTTCTTCCGCTTCGACCCAGTGTTCGACTCGTACCGGGAGAGGTCGAGGAGAGGCAGACTGACTGTCTCTGAGAGCGCTACGAAGCCTACGCACTTGGGCCTCGGTGTATGGCGCGGAGTTGAGCCGCTGGCCGTCATGGCTGAGGAGCCAGAAGGTTTCGGGGGCGTTGGGGTTGTCGACGTCCTCAACAGGGGCGATGTCTTTGAGGGCGTCGTTGAGTTCTTGGTAGGTGAGGGATTCCCCGATGAAGGGAGCGACAGTGGTGGAAGCGGTGGAAGTGGGAAGAGACATGTCTGGTTGAGTGAAGAATCCAGTGTTGGGGAATGGAGGGAACTTAGCGTCGTCTGCTCTGCTTATATGGGCTTTGTTGGCTGTTGAACTCCGCTCATACTCCGCTATGGCTTCGTCAGCGAAGACATCATCTTTGTTGACCCACTGGTTCTCTGAGTCTGGGTACCCTTTCCATTTCACGAGGTACTGAAGCTTCTTGCGTCTGCCGAACTGCCGGGAGTCTAGGACTCGTTCGATTTCATATTCTTCTTCGCCATCTACTAGATCCGGTGGGGGGCACTGGAAGTTTTTCCCATGGAGCGTCGTTTTGCGATAGGGCGTGAGTAGATCGATGTGAAACACAGGGTGGATACTCCACTGCGTGGGGAGTTCGAGCTGGTAATTGACAGGTGACAGTACTCGTGTGATCTTGAAGGGTCCGTGTCGGCGCGCCGCGAGTTTTGCCGTTGGTTGATTGGTTCGAAGGTGTCGGCCTTCTAGCCATACCTGATCCCCTATCTGGTACTTGGGCGTATCTCGGTGTTTGATCCACAGCGATTGGGCTTTTTGTATAAGATCTTGAGCTTCTTTCCGTGCTTCTCGGAATTGTTGGAGTCGCGTGAGTACCTGGGGAATGGGGGAGGGCTTATCGATCCAATCAGTGCGCGGGTCGTATCCCATCATGTGCAAGAATGGAGACTTCCTTGTTGCCTCGTGTGGCCAGCTGTTGTGAGCGAATTCTGCCATTGGTAGGAATCGCGCCCAGTTATCTTGACGCTCGTTGGTCCAGAACCTCAGATACTGTTCTAGCCATTGATTGGTACGTTCTGATTGTCCATCCGTCCGGGGGTGGTAGGCCGTGGAAATGTTCTGGTAAATTCCTAAGATTCGACATAGTTCGTGGGTGAATTTTGACGCGAAGCGTGGGTCTCGGTCGCTAATGATTTTTGCCGGTAGTCCGAATCTCCGAAACATGTGGGTGATGTACAGGGCTGCAGTTTCTTCCGCCGTTATCTCTTCGACACAAGGGATAAAGACGGACACTTTGGTGCAGTCGTGGTCGGTTACCGTGAGGATTGAGTCGTGCCCTTGGGATACGGGGAGTTTAGTGATGAAGTCAAGGGCTATAACTTCAAAGGGCTTAGTGTCGGTCATAGGCGTAATGGGGACTAGCGGTGCTTTCGTGGGTCGGTTGTTGACTTTGTGGCGTTGGCACTCCGCGCATCCTTGGACGTATTCGGTCACGTGTTTCAGCATGTGCGGCCACCAGTGACTTCGTTCGATGATTCGAGTTGTGCGTTTGATTCCTGGGTGGCCGTATACTGGGGGGTTGTGATGGTTGGCGATGATAGTGCGTATGGCGTCTTGCCCTCCTGTGACTACTCGCGCGCCTTGTTGATACCAGACCCCTTCGACCTTTTTGAGTTTGTGAGGGTCCACCCATGGGCGTAGGATGTCTTCGTCTTGCTCAAGCGTTTCCGGGGTTTGCGTGGTTAGGGTCCTGACAAAGACTTCTTCCGGTAGTACCGTGACTCCTTCATTGTCGTCGTCTCCTCGGTTGTAGTCGGGTCGTCTGGACAGTGCGTCTGCGCGGCCGTTGTTGATCCCTTTGATGTGGTGAATCTCGAAGTCATATTCCATGAGTTCCAGGACTTCTTGGGCTACGCGACGACTTATCTTTTGGGGGGATTTCCAGTGCGTGAGGTTGAGATGGTCCGAGAAGATCTTGATCTTGTGTGGAGATCCTGCCAGGAATGACCTCCAGTGTCGCAGTGCTTTAACGATGGCTAAGAGTTCTAGATCATAGATGTCGTAGTTGCGTTCTGCTTCGTTCAGTGTGGCTGAGAAGTATCCGATGGGGTGTCTTTTCCCGTCTTTCTTCTTCTGTAGGAGGACTGCTCCCACTGCATATCCAGACGCGTCTACTTCAAGTTCGAACTGGTCCGTCAGGCTAGGGTGTGCGAGTACCGGTTCACTAGTAACGAGGTTTTTGAGGGTTTGGAAGGCTTTCTCTTCGTCCTTGCCCCACGTCCATTCGGTGTCCTTGCGCGTGAGTTTGTTGAGGGCTTGTGCGTATGTTGCGAAACCGCGAATGAAGAGTCGGTAAAAATTGCAGAAGCCTAAGAAGGAGCGTACGTCGCGCACCTTCGTGGGGCGGGGCCAATCCCGTATGCCTGAAATTTTTACGGGGTCCATGCGAGTTACCCCCTTTTCAAGGATTACCCCCAGGTAATCCATTCGCGGTTGGTGGAAAAGGCACTTCTCTGGTTTGAAGTAGAGGTCGTGGTCGAGTGCTACTTGTAGTACAGCGCTGACGGCTTCGATATGGGCTTGTAGTCCGGCTTCCTCGGTCGTGGCGATGCTGATGTCGTCCATGTAGACTCTGATGATGGTCCCTCGCGATTGGTAGTAGAGGATAATGTCGCCTAGGATGTCGTTCATCATGTTCTGGAAGGTCGCCAGTGAGTTGGTGAGTCCGAAGTACATGACGAGTGGTTCGAAAAGTCTGTATTTAGTCTTGAACGCGGCTTTAGGTTCGTCGCCTTCCTTAACTCGTATGTTGTTATACCCCCACCGCACGTCGAGTTTGGTGTAGATGTGTCCGTTTCCCAAGTCGTTAATGAGTTCTGCCATGAGCGGTAGTGGGTATTGGTTACGCACGGTACACACATTGATCTTCCGATAGTCTTGCACGGGTCGCAACTTGCCATCTTTCTTCTTGATAAAGAAGAAAGACGATGCGTATGGTGATTTCGAAGGTCGTATATAACCCATTTTGAGCTGTTCGTCGAGCCATTTGCGGAGTTGTTGATCTTCGTCTTGCGACATGGGATAGACTTTGCAGTCGATGCTTGCTGGGGTGCCTGGTTTGAAGTCGATGGCATGGTCCCATGGTCGCGAAGGTGGAAATCGGTGAGACGCTTCTTCGCTGAATATTTTTGCAAAGCGCTGGTATGGTTCTGGTATGATTGCCGCGACCGTGTTCTGATTAGCGGCGATAGCCAGTTCTGTAGCTGTGGTACGTATCTGGCATTCCTCCTCGAGTTCTTGTACGATATTTTCTCTCTCTTGTTGGGTAATCGCGCTTGCTATTGTAGTTTGTGGTTCTGTGGGGTTAATTGATCGGAGTACCACTGGGAGCGCGTCTTCATGGATGGTGGCGTGGGTCCAGCTAATGGTTGGTTCGTAGGTGGCTAGCCAGGGGTATCCGAGGACTAGCTCTTCATTTCCGATGTCCGTGACTAGGAATCTCATGACTTTGTTAATTCCGTTGGTTTGGACGTCTAAGTCGACGAAGTGAGTGATGGACCCAGCTTTGTTTTCTGTATTATCTATGTTCCATATTTTTTTGGGTCGCTCGAGGGCTCGTAGCCCGAGGCCCATGCGTTTAGCGAACGCTGGTCTTATGAAGTTGTTGGTGGCACCCGAATCAACGAGTCCTTTAATGTTGGCCATGGAGTAACTGGTGCGAATCGAGACTGGAATTCGAAGCGAACGGTAGTGAGTCATGATTACAGAGTTACAATTAACTGCCCTCACCCAGGCCGATGGGTTTAGGCGTCCTGAAAACCCTCTTGGGTCCACAGGTCTTTGAATATGAGGTCCTTGACCTCGTCACTAGCTCCTCGTATAGTGTCCATCCATCCTTTTGCCTGTTCCTCGGCTGTGGCTTCTGCGCATCTAGCGGTTGTGGGTTCTTGACTATAATAGTCCGTTTCCGCACCGCGACTCGTGCTTGCGCGTGGTTGGTACTGCTGTCTTTGCTTTCTAGGACGCGTGCAGTCCCGTGAGAAGTGGCCAGGGTTGTTACAATTGTAGCAGATGACTTCCCTTATGTCTCTGCGTTGTCCGCCTCCTCTCGGTTGTCCCGGTCCCCCGCGCGGTGGGAAAGGTGGTTTGGGATCCCCTACCATTGCGAGCCTTGCGCGGGTTCGATCCGCCGACGTGTCCATCGTGTTTGGATCATATCGTGGCGGTGGGTAGCGGGGCGGTCCCCAGGTCGGGGCGTACCCTCATGGTTGGCTTTGACGCGCGGGTGGTCCTCGGGACGGTGCGCTAGTGAGGTTGAGCCGGGCGCGTAGATGGATGTACTGCTTTTGTCGGCGTACGGCCGCATCCTTCCATTCGTTGAAGCTCTGCGGGTCGTCCAATTCGTAGATTTTGGTGAACAGGGCCTTGGGTAATCCCGCCGTGAAGCGGTCCAGTGTTTGGCGGTCGTTGAGGCGATAATCAGCCTTCCGTGCCAGCTGTTCAAAGTTGGTGACGTACGAGTCAATATCGTCTCCGATCATTTTGAAGCCCCTGGCCAGGGTAGCTTGTGCTTCCTCTTGTTCAAGGACGTTTGAGAATCAATCCGTGAATCCTGCGGTTAACGTGTCCCACAGGTATTCATCGTACCTACTCCGTCCATGGCGGAGTTCGTTGTTGAGCCATTGCAAGAACCCGAGTGTCCAGTTCGCCACCTGAGGTCCTTTGATAAAGCCTAGGAAGAGTAGGCATCGTCGATAGACATTGGTCATGATCGGCGCTTCTACGTTTTGTCCCCAGTAAATGTGCCATTGAGTGAGGAATGACTCGTACTCTTTGCGGTTGCCATCGAAGACGCTTGGAGTTTCTCCGGCTAATCTTTCTGCTCCATGAGGCGGGCCTGCAGGGGGTCCCTCAGGTGGCGGCCCTCCTGGCGGGGGTGGTGGTCCTCCTCCGAAGGGGTTGCCTCCTCCTCCGCCGAAGTGCGGAGGTCCTCCTCCCCTTGGTGGGTTTGGGGGACCTTGGCCGAATCCGCCTCCGGGTCTCCTGGGTGGGGCGGGTTCGCTAGCCCCTGGCGGTGGGTCTGGAAGGTCAGGGCCTACTGCGCGGAATATAGCCGCATTGTCCGCCGTCATGCGTCGTCCCGTCGCGGGGTTGATAGGTTGTAAGTAGGCTTCAGCCTCTTCGGTGATACGTCGTACTTCTTCTGTTGCGAGTTCTTCTTGGGTTACGGTGGCAGTAGCCATCTCTGCGGGGGCATGTACGTGGATTGTCTCTGGTTCGTTCAGGCGTAAGGACTCAGCTGTCTGTATCACTTCTTCGATCTCTGGTTCGTCTTCGTCGTTGGAGGTTTCTTCGTCGCCGCTTGTTTCTGAGCGGGCTGGGGTCCCGGGTTCGGAGGTGCTGGGTTCTTCTTCTGGTTGTCCGTCAATTCGTCCCCACTGTTCTCTGGTAGGTAGTCCTCTGGCGTCGATGTCGCAATTGAAGTTTCTTCCTGCTGGTCGTACCGCGTCGAATCGATTGTCTATGGGGTTCCACGTAATCTCCACCCAACAGAGGTTGTCAAAGTTGAACTCAACTGGTTGATATCGAGTTGGTCCCGATGCGAAGTCTACGAAGTATCCGGTTTCCCCTCGGTATTCTCTCCACCTAGCTGCCCCTAGGAATTGTACTGGTACGTTGCGGTCTCCCCTTCGTTCGAGGGAGTAGGTTTGAAAGTTCCTCCACTGGTCTCGAGTTGTGAACGCCACGGTGAGGGATCTTGGTCTTAATGTAACGCCACCACTGGCATTAGTCCGACTTGGACTGCAAAAGGGCGTTCACGACTTAGCGAAATATCTTCAATACAAATCACGTGACTTAGATACGTGTACACAGCGCTTAGTAGTGCACGTGACCGTTGGTGATTAAGCACTAGGACGTCCGAGTCACTAGGCTATCGATGAAGACGACTTGCTCCGAGAGACAAGCGAACTGCGCGCAAGATGAGAAGAGAGGGAAGTGGTGATTGAAGAAGACCAAGATGGCTTATCTTGGTCTTATCGAGCCACTATTTATACATGTCTGAGGATGCTTTAAAGCTCCTCCCGAATCCGTACTACGAGTAGCGATAACAGCTTGAACCCTATTACCGCTGTCCTAGGAATGACTCATGCCACACTGGCATGTGATACTACTTCTACTGCTGACTGAGACGATTGTCCATGACACATTACGACTTACTAACGAGGTCATCACCGTAGGTAAGTGTCCACTTCGCGTACCGTGACACATATGATGTAGGAACGCGGGAGGACGAGGTCCTTGATGCGGGAGCCGAAGGTGCCAGGCGATCTTCGTTAGCAAGTTCGACGCCTTTTGCCTTTCCTGAGAGAGGAGTGGCTTGATGAGGATGCAGGTGCGTTTGTCTGGATGGGTAAGTTCGTATGCGTCGTCATCTCATCGCAGGACGGCGTCATGTCTTTTAAGCCAGGTACGTCCCAAGAGTAAGTCATAGCGGAACTGAGATGCGTCATCCAGGATGTAAGCATAGCACTTAGAGATCAAGCCTCCAATCCTGAGCGAGAACGACGCAAAGGCAGTAGTTGTTGTCCGTCCAGCGCCGACAATCTCCCAGGTAGTGATCGGGAAGATCTGGGCTCACCTTCTGTGCGGTGAGATAATTCGACTCTGCTCCCGTGTCGAGTATTGTGTTAACCGAGATGAAGGCGGGTACGGTGGTTGATGAATTGGACTTTGGAGGGCCGATTTCCACTGCGTAGATGGGTAAGCCGGGATGCGCAACATTGTAGACTTCCAAGGGGCTCTCTTTGGTCCCTTTCAAGACGTCACTGGGAGGAGAACAGTTGCCACTATTCCGCAAAGTGTTACGTCCCATAAAAGGAAGGTGCCAAGAAAGTCATGTTGTTGGATTCCAAAACGAGACCGTCACTCCAATTAGCGTTCGAACTCAGATTGGGAGAACTTTCCTTTAGTCAGCGTACATAAACATGTTTTGTTTTTATTGTTAAGTTAACTTATGTTTAAAACAAGAATTTTATTTTATTGTTATTAGCTAACTACTTTACATGGATTTTTCTAAGTCGATCTACTGGTGCGGGGTGCCCGCCGTTCGCGCGTGCAGCCTCGCCCCGGCTTCGCTTCGCCTCGTTCACGACACCCTCGCCATCACACTCTCCCTTTCGCACCCGCGCTCCGATGTGCATATCCTTCCGGTCGTGCGCGGCTCCCCCACCGGGTTGCGCTCCGTCCCGCCTCGCCCGCATACCCTTCGCGTGACTCCTCCGCTCGCGCTTGGGTTGCATCGTCCCTCATTCCGTGTACCCCCTTCGCGTGTGTGCGTGCGGCCCTCCCCCTTGCATGCACCTCTTCTCGGGCGCGGGGTGTAACCCTGGGGTAGCACACCCCGCGCGGAGGGGGCTGGGCTGGGCGCACCGACCCTCTTGCATCCCCGGGGGTGCGCCGGCGCGGCGGGGAGCGTAAACACCGGGCTGGCGTAGCCCGTGTGGAGGGGGCGGACGCGCTGACCCTCCCCCTTGCGTGCACGGGTGGCGGGGGGCCGGACTGGCATGGCCTGCGTGGAGGGGTGGGCGCGCCGTCCCTCCTCTCGTGAATGCAGGCAGGGCGGGGCGGGGCGCGGTGCGTGGGATTGGGCTGGTGTCGCCCGCGCCGAGGAGGGCTGAGCTGTGCGCGCCGTCCCTCCCCTTGCGTGCGTGGGCGGGGCGGGGCTGGACGCACCATCCATCCTCTTGCGTACGCGGGCAGGGCGGGGCGCGTGGGGCTGGGCTGGTGTTGCCCGCGCCGAGGAGGGCTGGGCTGTGCGGGGCTGTGACGCACCGTCCGTCCTCTTGCGTACGTGGGCAGGGCGGGGCGCGTGGGGTTGGGCTGACGTGGCCCACGCGGAGGGGTGGGCGCACCGTCCCTCCTCTCGCGAATGCGGGCGGGACGGGGCGCGTGGGGCTGGGCAGGCGTCGCCTGCGCTGAAGGGGACTGGGGTGGGCACGCTGTCCTCCGTGCGCCGGCAGGGAGGGGCCGGGGTGACGTGCCCTCATGCGCACCTTTTCCGCGCGAATGGGGCAGATGTTGGGAAGGGAGGGGCCGGGGGGCGGCGGGCCCGCGCGAACGTGGTGGCCCAGACACGGGGGAAGGGCCCGCACGCCCCTTATCTGCGTGCGAAGGTGCGGCGGCGGTCAATGCGGGGGACAGAGTGGGTGAGCGACTTACAGCGGCGCGCGATGCAGGGGAAGGGGAGGAGGTGGACGAGGGAGGCGGGAGGAGAGGGGGTGTACTGGTGCCAGAATTGGCACAGGACGGAGGGATGTGATGGGGGATGTAATGGGGATGGCTGGACCCTGTGGCGGAAGCAAGTCGTGCCTGCCACGTCAGCGTACATGGCACGCCTCACCCTCACTACCCAGTTCTGTAAGAATTGGGTCTCCCATTCGCGGACGCAAGAGGACAGGCCGACGCTCCTCCCCTTCCCCTGCATCGCGCGCCGTCGTAAGTCGCTCAACCCACTCTGTCCCCCGCATTGACCGCCGCCGCACCTTCGCACGCAGATAAGGGGCGCGCGGGCCCTTCCCCCGTGTCTGGGCCACCACGTTCGCGCGGGCCCGCCGCCCCCCGGCCCCTCCCTTCCCAACATCTGCCCCATTCGCGCGGAAAAGGTGCGCATGAGGGCACGTCACCCTGGCCCCTCCCTGCCGGCACACGGAGGACAGTGTGCCCACCCCAGTCCCCTTCAGCGCAGGCGACGCCTGCCCAGCCCCACGCGCCCCGTCCCGCCCGCATTCACGAGAGGAGGGACGGTGCGCCCACCCCTCCGCGCGGGCCACGTCAGCCCAACCCCACGCGCCCCGCCCTGCCCGCGTACGCAAGAGGACGGACGGTGCGTCACAGCCCCGCACAGCCCAGCCCTCCTCGGCGCGGGCGACACCAGCCCAATCCCACGCACTACGCCCCGCCCCGCCCCGCCCGCATTCGCGAGAGGAGGGACGGCGCGCCCACCCCTCCGCGCGGGCCATGCCAGTCCGGCCCCCCGCCGCCCGTGCACGCAAGGGGGAGGGTCGGCGCGTCCGCCCCCTCCACACGGGCTACGCCAGCCCAGTGTTTACGCTCCCCGCCGCGCCGGCGCACCCCCGGGGATGCAAGAGGGTCGGTGCGCCCAGCCCAGCCCCCTCCGCGCGGGGTGTGCTACCCCAGGGTTACACCCCGCGCCCGAGAAGAGGTGCATGCAAGGGGGAGGGCCGCACGCACACACGCGAAGGGGGTACACGGAATGAGGGACGATGCAACCCAAGCGCGAGCGGAGGAGTCACGCGAAGGGTATGCGGGCGAGGCGGGACGGAGCGCAACCCGGTGGGGGAGCCGCGCACGACCGGAAGGATATGCACATCGGAGCGCGGGTGCGAAAGGGAGAGTGTGATGGCGAGGGTGTCGTGAACGAGGCGAAGCGAAGCCGGGGCGAGGCTGCACGCGCGAACGGCGGGCACCCCGCACCAGTAGATCGACTTAGAAAAATCCATGTAAAGTAGTTAGCTAATAACAATAAAATAAAATTCTTGTTTTAAACATAAGTTAACTTAACAATAAAAACAAAACATGTTTATGTACGCTGACTAAAGGAAAGTTCTCCCAATCTGAGTTCGAACGCTAATTGGAGTGACGGTCTCGTTTTGGAATCCAACAACGTGACTTTCTTGGCACCTTCCTTTTATGGGACGTAACACTTTGCGGAATAGTGGCAACTGAGGAGAACTCATGTCGTGCGTTGGCGAGGGGAGCTCAGCGAATACAGGGGAGACGGGTCGCCAATCTGTTCCTGAAGATGAATCGTCAAGAAACAAAGGTGAGATGGGTCACCCTTCTTCTTCCTCAGAGGCAGCTTTGAAAAATCTGTTAGATGTGGGTCGCAGCTTCCTCTTCCAAGTCACCCCGGAAGGATTCACTACATCCTCGCTAGGCGAACCAGGATCCTCGGGAGACATGAAACGAACAGGCGGCCACTGCTCGCTCCAGTCCACTTCAGCTCCCTCGCATTGGCTGTAGACCACTCTGGCTAAGTCTTCTTCGTCCGCCTCGGTGAGTGGCCCGCATTTATCTTCCATCATATTAGCCTCAGTAACAAGATACTGCAGTTCCAAATCCGGCTTGTCGGGGTCGTAGCTCTCCGGTACGTACTCCTCGGATGCGTAGCGCTCGGGCGGATACTGCAATTCAGGTTTGGGCTTCTCGGCTTCTACTTCTTCAGACTGATACTCTTCCATTGCAGGCTCTTCAACTTCCTCAAAAAGATGCAAGGGCTTCATCATCCTGAAGCGTCTGGCCACAACTCGCTTCTCCGCTCTGTTCGCGGGGCATCGAGGGGGCTTTCGACAGTCTCACGCGAAGTGCCCGGATTCATTGCAATTATAGCAACGAGCCGAGGTGGGTGGTTTGCGCGGGTCCCGACTCATGTTCATTGCGTCTAGGTCCATGGGCTCGGGATGGGTCGTTGAAGCTGAAGAGGTTAGGTAAGGCATAGTGGTCGAGGCTGGGCATGTCGAGGATGACGACAGGGCACGATACTTCTTGAAGGGTTTCAGGGATCCCGTATGGGTCACCAGTGTTGCGTTAGGCCTGTCCTAACGATGCTCGACTTGAGCGGGGACAGAGTGGCAGGGTATGTGGAGAGCGACTTAGCGAATACGAGTACACGACCTCAGAAGGAACGTGACCACTACTAGCACTGGGGCGAAGTCCACCAGGCGCACGTGCTGCTGGGCGATCTGCCTGATCAAGGCCAGACGCGATAGGAGACAAAGGACGAGGAGGACGCAGACAAGGAGAGAGGGGAACAGGATCGGATAAGGATTCAAGAAGACCAAGCTAAGGAGCTCGGTCTTCGCACTACCCACTAGATATACAGTTGACGAGGAGCTTTGAAGCTCCTCCGGAATGTAAGGTACCCAGTAGCCATAATAGCTCGAACCCTACTACGACTGTCCTAGGTATGAGTCAAGTCCGTACTGCGCGACATGTGATAACTACAACAAGCTGACTGAGACGACTGTCCCTGACTAATACTAGGGTAGTCAGAACCCCGTGAGACTGTAGTCCGTACCGATGAGTCCGATCGCAACATCACCCCCTTTTCAGGTGCGACGCCCCGACGCTCCAATGATGAACAGTGCACATAAAGGACTATACTCACAGTGACAAGAGGGGACTGTGGTGAGATATAGAGGGTGACTGGAAGCAGCAACAGAGTAGTTCTTGCAAGTGAAGCAGATAGAGTGTCTGGCACACAACAGATGAGAACTGGTGTTTATACAACAGAGGAAGACATACCTGGCACACAACAGATGAGAACTGGTGTGGTGCCAGAGCGTACATGGTACTCTACTTATACTGCTACAGGGGGTGACGCTAGTAACACAGGTCACAGTAAATACAAGGCGCATTGTTCTACAAGGAGACAAAAGGAATGTACTGTTCTGGAGAACAAGGCGTATAGAACAATAAGAGTCCAGACTATGATATCATAGTGACATCACAATAAAGATAAGGGAACAAAGGGAAGTACAAAGACAATAGTACAAGGACGGTCTAGAGGAGTCCATGATGTCATGTACATGTGATGTCATAGATAAGAGTACACAAGGAGTCCGAGATTGTAAAGATCACACTAATCTAATCTACATGTCCTGTATATCTAATCTAAAGCAGTCCGTTATCTGCGTGTCCATACGAGCCGCTAAGTGCGCGCGGGTCACTTATCAACATCTCCCCGTGATCAGCAATCTAGGATTTAGCACAAGCCCATGTCAACATTGTGTTGTTGGAGCAGGGTGCGCGCGAGCGACTTGGTAAAGCCGTCTGCAACCATTTCCAGAGTAGGGGTTCTAATAAGAGTGATGGTCCTCTTTTCGATGTACTCCCTAATGACATGATGCCTAATGGCAATGTGCTTCGATCGCCTCCCAGTGACAGGGTTCAAGGCCAAGTCAATGGCACCCTTGTTGTCACCATGCAGTGGGATGGGGTCGTCGACCTCGTACCCGAGTTCCAAAAGGAAGCTCTGATACCAAGCGGCTTGGTTGGCCGCATCGGTCATGGCCATGTATTCCGCCTCTGTAGTGTTTTGGGCCACTGTCTTTTGCTTTCGCGAAGACCAGCTTATTGCACCATTGGCTAATAGGAACACATAACCCGAAGTGGAGTGTCTGTCGTCAACCTGGTCACCCAGGGAAGAGTCAGAGTAGCCAACAAGGCCGTCTCCACTGGCGCCATCATAGACTATGCGTATATCCACAGTGCCTACTAAGTAAGCCAGGACATATTGCGCAAGTCGCAGATGTTGGGGGGAAGGATTCGCTGCATACTGCGCCAGTCGTGACACAGCGAAGGAAATGTCCGGTCTAGTGCCAATCTGAACGTACAGCAGACTACCAATGAGTGACTGGTAGTGCGTAATGTCAGAGGCAGTAGCCTGACCCGTATATTTATGAAGGTGCTCGTCAGCACCAGCGGGCAAGGGTGTGGAGTGTGGTGTGGCATCAGACATGCCAAAGCGTTCAAGGACATCCTTGACATAGCCAGACTGGTCTATTTCGATGCGTCTGAGGGAGCGGTCGCGCACAATGCGCATACCTAGATATGACTCTATCTCCCCGAGATCTGTCATCTCATAGCGCTCAGAAAGATCTGACTTAAGACGCTTGATTCTCTCCAGAGAAGCACCCAGAATAGTGATGTCGTCAACGTAAACGATAACGAAGAGTGGTCCATCCCCCTCTCGTTGAGGCAACACATATACGCCGGCATCGGCAAACGTCCGCTTAAAACCGAGTGCAAGTAGCACTCCATGGAATTGTAAGTTCCATGCACGGGAGGCTTGTTTGAGACCATATATCGCCTTGACTAGGCGACACACCTTCGTCTCTGCACCAGTGGTGATGAACCCTTGTGGTTGCTCCATGTAAATCTCCTCGTCAAGCACGCCATTGAGGAACGCAGACTTGACATCCATCTGATGGATGTGCCAGTCCTCCAGCGCGGCCAACGCCAGAAGTAATCTCAGCGACTCGAATCGTGCGACGGGAGAGAAGGTTTCATCAAAATCTATGCCAGGGATTTGCGTAAACCCCTTAGCCACCAAGCGAGCTCTGTAGCGGCCATCCGCCTTGAGCTTGAAGACCCATTTGGATTTTACTGCCTTGCGATTAGGCGGGAGATCGACTAACTCCCATGTGCCATTCTTGGCAAGCGCATCCATCTCATACTGACACGCCGTTGTCCACTCACCTGCATCCACAGACCGCATGGCCTCTGCATAGGATGCAGGATCTCTTCCGACATAAGCTGCAGCTAACAGTTCTGCAAACCCCAACCGTCTACCACGTGTGGCCACATTATCCGCTGTGAAGTAGCGGGGATTGGGCACTGGTGCACGGGCAGAGCGTCTAGGTGCATTGTCCATTTCACGCAACAGTTGACTACGCTGTGCGCGATCCTCAAAGCCACCAGGCATGTCTGGTGAGGGAGGAGGGACATTGCGCATAATGCGCGTTGCACTTTGACGTGGTGGTGGAGAAGTCAGAGGGGGCTGTTCACGCTTAGGTGTGACAGGAAGAGTGGGTGGGGCAGGTGGTGGTGGCGTGTGTGGGCGCTCTTGTGTGGGGTCTAAAATGTCTTCGACATCCTCCTCACTGCTGTCAGAGTGTGCAGGGGAGGGTGCTCGCTGTGGTGGTAACGCCGACGTGCTAGGTACGGCAATTACTGGTGTAGGTAGTGGTGGTGAGGCCACTTGAGAAGGTGGTGGGTGTGTCTCAGCACCCTGAAGGGACGGGAAGCTACTCTCGTCGAATGTCACATCCCTGGACAAACGGACAGAGCGGGTTTGGCGGTCCCAGAGCTTATAGCCCTTAGATTCGGGCTCAAACCCAATAAGCGTGACCTCAATGGCCTTCGCATCCAATTTGCGACGCTTATCAGCGGGTACGTGCATGTACCCCTTGCATCCGAAGATGCGCAAGTGTGAGACATCTGGTACCTTGCCAGAGTACCAGAGCTCATAAGGTGTGCGCCACTTAAGTGTACGGGTGGGAGAGCGGTTATAGATATGTACCGCAGTGCTCATCGCATGCTCCCAGAAGCCTTTAGACATGCCTGCTGTGTGTAGCATGGCCATTGCCTTATCCGTGATGGTGCGGTTAAACCGCTCGGCTTTCCCGTTTGACTGTGGTGAACCTGGCATCGTAAGGTGATGCTCTATCCCTCTCTGCTTGAGAATGTCCTGTACTTGGCTCGCCATGTACTCGCCTCCGCGGTCAGAGTGGAGTGCGCGCAGTTTATGGGACGTCTGGGTTTCACCCCAGGCCAAATACATCTGCAGCGCTTTCACAAACTGATCCTTCGACTTAATAAAGTACACCACTGCATGCTTGGAGTGGTCGTCTATGAAGGTGGCGGTGTACGCGGAGCCTTGTAAGGACTGAGTTTGCATTGGACCGGCGAGGTCACTGTGTACAATCTCAAAGATGCGGGTTGTCCTTTTGGTGGAGGACGCAGAGAAAGGTTGGCGAGTGGATTTACCCAACTCGCACCCACGACACACAGCAGTATGCATGGTAGAGCTGTCAATGTCCATGCCAGTAGTGGCAGAGGGACCGTACGATTTGAGAGCGGCAGAGGAGATGTGTCCCATGCGCTGATGCCAGATATCAAGAGTGGTGGCAGCACTTTTGACGTGAGCATTGAGGCCAATGCTTGAAGCGTCCAACCAGTAAAGGTTGTCCTCCAAGTAGCCAATAGCTACACATTGCTTTTTGACAGATATTTTAAAGGAGCCACTGTCAAAGGCCACTTCCGCACCCTTTTGTGCTAAGGCACGCGTCGACAAGAAGCGTGTCTTCACCTGTGGAAGGTGTAGCACATTACTGAGGGTGATTGGAAGGCCCTGGCTCGTAGTGAAGACGACGGAGCCTACACCAACTTGGTCGATGGTGGACTTGTCCCCAAGGCGCACAGCACCTTTGCACGGGGTATAGTCTTTGAAATCGGACCGATGTGGTGTGATGTGGTGTGTGGCACCACTGTCCATCATCCAACGCACACGCGAGGCAGCATACAAGGCAACTCCAACTGCATTGTCCGCCCAGTTAATGGCGGGCTCATCATCGACCTCCTTAATGGAGGCGGTGGTAGGTACTAATACATGAGAGTTGGCAGCCTTGTTGCCGGTGTCCTTCAACTTCCCCGCAGCTTCATCCTTCTTCCTCTGCCTGCAGTCAGGCTTAATATGCCCCTTTTTGTTACAGTAGTGGCAGGTAAGTTGAGAGTGGTCTCTCTTCTTACGTGGGCCACTGTTGGAGGGCCTAATGGGGGCAGCCTTGTTGAGGGAGGAGCCAGAGGGGCCAGTACGACGCGCTTCCTCTGAAACTATGCGCGCAATTATTTCAGCGTGCTTAAGCTTGGAGGGGGCGCCACTGGCGAGGATGGTTGATGCCAGAACTTCATAGGAGGCTGGCAGGGCGTGGAGAAGTATGAGACAGAATTGGGTGTCTGTGACACCCATCTGTGCGTTGGTGAGGCCGACCCGCAGCTCATTGAGCTTGGCCAACTGAGAGGCCATGGGCGCGGAGTCGTCGAGGCGGGCTTGGGTGAGTTGGATCCACAGATTAAATATGGTGGTGCTGCCGCTAGCACCAGCATAGACATCTTTCAGCTTGTCCCACTTCGACTTGAAGGTGGGATAGGAGAGGGGGTCGGCAACGAGGGAGTAGACGTCGGGTTTGAGATAGAGGCGGAGGTACGCTTTTGCCCGACGCTGGACAGAGTCCCACTCATCAGAGGTGACTCCAGAGGGAGGGACCTGGAGGTAGAACACATCCTCCGCTTCGTGCAGCGTGAGGATAGCCTCCAAGGTCCCAGACCACTCGTTCCAGTTTGACCCGTCAAATCGGCTGAGATGGATGCCTGAGGGCATGCCAAAGGAATTGCCATAGGCATTGGCGATGCGTGAGGAGGGTGTGGACCCAGTGGGAAAAGGGGGGAGTGAGCCCCCTGCTGTGGCACCTGCAGCCGCACCGGTGGCACCAGTGGGCGAGGCGGCGCGAGATGATTGGCCAGACATAGGGATGATTTATCTATCGCCGAGGAGCAGTCAGCGACAGTGCTTTATAATAGTTGCAAGATAGGGGGGTAGACACTCCTGTCTGTGAATCTGTAAGGCCAGAACGCTAACGCGTCCTGCCTCCTGTGGTATGCCAGTGATACAAGGGCTAGGCCCAGGTTGGAAGGTCCCTTTGCCATACTAGGAGCCGGCTGCCAGCCAGGATGTGTCTAAGACACGGCTCACTAGTTTGCGTCAGGGGGAATTTGGTATGGTGTCTTTCAGAGCCCAAGGCTGTCTACCTCAGCCTTCTCGGCCTGTTGGTTGCCTCATCGCCACAAGTGGCTTCACTGAATCCTTTCCCTTTGCCGCTACAAGGCAGGAGTCTGGTTGCAGAACACCATAAGGTGAACACCCCCCAGAGTCTGAACCAGGTTTTACACTCCCATGGTGAGGAGATCCTGCGCCCAGTGTGGAGCACCAGAGACAGCTGGCGCTAAGCTCCACAATACACAGCCCAGTGGGCCATGCACACCTGGATATGGATTAAGGGGCTACCAGATCCAATCTCCTTGCGCGTAGCGCAGGGGCTAGGAAAACAGTGGGGGTGAAAGTAGGACTACTGGGCAGTACATGTACAGGAGGTTCCTCAGCAGTGACAACTGACGCCTCAGTGTCCACTGCCTTGGGCAAGGCTGGTGAGGCCCCAGACAGACCTTGACCTGGTGTGTGATCCTAGGAACACAGTGACCAGCCAAGTGGAGTGGCTTGGGCACCAGGGCCCATAACCTGATGAACAGTGCACATAAAGGACTATACTCACAGTGACAAGAGGGGACTGTGGTGAGATATAGAGGGTGACTGGAAGCAGCAACAGAGTAGTTCTTGCAAGTGAAGCAGATAGAGTGTCTGGCACACAACAGATGAGAACTGGTGTTTATACAACAGAGGAAGACATACCTGGCACACAACAGATGAGAACTGGTGTGGTGCCAGAGCGTACATGGTACTCTACTTATACTGCTACAGGGGGTGACGCTAGTAACACAGGTCACAGTAAATACAAGGCGCATTGTTCTACAAGGAGACAAAAGGAATGTACTGTTCTGGAGAACAAGGCGTATAGAACAATAAGAGTCCAGACTATGATATCATAGTGACATCACAATAAAGATAAGGGAACAAAGGGAAGTACAAAGACAATAGTACAAGGACGGTCTAGAGGAGTCCATGATGTCATGTACATGTGATGTCATAGATAAGAGTACACAAGGAGTCCGAGATTGTAAAGATCACACTAATCTAATCTACATGTCCTGTATATCTAATCTAAAGCAGTCCGTTATCTGCGTGTCCATACGAGCCGCTAAGTGCGCGCGGGTCACTTATCAACATCCAAAGCCTTCCTCCTCGTAGCGAACTCGCGTCCGCTGTGGCTGCTGGGCGCTCCTCCTGCCCCTACGGGTCTTCTTCTTCGTCAGCTCGTAGTCCACCATGGTGCCTGCCTCATCCTCGATGCGTTCCAGCACGTTGGCCATCTCCAGCCGGCGCCGACTGCCCGCCACCTTACCTTGGACCTCCCCTAGGGCGGTGATGAGGTCATCGATGCGCTGGTTAAGGCGCTGCTGCTCTCGGTCCGCGAGGTGGTAGCGATGGACCTCCGCTGAGAGGGAGAGGTCGTGAAGGGAGTCGAGGCAGCGGTCGACGCGCGCCCGATCCTCGAAAGCCTCTGTGAAGAGGACCATGTCCGCGGCAGGGTACACGGGTTTGCCGCCGTACACGTAGTGGGGGGCGGCATAGAGGGGGCGAGCGTAGACCTTGTCTGACTCGTCGATGATGCCCACCACCAGAGGGTCCGGCCCCATGATCACCTGGTGGTATCGGGCCTCGCGCTCAACCCCGTCGGGGGAGACGATGCGAAAGGGAAGGTAGTCCACGCCAGTGTTGGCCTTGAAGCCACTGGGGACTCGTGTGTTGATGACGGCGAGGGGCTGATGAGTGGGACCTCCCAACACTCCGAGGTCCCGCTTGTACATGGGGGATCCGTCGGTGTTAAGCGAGTAGGGGGTCTCGCGTGGGTCGTCAGTGTCTGTGGTGGAGGAAATGAGGGGGTGCGTAGCTGGGTAGTCGTTGGGAGCGTCCTCGTCCAGACCCCAGTCTGCTGTATCAGGCGCCGATGCCTCAGCTGCTGCTGCCTCAGCTGTGCCCTCCACAGTTGCTCGTCCCTCCACTCCTTTACCACCTCCTTCCACGGCCGCACGGGCCCGAACTCGGTGTGGTACTTGGACAGGTTCACCGTCACCGTGTCCGTCAGGGTGTGAAACGAGGCTATCTGTGGCCTGGCCCTCGAGTAGGGTACGCTCTTCTTCTTCTGTGACCGCCTCGTAGGCAAGAGGCTGCGCACCGGGGGAGTCGGCGTCTCCTCCAACGGTGGGGTCTGGGAAGGCTCGGAGGATGGTGAGGGCGTCCTCGCGGGTGACGGGCCCATGGGCGGTGGATAGGGCCTTGGTGACGGTGTCGATGGTGGACTGCGATGGGAGAGAGCAGGAAGACATGGTGCGAAGGTAGACAGGGTGGGAATAGGTAGCAGGAGTTGCTGGGGGACTTAGCTCGTAGTGGGCTCTTCTTATATGTGTTTCCCTGGCGGGGTTTAATGCTTTGAAGTCCCGGACAGCCTGGTCGGCGAATACTTCGCTCCGGTCGACCCACTGATTCTCCGAGTCGGGGTACCCTTTCCATTTCACGAGGTACTGCAGTTTCCGCGTTCTTCCGAATCTTCGCGAGTCTAGAATCTTCTCGACCTCATACTCTTCTTCGCCTTCTACCAGATCTGGTGGTGGGCGCTGGTAGTTAGGCCCATGTGTTGCGGTCTCGTGGTATCTGGTGAGAAGATCGGTGTGGAACACCAGGTGGATACTCCACTGTGTGGGAAGTTTGAGGCGATAATTGACAGAGGACATCACCTGTGCGACCCTAAAGGGGCCATGTCTTTTGGGCGCAAGCTTGGTGGTTGGCTGGTTGGTGCGCAAGTGGCGTCCTTCCAGCCACACGAGGTCCCCTTCTTTGTACTTGGGCGTATCTTTGTGCTTGATCCATGACTTCTGTGCCTTGATAAGGAGGGCCTTGGCCTGTGTTCTGGCTTCTTGGAATTGGTCGATTCTCAGCGCCACTTGGGGTATGGGCGATGGCCTATCAATCCAATCAGCGTGCGGATTGTACCCCATTAGGAGGTAGAAAGGGGACTTCCTAGTGGTCTCATGGGGCCAGTTGTTGTGCGTGAATTCCGCTATAGGGAGATAAGTCGCCCAGTTGTCTTGCCTCTCATTGGTCCAGAAGCGGAGATATTGCTCGAGCCACTGGTTGGTCCGTTCTGACTGTCCATCTGTTTGGGGGTGATAGGCGGTGGAGACGTTCTGCGAAATCCCTAGGATCTTGCATAGTTCTCGCGTGAATTTGGATGCGAAGCGTGGGTCTCTGTCACTGATAACTTTGGAGGGGAGTCCGAATCGTAGGAAGACATGCTTAGCGTATAGAGCAGCGGTCCCTTCTGTGGTGATCTCTTCTTGACAGGGGATGAAGACGGCCGCCTTAGTGCAGTCATGATCCGTGATGGTGAGGATTGAATCTAACCCCTGCGACTGGGGTAACTTGGTGATGAAGTCGAGAGCGATAGTTTCAAAGGGGAGTGCCTCAGGGTTTGGATAGATCGGGGACAGTGGTGCTCGGGTTGGTCGGTTGTTGGCCTTGTGCCTTTGACACTTGGCGCATCCCCTGACGTAGTCTAACACGTCCCGGGCGAGGTTTGGCCACCAGTAGGAGCGTCCTACTAATTGCGAGGTTTTGTTGATACCTGGGTGTCCGTAAACCGGTGGTGTATGATGCGCAGAGATGATACTTCTCTTGTCATATAGTCCGCCAGTCACCACTCGTCTTCCGTCTTTGTACCAGGTGCCTTCGATCTTCTTCAGCCGGTGTGCGTCTATCCATGGGCGGAGGTAGCCCTCGTCTTGATAGTGTGTTGCGTCTGGTCGCTCCATCTCTCCGGGTTCTATCGTCAGGGTGTTTGGCATGACAGCCTCGACTTGTGTGGCTCGCACGAAGAGCACGTCGGGGAGGACCACTACGTCCTTGTTGTCGTTACCTCCTTGGTCGTAGTCCGGTCTTCGGGAGAGTGCGTCTGCTCTTCCGTTGGCTGCGCCTTTGATGTGGTGAATCTCAAAGTCGTATTCGGATAGTTCTAGTACTTCCCTTGCGATGCGTCTGCTTATTCTTTGTGGCGACCTCCAGTATTGCAGGTTGAGGTGGTCAGAGAATACCTTGGTTTTGTGTGGGGAACCTGCGAGTAGGGGTCTCCAGTGGCAGAAGGCTTTGACGATGGCTAGTAGTTCCAGGTCATAGATGTCGTAGTTGCGTTCTGCTTCATTGAGCGTTGCGGAGTAATAGCCTATGGGGTGTCGTTTACCGTCCTCTTTGCATTGTAGGAGTACAGCACCCACCACGAAGCCTGATGCGTCCACCTCCATCTCAAATTGTTCCGTGAGGTCCGGGTGTGCCAGCACTGGTTCGCTTGTGACCAAGGTCTTGAGCTTCGTAAAGGCGTCTTCTTCTGCTTGTCCCCACTGCCACTCTGTATCTTTCCGCGTTAATCGGTTCAGAGGTCGTGCGTATGTGGCGAATCCCCTGATGAAGAGGCGATAAAAGTTGCAGAACCCGAGAAAAGAGCGGACCTGTTTGACCGTGGTTGGTGTTGGCCAGTTGCGGATGCCGGCGACTTTAACAGGGTCCATGCGTGTCACCCCCTTTTCAAGGATTACCCCCAGGTAATCGATTGCCGGTGCATGGAAGACACACTTCTCTGGTTTGAAGTACAAGTCATTGTCCTTTGCGATCTGGAGTATGTCACGTACGGCTGCGATGTGGCCCGCTCGGCCGTTCCGGGATGCGATGCCGATGTCATCCATGTAGACGCGAATGGTGGTGCCCAGCAACTCGTGTTTGTTGATGGTGGGGCCACAGAGGGAGTCCATCATGTCCTGGAAGGTGGCCGGCGAGTTGGTGAGGCCAAAGTACATGACAAGTGGTTCGAAGAACCCGTGGCGCGTTTTGAAGGCGGCCTTTTCTTCGTCGCCTTGCTTGATGCGGACGTTGTTGTATCCCCAGCGGACGTCGAGTTTAGTGTAGATGTCCGCGTTTCCCAAGTCCGTGATGAGCTCCTGTATGAGCGGTAAGGGGTACTGATTACGAACGGTGAACGAGTTGATCTTTCGGTAGTCTTGGACCGGTCGCAGTTTCCCATCCTTCTTCTTGACGAAGAAAAAGGACGATGCATAAGGGGATTTCGATGGTCGGATATACCCCTTCTCCAGTTGCTCGTCAAGGAATTTGCGAAGGGCGATGTCTTCGTCGCGTGACATAGGATAGATCTTGCAGTCGATGGCGGTTGGGGCGTCCTTTCTGAACTCGATGGCATGGTCCCAAGGTCGCGAGGGTGGGAAGCGATGTGATTCCTCTTCGCTGAACACCTTGGCGAAGTCCGCGTACTCTTCTGGGATCTCTGTTGTGCCGGTGAATTGTCGTGCTTCGATGGCCAATTCTGTGGCAGTGGTGCGTGCCCTGACTGTCTCCCATTCGTCGTAGAGCTGTTGCACGGCACGACGCTTCTCTTCTTCGGTGAACTCGGTAGGAGCGAACGCGATTGTTACCCCTCGCTCCTCTGGGTGTGTGGTTCGGAGGACCACTGGATAGGCGTCTTCTTTGATGACGGCGTGTTGCCAACTGATCTGTGGTTCGTAGGCGGCCAGCCATGGGTAGCCGAGGACGATGTCCTTGTTCCCTGTATCTGTGAGTAGGAACCTCATTGTTTTGTGGGTCCCCTTGGTCTGTACGTCGAGATCTGCGCAGTGCGTGATCAGTCCTGCTTTGTTCTCGGAGTTATCGATGTTCCATATCTTTTTGGGGGTCTCTAGTTCCTTGAGACCAATCCCCATTCGCTTCGCGAACGCGGGTTTAATGAAGCTGTCTGTGGCTCCCGAGTCCACCAGTGCTTTTACTTCGGCCATGTTGTAACTTGTTCGAACGGAGACTGGAATTCTCAACGATCGGTAGCGTGTGATTATTACAGAATTACAACGGAGCGCCCTCACCCAGGCCGACGGGTTCAGGCGTTTGGAAAACCCTCTTTTCCCCATAGTTCTTGGAGGACCAGATCCTTTACTTCATCTGGCGCTCCGGCTACTCCCTGGAGCCACTCCTGGGCTTGTTGTTGCGGGGTTACCGCTGCGCGTGCTTGTACTCTTGGTTCTTGAGTGTAGTAGTCTGTTTCTGACCTCCTACTGTTGCTGCCCTGCGCGTTGTTCCGATGCTGTGGGCAGTTGCGACTAAAGTGTCCCTTCTGGTTACAGGTGTAGCAGATTACTTCCCTTGCGTCTCGGGGTAGCCCCCTTCCTCTGCCTCGCCCCCTTGGTCCTCCCCTGGGCGGATAGGGTGGTCGTTGTCGATCGAGTATAAACTCTGCTCCGGCAAGTCTTCCCTGTACGTCTTCTGCTTCCGCACCTCGTGCCCGCGTCCTATCTGCGGAGGTGTCCATTGCGTTGGGGTTTTGGTGATGGGGGAGGTTCCTCGGTGTCCACCCGCTCTGGGGGTTCCCCCATGGGCTAGGGCGTGGAGTAGCTCTCGGAGTGGGTGTTTTTAACGAATTAAGACGTGCCTGCAGGTGCATGTACTGCTGTTGCTTCTTCATCGCCGCTTGTTTCCATGCTTCGAATGTGGCGGGTTCATACTGTTCGTAGACTTTGGCGAATAACGCCCTTGGCAGTCCTGCTGTGAATAGGTCCAGCGTTTGAGGGGCATCGAGGTTGTAGTCAGCTTGTCGGGCTAGGCGTTCAAAGGTAGCCACGTAGCTGTCAATGTCTCCGTCCTTCATGTGGACGCCTTTGCGCAGCTCTGCTTGCGCCTGTTCCTTCTCCATGGTGTTGGCAAATCGTCTGGTGAAGGCGCGAAGGGTCTCTTCCCAGAGGCATCGAGTGTGTTCAGGGAATCCGGCCTCTGTCTGGCGCATCAGCCAGTCAGTCATATAATTCACCCATTCGTTAACTGTCTCCCCCTGGATGTAGCCGAGGAAGAGGAGTGATCGGCGGTAGTAGTTGCGCATGATGTCGCTCGTACTGTTGACTCCTTGATAGAGGTTCCACTGTGCTCTGAACTGCAGGGCCTTGGTGCGGTCTCCGTTGAAGACCATAGGCGGGTTGCCTTGGAGTCTATCTGACGATCGAGGTGGGTTACCTATGGGAGCCACTCCTGGGAATCCGCCTCCTCCGGGTGGCCCTCCTCCGCCTCCGTGTCCTCCGCCTCCTCCGTGCGGGTGGCCTCCGCCTGGGTCTCTTCTAGGTGGTCCTCTTCCTTCAGGAGGGTCTGGTTCGTCAGGCCCAATGGCCCTCATGAGAGCCGCGTCGTCTGCAGTCATCCGGTGTCCTGTGCCGGGGTCGATGGGGAGTAGGTCATCTGGGACTCCGTCTTGCGGTAGTTGTACCGGGTCCATTTGAAGTGCGTATGTTGGTTCTAACTGGGTGGTTGTCATCTCGTTTGGTGGGTGAATGATGATCTGCTCAGCTTGGGGCGCTTCGTTAAGTGTAATCCCTCCTGCTAGGTTTGCTAGTTCTTCTTCTTCTTCCGCGTTTACCTGGGAGAGGTGATCTTCTTCTGACTCTTCGCTGTTTTGGTCTGATCCGGAGCCCTCTTCTTCTGTGGTGCTTGTGGTAGCCGCACCGTCGATAGGTCCCACTCTTGCTTGGGGGACTACTTCGCTCTCTAGGATATCGCACCGATATTCTCGTGTGGTTGGTCTGACCACCGTTCGTACTCCTGTGTCATTTGTTGCGAGTATACACCAACAAGTATGTTCGGAGTTGAACTCAACTGGGTAGAACCGACTTGGTCGATTAGGGAAGTCAACGAAGTATCCGGTTTCTCCTCTGTGTGTCCTCCACCTAGCAGCCTTTAGATAGCGTGTGGGGACGTTCCGTTCTCCTCTGCTGGGGATGGTATATGATTGGACTTGATTCCAGTCCCACCGATCTCTTGTTGTGGATGCCACTGTGTCTTTGGTGAGGTTAGCTTGGTCTTAATGTTGCGTTAGGCCTGTCCTAACGATGCTCGACTTGAGCGGGGACAGAGTGGCAGGGTATGTGGAGAGCGACTTAGCGAATACGAGTACACGACCTCAGAAGGAACGTGACCACTACTAGCACTGGGGCGAAGTCCACCAGGCGCACGTGCTGCTGGGCGATCTGCCTGATCAAGGCCAGACGCGATAGGAGACAAAGGACGAGGAGGACGCAGACAAGGAGAGAGGGGAACAGGATCGGATAAGGATTCAAGAAGACCAAGCTAAGGAGCTCGGTCTTCGCACTACCCACTAGATATACAGTTGACGAGGAGCTTTGAAGCTCCTCCGGAATGTAAGGTACCCAGTAGCCATAATAGCTCGAACCCTACTACGACTGTCCTAGGTATGAGTCAAGTCCGTACTGCGCGACATGTGATAACTACAACAAGCTGACTGAGACGACTGTCCCTGACTAATACTAGGGTAGTCAGAACCCCGTGAGACTGTAGTCCGTACCGATGAGTCCGATCGCAACAACCAGCGTTCCCTGAGCTAGCCTGTTAAGACTGTCCCACTGTCTAGCAGCTGAGTAATAGATTGCCATGTCTTCCTCAGTGCGCGCCATAAGCTGAAGTGATAAATCCTTCGGGAGCTTCAGGGTGAAGCGGTATTTACGATCATTGAAAGTCATCTCGGGGCCAGGAATCTGGGCCTCGATGTCCTCGAAATGGCGAGTGTATTCAGAAACGCCTCCATGGCAACTCAGATTCTCAAGACGAGACCTAAGCTCATTAGCGTGAGCGGGGTGAGCCCAGTGATTCATCATCATGCTCTTTAAGCCATCCCAGACCGGAATGCGTCCGCCGCTCAAAATCCTTCGGGCGTGATACCAAGTAAGTGCTTTGTCTCGAAAGACTTGTGTAGCATATTGAGTCCAGCGTTCCTTCGGAACCTTGCCGGTCTCAAGGGCATCTTCTGCCAAGACCAACCAGGCAGCAACATTCTCCGTAGCCTTCCCAGAGAAGGGTTGGACCACTAATCGAGTAAAATTCTCCTTAGGCGATGAGGATCGTGGTTGAGCCGTAGGGGCAGCAATGGTAAGGTGGGTGTGGGTGAACACAGTTTCTATTGCCCTCTGAAACTGCTGAGACATGACTACATTACTCCTTACGGCCTGAATCTCCTGTTCAAACTCATGAAAAACCATTCGTATTGCGTGAAAAATATCAGGGTTGAGTCCTTGTTGCAGGACCTCGAACGGGGTCATCCCCGCTCCCTGTCCTGTCGGGGCTTCAGTGTCGGGGTCCATTACTACGTCGGCGCACTAGTACCGCGGGCCTACTAGATGGGTTGTGCAACCTAAAATACTGTCGCGACACTCTCAGAGTGCGAATCCCACTGACCAAAAAAAGGTCAGGGCGGCGCTATTACAGCGAAATGGAGTTATACCTGATAAGCTTGATACGCTTGTCCGACGCGTTTCCTATTCCGTATAACGATAACAACTGTGACTTGACTTCTTCTTTGTGTGAGCCAGGGTTGTGATGACTCACTGTCACTCGACAGAGAGGCACGACAGGAAAGTGGAAGACCAGGGGTGGTGGAGAACTTGGAGGAGAGGCGAAGGGGCTGGCTGGCTCGACGGGCTGAACTTGCAAGCTTGCAAGGGATAGTGGCGCTCAAAGGGAGGGGCACTGTGCGCGAAGAGGAAGAAGAGGCAGGCAGGAGAGGATGTCACAAGTGGACAGTCTGAGGGACTGTCCGTTCTATTGCGCTGGCTTATATACCTATAGGGATGGTCTGTGCGTAGGTTTAGGGCAGGCTTAGGGCTGCCTGGCGGGTGCTGTGGAATACTGCGGAATGGAACATTCCAGAGACATCTAAGAATAGTGTCCAATGAGAAAATGAGAATGTATCGTACGACTGCTCCGCAGTCGATGACGCGATCATGGTGTGACTGCTCCGCAGTCCAATCAGATAAATCCAGGGAATGGTACGACTTGGAGTCGTCAGGTGACTTTGATAAACCATGGGAGATCACGTGACCGATCACGTGATCGTCGGAGTATGGAATTCAAACTCCGATCTCGGATTTCCCCTTTAGGAAGGTGATTACATAAGACCGGGCTGGTACGGACCGGTCTTAGACGCCTGAGTCACGACCCAAGTTTGTCACGGCGCAGCCGGGACGCGACCCGGAAGACGACAAGTACGACCCGCAGCGCGAGAACGAAGTGCGCGCGGCGACGGCAGTGCTCGAACGACTGCTCGGAGCGTGGGAATACGAGACGGATCACGTGCAGACGGCACGCGCGGTGAGCTCATACACCCCTCACCCGTCCACGCACTACCAAGAACCCTGGGAATAGGGACCCCTTATTGGCTGTCACGTGACCCTGGCACGTGACCTGCCTTGGAACATTGAAGAAGAATCTGGAAGAGCCCAGATGAGCTTGTGCCTGGGTTGACTTGTGATTGTGAGTCCGGATGTGATCCGGCCGTGGACTTTGAGGTGGGGTGCCTCTAGGCCCTTATCTCTTATCTCTTATCTCTGACTCATGCCATGAGGGCCTTACGCCATTGGCTTCTCGTATTAGGATTCACGGCTGTGTATTAGGATTCGGTATTCAGGCTGAGCTTGAAAGCTCCCCTGGAGTAGTATAAGTAGAGGGCTTTGGACGCGTTAGAGTCCTTAGCTTTGATATCTTGTGTAATACCTTCCCCTTCGCCGGAGTTGGTTCTTAGGGCACAGAGTGTATAACAGCTTGATTCCTCACTGTCTCATCCCTTCCTTTGTCATCTTTGCTAGTTGGCTGGAGTTATCGCCACTACGCGTTCCGCTATAAGTTGTGCTTATCCCCGCCGACTTCTATCTTTATCGACGATTGACTTGGGTCCTTGGACGGCGAATTCCCTTGGACGAAGCGAACAGGCGACGAGGTCACGTGACCTGGCAGACGTCCGGAAGGAACGTAACAAAGTTTCTAGGTTCGTGACAGTATCCCCTTTTTAACGCCGTGCTGCACCGACAGCACTGGGTGACTTTGGTTTAGGGGCGCGGGGGTGGTCCTTGTGGAACTTTAGGACCAGGTCTCGGGAGTGGCTCATCTGGGACGCGGGGAGCCAGGAATTCTCGGAATCGGGATATCCCTTCCACTTGATCAGGTAAAGTATTCCCTTCTTGTTGGGTGATACTTTGGAATGCAGGACCGCTTCAACTTCGTAATGTTCATCTTCTCCATGAACAATCTCTGGAGGGGGTCGGGTGAAGTTCGGTCCGTGGGTGTCATTCTCAACGTACAGAGAGATCAGGGAATTGTGGAAGACTGGATGGATACGCCATGTCTTTGGGAGTTGGAGTTTACAGTTAACTCCCCAGGTGGTTAAGACTTTGAATGGACCATGGCGTCGGGGGGCAAGCTTGGGCTTGGGGTGTGTGGTGTGGATATTGGTTCCTTCCAACCAGACTAACTCTCCAGGCTTGAATACTTGGGATGGGACTTGTGACTTGGAATTTCGCATAATTTCCGCCGCTACTTTTAGTGCTGCGGTAACCTCGGAACAGATTTGATTCAGGGTGTTCAGCCGGTCTTCGGCTGCAGGGATTCGGGTCGTGAAGTGGATGGGAGGAATGAACTCGGGTTTGAACCCATACCACACTTCGAAAGGTGATTTCTTCGTCGCACTATGTTGCCGAACATTGTGCGCGAACTCCATGAATGGGATCAACTCTGCCCAATTATCTGCTTGAAAGTTGCAGAAAACGCGAAGGTATTGCTCGAGCTCTTGATTGACTCGCTCGGTCTCTCCATCCGTCTGTGGATGGAACACGGTTGACATGGTGGACTTGACTCCCAGTTTGCTCCAAACTTCCTGCATTACTTTAGATGCGAATTGGGGTCCTCTGTCCGAAATGACTTGTCGGGGAAGTCCGGTACGTCTCCAGACTTGTTCCAGGTACAACTTGGCAGTTTCATCAGCCGTGATAGTCTTGTTACAGGGAGTGATGACCGTCACTTTGCTGAGGCGATCTACGACCACAAACAATGTGTCGTAACCAAGGGACACGGGGAGGTCGGTGATGAAATCCATAGTGATGGTTCCCCATACCTCTGTGGGAACCGGGTTGGGTTGCAGGGGTACTTGAGTTCGGGGTTTGATTTTCGTCGATTGACAGATAGCGCATCCGTCAACGTAACTTTTGACAAAGGTGGACATCCCTGGCCACCAGAAGTCTCGGGATACCAGCTCATAGGTTTTCCATCTTCCTGGATGTCCTATAGCGATGTGATCGTGGTATTGCTTAACGATGTCTCTTCGAAGATCATCGTTCTTGGGAACGTAGACTTGTCCTCGGAATAAGATGACTCCATCTTCCAGATTCCACTCTTCCAATCCTTTGGTGAGTATCATGAACCTAGAAACTTGGGTCGTGACTCAGGTGTCTAAGACCAGTCCGCGCCGGCCCGGTCTTATGTAATCACCTTCCTAAAGGGGAAATCCGAGATCGGAGTTTGAATTCCACACTCCAACGATCACGTGATCTCCCATGGTTTATCAAGTCACCTGACGACTCCAAGTTGTACCATTCCCTGGATTTATCTGATTGGACTGTGGAGCAGTCAAATCGCTATGACACATTGACTGCGGGACAGTTGTACCACTTCTATGATTATTGTGATTGGACTGCGGAGCAGTCACACCACAATCGCGTCATCGACTGCGGAGCAGTCGTACGATACATTCTTGTTTTCTCATTGGACACTATTATTAGATGTCTCCGGAATGTTCCATTCCGCAGTATTCCGCAGCACCCGTCAGGCGGCCCTAAGCCTGCCCTAAACCTACGCACAGACCATCCCTATAGGTATATAAGCTAGCACAATAGAACAGACAGTCCCTCAGACTGTCCACTTGTGACATCCTCCTGCCTGCCTCTTCTTCCTCTTCGCGCACAGTGCCCCTTCAGCTGTTGAGCACGACTCTCCACTAAGCGCCACTATCCCTTGCAAGTCTGCAAGTTCTGTCCCGTCGAGCCAGTCAGCCTCCTTCACCTCTCCCAAGTTCTCCACCACCCCCGGTCTTCCGCTTCCCCGTCGTGCCTCCCTGTCGAGTGACAGTGAGTCATCACAGTGAGTGAACGGGGGCCGCTCTTCAAGAGGGTTTCCAATGCCATACTGACTTCTCTGTCGTATGTCTGCGTGTCTCGGATTCGTTGTCGTAGGGTGGTGTCTCCTAATACTGTGATTGCTGCTCTTTGTACAGCGTTGATTTGAAAATATTTTGTATCCAGGAGTACTCGCTTTTCATCTTCATCCGCTATCCCCTTTTTATGATCTGGATGTCTGGATAGAGCATCAGACTTGTTCTGACTGCCCGGTTTGTGGATAATGATGAACTGGAACTGGGACAGAAACAGCGCCCATCGGGCCTGTCGACGGGAAAGTTTTTGCTTCTTCATAAAGTAAGCCAGGTTGCTGTGGTCGGACCACACCTCTGTGGTATCGCTACGTCCCTCGAGGTAGTGTCGGAATGCATGGAAAGCATGGATGATCGCAAGGAGTTCCTTGTCACAAATCTCGTAGTTGCGCTCTGCCGGGAGAAGAGATTTCGAGAGAAAGGCAACCGGATGCCAATGGTTCAAGGCATCGGGTTGTTCCAGAATAGCCTCAGTCGCAAAATCACTGGCGTCAGTGATGAGTCGGAATGGCTTGGAATGGTCAGGAAGGGCTAAGACAGGGGCCTGTGTGAAGGCTTTGATCAGGATGCGGAAAGCGCTTTCCGCCGCGGTATCCCAAGAAAAGAGCACATCTTTCTTGGTCAGGTCGAAGAGTGGCCGGGCGACGGTGGAATAGTCTTTGATGAACCGTCGATAGAAGTTACAAAAGCCCAAAAACGCTTGGACTTGCTTGACTGTACGCGGGACGGGCCACTCGGTAATACCAGCCACCTTGGCTGGATCCATGGAAACTTGGCCGTTGGAAATCACAATTCCAAGGTATTCGACAGAGGTTTGCGCAAACGAGCACTTTTCAGGTTTCAGGAAGAGGTCGTGCTGCTCCAAACGCTGGAGCACCTCATGGGTCAACGCAGTCAGGGAGTCAATATCTTCCGTGAAGATGAGAATGTCATCGAGGTAGACCACAACACGTCCACCATCGATTTGGGACTCGAAAACTTGATTCATGAACGATTGGAACATTGCTGGTGCGTTGCAGAGACCGAATGGCATTACGGTTGGCTCAAAAAGGCCTAGGGAGGTCTTGAAAGCTGCCTTGTATTCGTCACCCTGACGAATCCGGATATTGTTGTATCCCCAACAAATATCCAACTTGGTGAAATAACGCGCGCCGTGAAGCTTGTCGATCAACTCAGGAATGAGGGGTAGAGGTGCCGCGTTCTTGACGGTGATGTCGTTCAGAGCCCGGTAATCTTGAACCGGGCGCAGCTTTCCGTCCTTCTTGTCAACGAAAAAGAAGGGGCTGGCCATGGGGGACTTGGAAGGGCGGATGTATCCTTTCCGCAGGTGCTCAGAGATGTACTCCTTGAGTGCATCCGCCTCTTTAGGCGTCAGACGGTAGATTGAGCAATTCTTCATGCTCCCTCCTGGTTTCAGATCAATCGCATGATCCCAGGGTTGGTGCGCAGGCAAGCGGTGGGACGCTTCCTCGCTGAAGACTCGGGAATATCGTTGGAAGTGACTCGGGATGTGATCCTTGGAAGGAATAGGGGTGTTCTTCGCCACTATCTTGGTACTCATGGTGATCTTTGCCCGGATGGCCAAGTGGTCGTACTTGGGGAAACTGTGCGTCCATAGGAAAGGTTCGATAGCTTCTTGAATGAACGTGCGTTCAACAGGTTCTACTGCTTCAGTAGTCGGGTGTAAAGCATCTTCTGCTTGTCCAGGTTCTAACTCTAGAATATTGATCGTTGTATCTCGGGTTTGGGGCACTTGGGACATTAGGACCACAGGCTTTGTGGATATGGTGCAACTTCTTGGGCACCGGGTAAAGGCAAGTTGCGGTTTTGCCCAGTTGATCTCGGGATTATGCGCTTGGAGCCAATCCGTTCCTAGGATTATATCGTGCTCCCCAAGGGTGGTGATGTAGAGTTCCACGAATTCGTCGTGGTAGGCATCTTCTGCCGTTCTGATCCTTAACTTCTGGATCATAGTATGCTTGACTGAGCCCGTCTTGTTGGGCGACCCATCCACATTTCTAACTGGTAGGGGTTTTACTAGAGTTCGAAGGGTCAAGCTGTTTGCACGCGCAAACCCATCATCTACGATGATGCCCTCCGTGCCGCTATCCAGCAAGGCGCAGGCACTGATTTCTCTGCCAGATTTCTTTCCTACTAGTGTCACCCGGAGAACAATAGACAGAGCTCTCCTATTTCGTATTGTCTCTACTGGTACAGGCTCGGCTCTGAGCGTCTCTAGTAAGGAAAAGCCGCTAACAGCGCAACTGGCGATCAATCTTCCAACTGACAGTGCTACAGTGGAAGGACCTAAAAATCCTCGTTGATAGGTGCAGACGCGGGACGTGCATCTGGGGAATACGGAAGTATCTCTCGATACATAGCTCCAATCTGAGCTGGATGATCATTGGGGGCGTCCACTTGATATTCTTCATCAACAAAAGCACCACGCACTCTAACATTGTTGGATCCAGAACAGCCTCCTCTGGCTCGCATAGCTTGGGTTTTGGATTTGCATTCTCGAAGGATATGGCCAGGCTGGCCGCAGTAAAGGCAAAGCTTATTCTGGAACCGGCGGTCTCGTTCTGCCTTGGTCAGCTTTCCTTTGGAGGTCTCGGGGCGGGATGAAGAAGCGTTGACGTTAACGCTATCGTCTTCGGTCAGGACAGCTCGTCCAAAAGCAGATCTTCCTGCTTGATTACGCGAAGGGGAATTTCTCGGGATGGAATCGGCGTATAACTTATATACGCGGTCGAACTCTCGTGCTTTGTCGACCAGGTCTTCAAGGGTCGTCGGGAGCGGGGAGATGCCCAGGAGTTTCATGTGTAGGGCCGTTGGGATCGCCTTCCTAAAGGCATGCATCTGGGTCTGCTCATTTGCGCCGCTTCGCTTTGCATGAGTGGACCAGTCTTGATACCATTCATTAAATGGTCGAGTTCCCATCTTTAGGGAATACATTTGGTTCGTGGCTTCCAAAGCCATGTGCGCCGGAGTGAAATGTTTCTTGAAATCGGATTTGAACGTAGCCCACGTTCCGTAGGAAACAGCTGCTCCCGCAGCTGTAGGATTCAAAGCTTTGTGCTGCTTGTCCTGGGCCCACTCACCTGCAGCGGTGCTCGCTTTGAAGTAAGTCAGGGCCGTAGCGACTTTCTTGTCGTCGGTATCGAAAATTGACGCGTTGAGATGAAAATAATTCTCCAACGTGTCCCAGAATGCTTCTGCTTTGTTGGGTTTCCCATCAAAGGGTTCAGGTGCGGCACCGAGTATTTTGGCTGGGGGGTTTGCTGCCATACTGAAAGGTACGATTGGGATCGTAGGGGGTAAGGTCGATGGGTGTGTCAGAGGTGGGGACGGTAGTCTTGGAGGGGAAGGACTCGGAGAGGAGAGTATTTGAGTTGTTGCTATACGATGGAGTCAACTGGGACCAGGTGCACTAGGGAGGGGACCAGGAGAAACGCGGGGGGAAGATGGTTGGGAAGTTACTCGGGATACGAGACCAGTAAGTCTTTTAGTGGTGTCGTCGAGGATTCACGAAACTTCGCCTTGTTCGCTATCAGAATCCGGGGCGTTATCAGGACTATAGGGGTCAACGGATTGTTCGCTTTCTGATTGTTCTTCAGAGTCGGAGAACCGAACTGCTCGGTTGTTGTTGTAAACCCAACCGCGTTGGGTAAAGGACCAGGAAACGGTCTTTTTCTTGAAAGAACCGGTGAGGGTGATCCAATTAAGTTTTCTAACTTTTCAGATCTGGGGAAAGACCTCTTCGAAGTCTTTGACACCGAGGCGCTTCTGGGTAGCAACGTTTACCCACGGAAACCGTCCGTCGTCACTGGTGACTCTGTGAGGACCGAACTTGGCGTGGAAGGAATCATCGATGAGGTAGACAAAGGGTTCTTTGAGGTATACTGGGAGCCGAAGTGTTTCTTCTTCAGTGAGGTTCCTTCGATTGCTCATTCACTGGGGGTGTCGATATAACAAGGAGATGTGCCACCCTGTTACGATCCCCGACCACCGAAGCTGCCGAGCGCCCAGAGTACGGCCCGGAGGCACTGCCGTCAGAAGGCGTGACTCCCCAGAGCCCGAAGGCCAGCGGTAGTAGACTCGGTGTGGCTAGGGACCGGTTCCGGAAAGCCTTGGAGCTATGACGTCATGGATCACGTGACCGAGGGCTAGGCCAACCTAGACCAATGACGATAGACGGCGCGACTGACCATGTGACCTTTCCAGAAGGTTCCATGTCTGCGCACGGACCACAGAACCCAGGAGAGCGGACTTAGCTGAGTACGAACCTTATGTACCTGCACGTATATATACCAGGCTTGTTTCGTCCTCAAGTCCCCAGACTTGAGTTACTTAGCAATACCAGCTTTGTATCTTGGGAACCCTGCTCTGCCTCTGTCTTAAGCTCCTTCTGCTTTACGTGTGCATCACCGTTCTCGCCTCGCCTCTTCGAGCGTGTGCCTTTGACCGATCTCAGTCTCCTTTGTCACCGTCGTTGACAATGACCACGTCGTCTTCTGCTAAGCCTGCCGCGGGTACTTCGAACCGTGGACGTCGCCCCGCTGGTGGCGTTACACACCCGGTCTCGTTCCAAGGGTAGGAGATTTGGTACGCGGGGCGGAGGATCGCTCGATCGGGTTGATTCGTCCTTTGCTGGCGACGAATCCAATGGTATTCTTCAAGGATACCGAAATAGGTCAGGGTAGTTTTACTTCTCCACAAGAAGTTCTGGAAGTTCAATGGGCTAGTCGTAATATCCCGTGCTCGGGTCAGGGGTGATTCAAGGATAAGTGTTTCTCTTGGATACTGATCGTACTGGAGACGACAGTGATGCTTGAAAATGTCAAGCTCTCGGGGGGTTCGGGTAGGCAGCTGCTCGGAAACGAAGATGGCTTCGGGGAGGTGACAATGAAGGTCTCGGGGTTGGGTTTCTAGGAAGTGAGCCTCGTCGCTGCTGGTCGAATGTTGCCTCGCAACTGGGTTACTTGGGAGAGTCGGATTCCTCAGTCCGGCTGGGTAGATACTTGGGTAGACCGGTTCGTTCGGTCTGGCTTGATTGGTCCTTGGGATGACCGGGTTAGGAACTATTGGACTAGTTTCGCGCAGGGGGTGTCGGGGTCCCGTAGGTCTTCTTGGGACTCTAGGGATTACAGGGGATTCCTCGGGAGGGGAGGAAATTTGGGAATTTCTTGCTCGGAAGCAACGATGGGGCGGTCTTTGTACCATGAGGGAAGAAGCCAGGTTGATAGCCCAATTCGTAATGGGTTCCAGGGTGTCCAACTTTACACTTGTAAAGTGCTCGGAAATTTCCTTAACTTTGCACTTGGTACCTTTTTCTCAAAAAGTACACGGCGACAAAATTAATTGAATAATTTCCTACTCTTCACTAAAGGGTAGGTAATTAACTCCAGGGGACCAAAGTACTACTCCTTCAGGGGTAGGGGGGGTCTCTGGTCTATAGCCACAGATGCACACTTCTTGATTGCACCAACAGGGTCCAGGAATGGTTGAGTCTTCTCCCCAACCGGTGTTGCTTGAAGTGTTGTTTGTCTCTTCTGTTTCCAGGCTACTCGCGGGGAGGGAAAGGCGGGCTAATAGGCTGAGCGGATTTGGGAATCGGCCTACAAGGAGCTCTACAAGCTCGGGATCGTTGGGGTCCGTGGGAGGATCGTGGAAGACGCGGGGATTGACCAAACTATGGTCCGGATTTGTCAGAGTTGTTTCCCACGTAGCTGTGTGCCAGGGGTACATTAACTCGGTGCCTTCGGTAATAACCAAGCGTGGGGGTCCTTCTCTGTCCACTAGTCGGACTTCGCAGAAGGATAGTTGGATCTTGTCGTAAGAGAGGCGGAATCGGTCAATGTACCGAAAGGGATTTCCGGCTTGAAGCTGCCGAATGAGGTAGTCACGACGGGGGGGAATGTAATTGAACCAAAGATAGTCACTCTTTGTCCAAAGGAGGAGTTGGTCGGTGGAGGTGATGTCAGAGAGGTGCCAAAATAGGAGTTGGTCATTGCAGGCGTCGACCACTGCAGAAAGGTCGTCTACAAAGTCGTTGTAGGAGTCCTGACCTATGAGCTCTCCAAACTCGAAGAGGTTGACTAGATTTTTGAGTACTAGAGGTGGGTCCGTCCAGCAATCGATGTGGGACGACTCGGAGAGGTCGTAGTAGGAAGAGGAGGGGTAATACCGACGGACTTGTCGGTCTCTGTGGGTCTCGAAAAGGGCACGAGCTCTCGCGATACGAAGGTCTTCCTGGGCAAAGGTAAGGGGACCCAAGAGGGGAGGCACTTAAAACCGCTCGGTTTTACAGTCCAAGGAACCAAAAACAAAAGGAAAACTTACTAGTTGCGTTGGTTCAAATCACTTGATTCAAAGTTCAAGGCAACAATTCTATACCACGACTTTTACAGTGGCATGGAGTCAGGGATAACCGGAACAAATGAGAATGGGTCGGCGGGGACACGAGGGGTGAGACAATGAGACAAGAGGGAAGGGTTAGATCGTATAATGTCCTCGAAGAAATAACCCTGATGGAACGCGAACACCTGTCCGTTTAAAGAAAAACGTAAGTGTCCGTAAGTGGTAATGATTCGTCCATCTAAAAAGTCCTGGATCTCTAGCGTTACCAAAGAGTCCAAATATCCCGCCTTGATGATATTGGGAAGGGGGCCGAAAACTTCGCGCAACCCTTCACGGAAATCGTACCTCACGCTACCAAGCGGGAGGTCAACACTGGGGAGGTCAACGACTGCCTTGGAGCAGACGTAGAGCGGGGGGAAGTCGGGATGGACAGCGGGGTCTATGAGATGCGGGAGGATGGTGTACGTATGGGGGGGGCGGAATACGGAAGGGGGTGACCGACGGGAAAGTGTATGAAGCCCCAAAAAGGGCAGGCGCGCGGGGAATGCGGTAGAAATATTCTCGGATACTCTCCGAGGCTAACCGCCAAGACTCTCCTTCCGGAGTATAGACGGAGGTGTAGACGTGGGGGTGCTCGGGGCTACCCAAGCAGGATGGGGGGCGGAAAAGGGGGAGGGCTGGACAAATGTTCTCTTGTTCGTCGCGGAGGTCGATGTGGGGGACAGGGGGGGACTGCTCAGCTACCCGTTCGTAGTTGATGGGGGAGTCGGGAGTCGGGATACGAGGGGGAGTGGAGGCTCGGGATGGGATGCGGGAGGGGGCAGAGGAAGGGCGCTCAGGGGCAGCCTCGACGGGGGTGGACTCGGAGGGGGGATCAGGATACACCAATTCTGGTGTAAGGACACGAGGGGGGGAATGTGGAGTGGAGCGGACGGCTACTTGCGTCCGGATGTCGAACTCAGGGTTGAACTCCTCCTCGTACTCAAGAGGAGTGGCTGGGTGGGGGGTACCGGGATGTGTGAGGGGCGATTGAAGCCCAGTGACAGGTTCACCGTAGATATCGGTGATGATGTACTCGTACTGTACACCAGAGGTAGACGAGCCTTCCACGAACTCTTGTGTGAAGGCAGAAGGGGAGGCGATGGGGGTGAGGGGCGATGGGAGACGAAGAGGCTCGGGAGAGGGGGCGCGAGGGGGAGTAAGGGTGGAACGTGTGGCGGAGCGACGAGAGGGGCGAGGGTAATAGTTGTTGTCCTCCTGGTAATAGGAGGCGGAATCTCCGTCCCACTGACCGAACTGCAAGAAGTTGTAGTCGTAGTCAGACACTGGGAACACCCAGGGTCAGGTCTAATTGGGTTAGACTGTCCAAGTGTGATGACTCACTGTCACTCGACAGAGAGGCACGACGGGAAAGCGGAAGACCGGGGGTGGTGGAGAACTTGGAGGAGAGGCAAAGGGGCTGGCTGGCTCGACGGGCTGAACTTGCAAGCTTGCAAGGGATAGTGGCGCTCAAAGGGAGGGGCACTGTGCGCGAAGAGGAAGAAGAAGCAGGCAGGAGAGGATGTCACAAGTGGACAGTCTGAGGGACTGTCCGTTCTATTGCGCTGGCTTATATACCTATAGGGATGGTCTGTGCGTAGGTTTAGGGCAGGCTTAGGGCTGCCTGGCAGGTGCTGTGGAATACTGCGGAATGGAACATTCCAGAGACATCTAAGAATAGTGTCCAATGAGAAAACGAGAATGTATCGTACGACTGCTCCGCAGTCGATGACGCGATCGTGGTGTGACTGCTCCGCAGTCCAATCAGATAAATCCAGGGAATGGTACGACTTGGAGTCGTCAGGTGACTTTGATAAACCATGGGAGATCACGTGACCGATCACGTGATCGTCGGAGTATGGAATTCAAACTCCGATCTCGGATTTCCCCTTTAGGAAGGTGATTACATAAGACCGGGCCGGTACGGACCGGTCTTAGACGCCTGAGTCACGACCCAAGTTTCTAGGTTCGTGACAAGGGTTAGGGTAGCCTCACACTTGATCAAGTGTGATGTCGCCTACCTTTGTGTGACTGTTGATGACCAATAAACTCGAAAAGGTAGGAAAGTAGGCGAGAGAATTCTGGGATTCCTGTCGCAAAACAAGCTACTTAAATACATGAATTGATACGCTTGCGCGTCGCGCTGACGCGGCCTACTCCTATTCTTACAGGGGCACATCTGAGACAAAAGACAGAGGAACATCTCGGAATACCGATATTATCCAGGCTTGCGCGTCGTCTGAATAATATCCGCGAGTCACAGGTTGACGGATGAGTCATGTGTTCACAACATTCTCCTGCGGAGGCGTGGGTGGTCCATACAGCAGGTTTCATAACACCTGTCATGTTACGACCACTTTAGGTGTATAGGCGGTGTTTGAATGGGCACCTTGGTGACCATGCCGAATTATTTTCCCACAAAAATTAATCGCAGTAATTAATAAATAAAATTTTATATTCTACTTATCGGTTTTGAAAATCATTTCTTATCAGCATGCTATGACGACCTCGGTCTGTGCGGGCAACAAGTTGATCCGGACGACAAGGAAAAGTTTTCATATTGAACATATACATTACAGTACAGTACAGTAAAGGGCCCGGTTGTCAACAAGAGGACTCTGGGCTGGGATTCGTAGATGAACTCGGAATGAGATCTGGGTAGGAGTGTCGTCAAAAGCCGAAATATCGACGAATTCTCCAAATACGTCGTTCCCAAGTGGGTGTGGTAATGTTGGCAGAAGATCGAAATGGAAGGAGGACGCCATGTCAGCGACCTGGGAATGGAGGGTTGAAAGCAGCATGACTACATGAAACTTGAAGGATTTGTTCAGGCTGTTGAGGTCGTGCATATCCCGGATAAAGCATTCAGTCAGCCTTGGAATACATCCAAAAACACGGGAGGTGGTCTCACCGTGATACAACATAGTACGTCTTACGGTGTACGCATCACACCGGTTGTGTTGTCAACGCAGCTCGTCGGCGCCCTTGCAGGTATTTGTGACGACGATGCTTGGCACAGGGCGCTGGCAGGTAGTGAGGGGAAGAGTGGGGGACGCGACTCAACGGCACGACATGAATGACAAACCCTGAAAAGTGAAGAGCATAAATAGCAAGCATTGGCACCAAAGGTGTCACAGACATACCTCAACGCCAATGTCCCTTCCTACTCAGACTCCCGAGACGCCAGCAGACAGTCAGCCACGGCCCCGTGCGTGCAAGTCACTCTGCGCATGTCGCGGCCATCCGCTCCAGAGACACCTGTGGTAATCCCTACACTGCCGCCGCTACCGCCACCACCACCCGAAGGCCATTACCCACCTCAGACTCCTCCAGTGCCACCACTGCCACCACTGCCGCCTCCGCATCTGCCGCCAATGGGAGGTCCTCCAAGTCAATTCAGTGGTCAGTACAATCCAGCCGGTCTGGCTATAAACGCACCTCCGACCTATGCGCATCCATATGGCGCGATGCCATACCCTCCAGTATATCCACCAGTCCCGCAGCACTCTCAATACGCACCCTTCCAGCCTTGGGGTTATGCTCAATACCCCATGGGACCTCCGCCAGTATTTGCGCCAGGTCCGTTCCTGGAGCACCCGTTAGCCACCCAACGCGCCACTGCCGGTGACGAAGACCCACCTGCACATAGGGCGCATGGTCGTGTCGCAAATGGACCATTGGATCAAGCTAGGCGCGGGGATCCAGGAGCTGCCGGAAGTGATGGGGGTGCGGGTGCGAATCACGCTGCCCCGTCATCGACTGTAGGTGCCCGGCCGGGCAGGCTCTACCCCAACAAAGAAGTTAGTAATGGAGGTGAGCGCCACGTACTTTTGCGCCGCGAAGTTAGTCGTTGACTGCTTGAAGTTTGGCGATTCCAGGCTGAGGTGGTCAACGACCACATCAAGCACGCGTTCTCCGCGCAGACTGACATGAAGTGGTCAGATTTCCGTGAGGAGGTGTGCCGTCACCTCAATGGACCTCATAGTGAAGTGCGTCTTGTGTTTCGAATCAGCGGAGAAGGAGGCGCATGGACGGACCTTGGGTCCAAGTATGACTGGGCCGACGCAATTGCCTGGCTGATAGAAAAAATATGTTCTGCATGGACGCGTGCAGTGTCAATAGAAGTGAAAAACATAGTGAGTCACACGGCATGGAATGACGATATAGCACTGACCTTCGCACACCTGCAGCATGAGTCTACACGCGCAAAGGCGCAGAGCTCCAAGGGGAAGGGGAAGGGGAAGGGGAAGGAGAAACATTGTCGTGAAGACGACATTCCCCAGCGTTGAGTCCAGACATGGCACGGCAGCTGGATTGCCTCATCAAGTTGCAGCAACACCTCGCCTGCGACAAGCACTCCAGGCCTGGCAAAAAAACATACTGCTGGATCAAGAGTTCAGGAGAGGACGCCAGCGGAGGGCACGAGGAGTTGACCCACGAGGAGATGACGTTGTGGGCGAAACATATCGTAAGTAGTGTGAAATCGAGCTAGCGCGACGAGAAACTCACCAATTTTTCTAGTCACTTGGGAAAACAACAAAGCATACCCCTCCGAAAGTACAGAAGTACAACTATCCACCAACAAAAAAAGCTCGGACTGGTCGTACAACGCCCGACGTGCACATCTCAGTCAACATCACACCCACACCAGGAAGGAACTCCACAGTGCAAGCAACGCACCAAGTGTCGACACCTACTCCAGGTCCATCACGTCTTGCTCACATCAACAATAGCCATCCACCATCCAGCATTGCAGGGCCCAGTACGCTACGATGTGCACAAGGTCCACGGCCCTCGCGCATTTTGGTCCTTCTTGACTGCCTTATGGAATTGAGGGTGCCGACGGTGATGGAACTGCTATGGCTCATGGACGAATACGAGCCAGCCATCGGCCTAAATTATGTCGACATAGAGGAAGAGTTTGTTGACCTCGGTATTATGGATTCAGTGGACTTGTACTCACTACCAGTCGAACTCCTTGCGACATTCGGGGGTCTTGGCCACGATCTCGCCCACCGTCTCCGCCAGTTTTGCGAAAATCTCTTCATCCCTCTCGGATTGGTGGAGACGGGAGACAGTGACGCTACTGAAAACACACTTTCTGAACAGGAGAGGGCATTGCAAGACCTGGAGGAGAGGGCCCCAAGGCCACTTGAAGAGGTGAACAAGGTGATTGACGTTTCAGATGAGGAGACATTGGTGGATGGTGCTGAGTCAGATGTGGACAGAGACGGTGACAGGGCGTCGTACAGGGCAACGTCGTACGCAGTGGGAGATGACAGCAGGGTGTCGTACAGGTACAGGGCAACGTCGTACAAAGTGTGAGGAGCTTTGTCAGCTATCCCACGGTCACACCCCATACAATTGTAGAACGCAGCGGTAGCTTTCCCTCAACTTTTGGGGTTTGATGCACCCGTACTGTGGTACATAGGTTATCCCTTCAATTCAATGTTTTCTTTGTTCTCCAGTCTGAGTGACCACCCGCAGTCATATGTTCATGCATGCACAAGTAGGTACATAAAAAACAAACTACGGAGGGAGTTGGTACCCACAGTGGGCATACCAGCCCTTTGCATCGTCTGCCGTGACAGAGTGGACAGCCTCCCAGAATGCGTCGTAGACGTTGCCATTTCCGGACTCAAGATCTGCATTGACGCGAGTGTGATTTGCGCGCAACCAGGCCTTGATGGATGAGAATGCCAATTCGATCGGGTTGAAATCCGGCGAATACGCAGGGAGGTAAACGAGGCGTGCGCCACGTCCCTCGACCAGTTCACGAATACCGGGTACTTTGTGAATGGCTGCGTTGTCGACAACGAGGACCGAATTGGGCATTGGCCATTCGTTCATGCATGGGAGGAGGCCTTCAACAAACTGCCGAAAAATGTCGCCGGTAATGGCGTTCTCGACAACCTCAAGGTGTAAAATTCCATCCAGGGAAATAGCAGGTAACATTGAATATTTGGTGCCGTGAAGGAAAAACTCAAAGCGGGAAGCGCGCTTGCCGCGAATGGACCACGCATATGGCCGCCTCAGAGTAAGTTGATTGAAATGGCTCTCGTCCGCGAAGACGAGCTGTTCTGGGCAGAAATGGGCTGTGATGAGGTCCATGTACTCCCTGCGGTCTTGCTCGTTACATTCAAGAGCACGGCGTGTGACCTATTGTCAACGTTATAAGAATCTGGATTGTGGCCAATGGATGAAGACGTACCGTTTTCATTGTGTACCCCTCCCTTTGGAGGGTACGCAGAACCGTTGGGAGCGACACCTCGACACCGCATACTTCCTGCAGCTCCACCTGCAGCTCCATGAGCGACATATCGGGCTGGCGGTCAACGGTGTCACGGAGGAGCTGTGACAGTAAGACAATGTCCATGGCCGATTTGTTGTAGACGTACCTTCACTTGAATAGCAGTGAGCACGCGTGGCCGACCATTGTCAATTGGTGGTGGGAGAGACAAGTTCCCCATCTGGCGATAGGTGCTGCGGAACCTCTTGAGCGACCGTACACTGATCCCGGTGAGTTCACTGATTTGTGGGTCACGCAGTCCCTGAAGGGACATCGATAAAGCCAACTCCTTGTGGTCATCAGAGTACCGGCAAACCATTGTTGGAGGTTTGGAATGAATGGTAGAAGGAGGTAGAGGGCGTGCTGCACGCTGACTTGGAGCGTAGCACAGTGCCGAGCATAGCAACGAAGATAACTATTCCACAACCCTATTTTTTCAATATACCTATTACATAACCCCAATTATGTATGATAACTCAATTTATCGAGAATTTCCCAGTCTACTTAACTATGAACCCCGCTCTTGAGTTTTGGAAGTCCGTATGATCGCTAAATTTGGGGCATGACAACTGTTATGAAACCTGCTATAAGTGCAGTGATATCTCGCACGGGTTCTGTACCAGTACGGGAATCACCTTCGTGTTTTCGTCAAGTTGTCATCCTTTCCCCAGGTCAGACCAAAGCATCGATGTTGCCACCCCCATTCTACTGTATTCATTGCCAGAGAAAGAGACCATACTTACGCGTTGGTACCATGAGGGTCATTGTCGACAGTTCCGAGTACATGTGGCGGAAGGGTATTATCAAACAACGTACACAAAAAGTAAATATCAACATTGAGCAGCGGCAGATCTGACAAGGCAGCATAACTGAAAACGCCGGAATAATCATGTGAGTGCCAACGCCCGACATCATACGCGTGTTGAATACTCACAGAAGATGCCCCATCCAGCGCCATAATGAACGAAATTTCAAGTTACCCATCTCTCCAGAATGATACCCTCTTTTCTCCTCAGCTTCCCGTGCAGCGTCCCGTAGTGCTCGTGCAGATCGCTCATAGTGCGGTACGCCCTGCTCTCTCCCAGAAAACATCGACTTGTAGAAATTCTCAGCTAGGTACCAACCATCCATATCAGCCATCGCCCATATTGTCCCGACGACGCTTCGGAATCCTCAATACTGCATCGCCGCTGTAAGAATTCGGCGTTCGGATGAGGAGATCGTACGATCTCCAGCAGAGTGAGACGCTCCCCTCCGTGCAGTTGGAAAGTGTCGAATGGCTTGTCTGCCTCCAGATTTCCGTGACACGCAAAAATGGGCGAACCGGTGATCTCGGAGGCCCTCGACAACGGAACCAGGTGAGGTTGCATCGGAGCACGGAGCACATTCGCACGACGCAGAACTCGTCCTCGATGACTAATCAAGGTACTTGCAACTCGCTAAGCTTGACTTTTTTCTGCGCGACGCGAGATTGTGCGACCCTAGTCACCCCACTAGCCCCCTGAACTACCGGAGCACATAACTGTGAGATGGGAAAGCCGAGTCGATCTGCACTCAAAATGTAGCGACGTAATCTTCGGGGGACCAGTGGGAATTCGTCATACTTCTCTCCTAGGCATCCCCAGAACGACCTTGGTTTGCACACCTGGACCACCGTAATTGACTACCTGCAAGACAAGTCGTGCCCTGGACATGGTGATCTGTTGATCGTCTCGCCACACTCGCGTCTCCGAGTCTGCGACCTGTCCTCTTACGCTGGGGACCCCTGTGCACAGCCAACCCCTGAGAATTGTCATCACTGAGCTGCTGTGGGTCACCCACAGTGTCTTCCGTTTTGGGTGCCGTCTCCGAGGAACGACAGGCTGCTGTGTCCGACAATATGGCAGTTCCTTCTTATGATGACTCATCAACTAGGCGTGAATATGCATAAAAGACTAAAAGTTGGATGCGCCTGTTGTCTAACAACCAATCGGCAACCCCTCCTATGAGTCGGACGACGAATCGCCTCTACCCTCTCCGAATGCATTCAATCAGACGCGTGTCCCATCGCTACCACCGACCTTACCAGAAATACACGTCCCCGAACGCTCCTTTTCCCCAGTTGCGTCACTGGAGTTCCCCGTCCTGCTGACCGTGCGTAGTAGTCCTTCGTCCATCAGCGCTGAGTTCTCAGACCTGCGTGGACCTCCTCCCTCCGAGCCGAATTACAAGAGTAGCCTACTCGCCACTTCCACCCCCATGCGACCCCAAGAACAACCCACCGTCATACCCCGTGAGCCCAAGACTGGGGCTGCACCTGCTAACCATCCCGACACCGTTTATACCGTCCATGACGAGTAGGATGCATACGCTCCTACCTTATTTTCACATTCGGCTTTTCCGAAATAGCGTCTCCGGCACGTTTTGTTTTCAGCGATTGGTGATGCAGGAACACTCCCTTAACCCGTCGTGGACCCTCTCTGCAAATCACAAAGACATCGACGTTCAGGCCATTCAGGAGTGAGAATTGAATCTGTGCCCCAAGTCCGAGCTCAAATTACTATCAGTTTGTGTCGGACGTATGGGGATGGCGGGTCGAACTAAGTGCGATGCGTGCAGTGAGCGTCAAGTGTCGATGTACCGCAGGTCAGGAACAACAGTACCGTGACTATACGTATGTCAGACTGCCATCCACCGTCAGGTAGCATCTTAGTACCTATCATGAGGTATGTCTTGAACTGAGCTCACACATTCTCAGACTGCAGTTCTGAAGGACCGCAGCTTGTTGCGCCGCCCCCTGAATTGCTGCGCTCCCAGGATTCTGTCCTTGCAGAAGTAGGCAGGACGGAGAAAGAGGGTGCGTAGTCATGATTCCCTCAATCGGATCTTTTATCTCGGGTGCCAGATGCCAATCCAGAGAACGATCAGATATCTCTCCGCTGATCTGTGATCATGCGACCAAAACGCGACTTCTGAGATCTGAGCCGTGAGATCCCTGGATTCTTATTTTGATTCGTCAGGCCTGCATGAGGTACCGAAGCGAGCTTAGATGAGTCTACAAGGGGTAATTACGCTCCGCCTGATACTGCTGCGAACGAAGATAAATATCCACATGATCAGCTGCAAGCGCAACCTGATGCCTCTTCTTGGTTTCCTCCAGATTTCCTCTCGGTTAAGATATTGAATGAGATTCTCCTTCGCGATAGCCTCTTCCATTAAACAGGACTTCTTCTACGAGCATTTCGCGAGGTAAATATTGCAGTAACACGGGCATTAATGCGCGGCTAGCAATAGGATGCTGCAGCGTAATTTCATCACGGTAAACTGCGGGCCCGGGTGAGTCTGCGACTGCGTAGATACGTGCCCGGGCCCCATGACTTCCGGGCATTTCTGGGTCTGTCTATCAAGTTCGCTGGTACTAGTCTACACAGGAGTCTACAATCAGTTTGTAGCACTCCGGGCCAGGTCGTATTGAAGTAATGTCAACCACTGTTCGACCATTACGTTCTAATCTGCTGCTACCGTACTTGACCGACGCAGCTTCGAGTAAATGAAATTCTCGATGTCTACTACAGTACGTACCAGTAAACAGCATCGCCCTCATTGGTGACAATCCAGTACTTGACACCCGTTTCTCCAAACCCTGCACACCGCCTCTGCCCAGGTGCCCGTGCGTCTCCTTCCTACGAATCTGGGGGACTGATAACGAGACTTCTTGGAACACTGTTGCTTCTGAACTTCTGAAGGTGCCACCCTCTTGAGTCTTGCCTGTCATGTGACAGGGAAATGTGTAAAGGAATGCTGCGGAATGGATGCGTCTTGTCCCATCATGAACTCAGTCACTGCTCGGCGCTCCTCGGTTCTTTAAGACAAACTTGCGGGCGATATCGTTGACGCGAGTCCCCTAGTATCAACAATACCGTGTACTCTTCACTGCATTGAACTGTAGTATCTACAAAAGCCCTCTCGTCAGGAAAGACAGAACCTGAACCTATCATGTTCGGCACTGAAAATGACACACACGGTAAGAGTGCTATCACTGGGAATGGTGTCGCCGGAGCACAGTGCCTGACTTACTGTCTTCAGATCCAGTGGACGGTAGGAGCCTGTAGAATGCGCTGCTTGTATGGGGGATTTACTTGTTACCTTTGTGACAGCGGGGCTCTTTCGGCCTCAGCAAGAGTCTCAGACCCCTGAGCCCAATAGTCTCGGGGAAGTGCAGTCCACGAAATCAGCTCACCTTGGCAAGGATCCGTCTCTCCCAGTTAAAGGGACGTATCCCCTTCTCGATTTGATCACAGAACAAGGCAGCAGCGGCCTCGGTAATCCCTGTTTTTATATATGTCAGTTGTACCTACGCTCATAACATTTTAGTCGACAAGATCATCATCGCTCAACAATCTCTCCAAGAATTCATCAACTTGAACGCGCTCTCCCCGGGTGCTTATTTTTCCGTTGTCAACTCCAAAATGCTGGACGACGTTGTTCTCAAGCCGTTCGGGATATATGATTCAAAAGAAGAGATCGTGAGGTTTCTCTGTGAAATAAAGGCCCTTGATAACAACACGTACGTTTACGCCTTTTCGTATCTAGATGGGCTAACGCCCCGAGGGCAGCGGACAGGTGGCCGGGGTCACTGAGTCAGTTGGACAGAAGGGGATACCCCGGCCACCCTGTTTCGTTCCCTTGCAATCTGCGCGGAACCCAGCACTCAGCGGCTCCCTCCCTAGTTCGTTGTCGGTTCCCCAACTCGGCCTTGTGCCCCCAAACAGAACGCCCACAGGAAGCGGTCCGCCGTCTCAAGCCCCACATTCCCCCCAAGCACTTTCAACACATGCGTCGAGTGATTCTTCCTTGCCTTCTTTGCGCACCCTTCGAACCCTTCTTCCGTTTGGGTCCGGAAAGCCTGCTTCGGGCGCGGCTCCTTCCAGACCGTTGAGGAGCCCCTTCGCTAGTTTTTCACCAGTTCGACGTTCCAGCACGACCATCGAACGTAAGAATTCGAGCCAGTTTTCGCTCCCGGCAGACGATGGCGATGAGGCTGCGATCTCTATCGCCCCATATCACCCCCGCCAGTCCAGTCCAGAGCGCACTCGTGATGCTCCATCCAGTAGTGCCAACGCCCATGACTTGCCCGTCTCATCTCCTCTATCTAAGTTACCCTTGGATGGAGAATTAGGTATGTGTGAGGTCATTTACTTGGGTCCACGAAACGAACCCATTTCCTTCCCGTTTTAGGACCACCAGTCGTCGTTTTCGATCCCGAGCCCCCACTTAGCTCAGAGCTATCGACGATACTGGAGTCTGACCCCTCGGCGTTATCGAAACACCTCCGAGTCACTACTTTTGGTGGATCACACATTACCGACCTTTCTGGAGATCGGTATTCATCAGGCCCCGGGGTGTCACTCCCATCACCTGGAACAGATGACGATCAAGTCGTAGCCCCTGATACCTCTGTACTGGATCTCTCTGCCTCACAATTAAAAGACGTCATGCATGCATTGAAGGAGAGACCTTCCACTAATGGTTGGCTGACTGGGGTGGTTGTTGAGGATCTGGCTGATAGCTACCCCGCTAGTCGGAATCGTCGAGAAGCGCACGAGGATTACACCGAAGTGGAGCCTGAAGAAAGCTTGCATCTTGATGCACTCGACCCGGATCTTGCTGCATTACTCAACCCCAATCGCGGGAGAGGAAGTCAGCCAAGAATTTCACTTGCACCAGTTCCAATTCATCAGAACCCTTCAGCTATCGCACCCCCGCAGATTTTCCCCCATTCGCGAGCCGTCACCCCTCAGTCTCGACTTTCACCTTCAAGTTTTTCCCCTGTTGACGCATCTCCCAGCTCCCCAACAAGATCTGCGAGACCCCAACACTCACTGGTCCGGACGACTGCCCATTCGGGCCTCGTACGATCAGTACCGACGAGATTCGTACCCAGTCTCATGCTCTCGGCAACCAATAATGCCCTAACGGGGCGTCGGGATCGCGGCGTGGCAAGTTTCTCGAGGACTCCCTCCGATTCGGCTCTCCAATTAGACGAAGGGCGCAGGGTTTCGAGTGATGGTGTATACCTTAGGCGCTCACCCGCCTCGCCTCTACCTTTAGAATTCCGATCACAACCATCGCCTACAGCAAACCCATACGGTACAACATCAGTCGTGTGGCATCCTCTCGCCTTGCCACTCCCGCACGTTTTGGAACCCACACGTCAGGGGCCTCTTGCCTCTTGCATTCCGCATTGCCATCTTCGTCGTCGTCAGCATTACCAACAGGCTGGGGCGGAGACTCCCCATCGCCCACTTCTCGTGCTTCATCGTGCTTCGGAGTCGCGGCGGACTACTTAAACCGTCCGCGCACCAGCGAGGACGGGGCCCCTCGGGGGCCGGCCTAGCGCGCGCGAACGCCTCGGTTATATCCCGCGCGGCCGCAACCGCAGCCTCAGCGTTGGGGACGGCAACGGCGAAGGGGTGACGTCGCCCGGATCCCGGACCGCCACCGAATGGCTTGGCCCACGCACGGCCAAGGCCTTCGCTGCCGCCGGCTTGCTTAGGCGTGACCAGGACCCCAGTAACAGCGTGTCTCGCTTTGGGAACACGCGGAGCCTCGGCGACCGTGACCAGCGTGCCCTTTTCCCCAGCCGACTGGCGCTGTCCGAGGCGGGCTCGGTCGCGAGCTCGTGGCGTAGCGCATCTCGGGAGATGACGCACTCTGACGCGACGGCGTCTACGTCGACTAGTGCGCCACGCGCCACACGCTCCCCCCGATTCTACTGCCTCGACGTCGATCTTCATGTCGCGGGCGCCCTCGCCGCAGCATAAAGACCACCAAGCGGCGCTGCATGATATACAGGATAAGCACGCGACCGAGACAGGCACGCTGCTCGCCGCGCTCGCAGACGCACAGCACATCGCGCAGTCCCCGCGCACGGAGGGCGCGAAGCTTACAAAGCGCGTGGAGGATCTCGAGGCTCAGCTTCACACGCAGCTGCGCGCACAGCAGCCGCTCGCGCGCACCGTCTTCAGCAGGGTCGAGCGCCACAATTCCTCGGACGCGCCCGCTCGGCGATGCCCGCCTCCGCCCGTCGCCGATTGTTCCCGCACACCACCCTGCAGAATACCCCCGACAGCAAGGGACCCGGACCTCAGATCGTCAAGGAGGACGCGGATGCGGAATGACGCGACGTATCGTGGCGGCCGCGTCGCGCGCTCACGGCTGTGCCAGCGACTCTGAGTCCGTGCTCGCGCTGCCGCCGCCGAACATGTCCATGCTACTGCAAGAATAGCCCGCGCGCTCGCGCCGCTTCGCCAGTAGCGTTTCGCTGGCGACCGCCGGGGCGGAGATGGACGAGCGCAGGTCGCCGCGCAGCTTGTTCTTGCGACCGGAGCATGAACTGCACCTCGGAGATATAGGTAGCCTCTACCGAGGATGACGCTAGTGACGATGAGGATGGGTAGTGAACCCTCCCCCTCTCGTTTCGTTTCGTTTCGTTTCTTTTTTTCGATTGTTGGATACCAAGGATTGCTTCTCTGCTGTGCCTTCACCAAGCAGGAACTCTGTACACCGTCTTCCCGTGCATAATCTTATTGACATCCTTTCCCCCCTGCGACCATTGTAGGCTTATCGCTCACCTACTAACCTTTTGTATTGATAATGTATTACGGAAGACTCGTAATTTCCCTCGCGTCACCTTAGGCTACCGCCCGACTGGGTGCTACCAATGGTGCTACTCTCTACGGCGTCCCAAGTTAGGCACGCAGGCACCCTAGTCCAATGCCAGCTGTACCATGGAACGGCTGCGTTTGCCTCCAGTGGCAACGGCCTTCTGTGTGGGCTAGTCTGCCCCTCATGACGAAAATATTGCAGCTATGGAACTATTTCTTTATCGTATTGGAGAGAGTCACCTGGATTATGCACCCTTTCTCGGAAACTCTAGCACTGCCGCTAGCAGTGCGCCCATGCCCTTCCACTTTGACTCAAATCAGCAAAGCTGCGCAAGAGAATTTTGAATTGGCCGAAAGCGGTGTAATTACAGTGCGAGAAAATACGAGCTGGGGCAAAAAGTAGGAAGTGCGCAGAATGGACTCGGGCGTTTTGCCTGGCCAGTCGAGGGCTGCGCGTATCAGCGAGGCAGCGACGGTTTTGCTACACTGAAAGCCGCTATCACTGAAAGCCGCTATCATCGTGGAATTACATTCTTCATGATTCCGGCAAAATGTAGACTTTGAATCAAATTACAAAACGCGATTCTGTTCGACGAGATGTACCCTATGCTTCGTTACACACTGACTTAAGATGATGAAAGTAGGGAACCACGGGTCTTCGTCAAGGAGTTAGCAAATCCTTGGAATGTCGCCGTCAGTTCGACCTAAAGAAGTCGATGTCAGTTTCCGAAAGCCGAAAACATCAAACACTTACAGTGTCGAGGGCCCTGGTAAAAGTAGACGTGATAACGTTGGTCAGGGCATGACGTGGTGCGCTGTTCTCTACGTCTCGCGCGATTTGCACCATCCTACGCAAGCACGGCCGAACGATTTTCAGGCCCAAAAGAAACGGCGTGGAAAAGAAAGCGGCATCCTGGCGTTTATGCTGTAAGCCACCTGTGGAATGAAACCGAAAAGCTACAGACCCTCGGCTCACGGCTGCGCGGCAGATGTTGGAAACTGGCTGATCCCCGATGTGGCTCTCGCCGTCGGACAAGAAAATAAGGACAGGCGCTCTATGATACCAGTCAGACTCCTATATAGTCGGTGTCAATTTCCATGCAGCGGAGGACCACACCTTTCCGTACTCCAATTTGATGTCATTATGGCCTGTGCTTTCTCGACTGCGAGTGTGTAATTCTCGTTTTCATAAGGCCTATATCGCAAGCAAGCAGTCAAGAGCTCGTCAGGAGTGCTGGTGAAGTCGTTTTCGACACAAATCATTGGGGTTCGACTAAAGAATATGATGCTGTATGCGTCTCTTCTATGCCCACCTAACTGCGCGTGTTGGCTAGCGGCGGCATGGCGTGCAGTCCAGAAGCTGTAGAGAGACGAAATTACAGCCCCAAGTCTGTTATTTGCGATGGGTGTAATCATTGGGGTCCCAGCAGCATTAGGAAGTGGCCGTCGATCAGAACGCGCCATGGACTTGGACCTAAAACACGCGAGTTAGCAAAATATCTAGGGAATGATGGCAGACATACAGGTCAATAGCGAAGATTCTGTAACGCGGTCTGAGTAAGTGAAATTGAAAACTCTGGTGGGATGACTCACACATGGAAGGATGCTTGCAGACGTCCGGGATTCTTGCAGGCGAAGTGGTGACCATCATTCGACACATATCCGTGACCGGGAGGCGCGGTGCTCAAGGGCGCATGGAATAGTGGTAGCTTGCAGCTCGACGGCTGTGCATTGGCTCCACCCTTCTCCGTGGTATGTTCATCACCTTTGGAAGATATATTTAACGCGGAAGGGGCGGGACAGAAAAGAATTTATACCTGGGCACAGTGCATCGCTATCGTGCGAGCATTAGATAGAGCATTTTAAGAGGTCCGAAGAATCCACATACCACTTTGCAAAATTCGCCTGGTCTTCACGAGAATACGGATCTGCAGAGATATGGGTGAGAAATATATTGGGTGGAACCGTAGTCCGTAGTCACCCTTGAAACCTAGTAAATAACATAAGCGATGTCAGATAAAACGTTCACGTGATGAGCCTACCCATTCGGCGCCAGTGAAGTGCATGCGTAATCCAGTCTTTGGCTTCATCAGGATCTGGAGATATTCTCTTGTCGATGTGTTGTGTTTCGGAATTATGGGAATCGAAACCACGGCAAAAGTCAACATGGACATGTCTTCCCATCGACTTGCACACCATATTGCACAGCATGGGGCCGCCCTCGTCGTTCGAGGAGAATTTGCGTCCCTCTAGCTCGACGCTAGGATCGTCCGAGTCGGATTCATCGAGCGCCCACCTTGTTTGTGACATGGACCCGTGGCTCGTCTCGTGTTCCTGCTGAGGATGCCCTGCACAGATAATTAGTTAAGTACGACTAACCAGGAGATTAAAATCAAACCAGAAGGAAGCGTGCACAGATAGCTGCAGTTCTCGCACCTAGAACTAGTTAAGGGGATGCGAGAAGCAAAGTTCGCCCCAACCCACCGAGTATTGCAATAATGGAAGGGCCTTTCATCGTTGCTATGAATGTGTGGACCCGGATGTCCAATCTCCCCTGGCTCAATCACCTTGGCACAAGGGAGGCGCTTGACAGCTGAAACGACATGTTTTTAGGGGTAAGATCAAGGCTTTGGGCCACATACCCTGCGTATACTGGACGCGTTTCTCAGTCATCAGTACAGTCATGCTATGAATGCAGACTCACTTCCGTATACTGGAAGCTTCCGTGCCTGCCAGTAAACGTGGCTTCGATGGCCTGAGGTTTTGTTTGAATCTCGCATATACCCGCGGAGCACAAGGAACCACAAGGATGCTGGTTTCTAGAGAGCTTGTCTGTGATATGTCACAAAAGGCAACGATATACGCACCCGCAAAGGTGGTTTTGGTCAGGATCCAAACCATGTAAGTGACCGCCGGTGCACATTCGGTTACATAATTGACAAGAAGCAGGGCACTCTCTATCCTCGCATTCGTGGTCTTCGTGTTCCTCGCCTCTGAAGGATGGGACGCTTCGTGAGACATTGTCTCATGAAGGTTGCATAACTCACAGTGGGACACGACACATCCCAGGACATGTGAACACCTTTCCGTTTGGCAGCCTCAAACCGGCTAAACGACACGGCTAGTATAACGTCTGGTTTAACCGAATAGACACCCTGAAATTAAAAGACATACCTGGCCACACCTATGGACCGGAGCAGAGCACAGGTGATTGCCTCCGTGCTCAGGTAGCTAAGGGGAGCGGTGCATAAGAATGTGTGTGGTACTAGTTGAAAGTCAGCATAATCACCTTGACACACTTCTCCGTACAGCCTCGTTTTCCGGAGTGCTCGCATGGTTCCGCGCATAGATGGGTGCCTACTTGGCATCTTTTGTGAAGTGCGTGAGAATACCGGGAGGTAGGATAATTTTCGAACCCACATGTGATCTCCGGGGTGGCCGGCACTGGGGTATTGTGATAGGTCAGAAGCGTTGATGAGGAATGTGGACGAACACGAACGTACGTTTGACCGCAGGGTTGTGTGGGGGCAGCGTCCCGTTCACAGAAAGTACAGTCATGGATACATTCATGGTTCGTCAGACAGTCGTGGCCGTCTCCGTGCAAACGACTACTTCGTACACAAACCAAGTCGCAGGAACCACACTGCGAACGACAGAGTTCGACGCTGGCCCGTAGATCTATGACGGCGTTGCCGAATGTTCGGCGTAACTCTTCGATACTTGCGTGACCACCTTCGAATCGCTGTATATTTGACTCGAGCCAGCTCTCGACATGAGCTACCCGCAGGCCGACGAGATAAGTCAAGTACTGGGCAAGATCAGAGTGCCACGTAGAGTCGTCAACGTGTTGCCTTTGATCGGTTCCGTCCCAGGATTCACGTAGAGCCGCGAGTCGATATTCATGGTCGGCAACGGGGGTATCTGGCCCTGCAAGAATGAATCGTGCTTCGGTATCCTCCGCTTCGATCATAGTGTCCGTATCAAGGTTCTAAACTTCTTAGTCTGACGCAAGCCATATTTAATTCTAAGCGCACCTTCAGTGGGATAGGCTCGGGTTCGACCTCAGAAAATCCGGTCTCCAAGGCGTTAGACAAAATCGCACGAAGGGAATTCGCGCGGTGCATGGCCATAGTTTCTGAAATGGAGACATGAGGGGCGGAGAATCTATTACAGCCAGGAAAACATACGTGACATAGCTCCCCAATCATTCGCCTATGGGGAACATCGCGTGTCAGTGATCTACACAGGCATATGGTTGCTTCGACCGAACCTTCAACTTAGCCATTAACGTCTTCAGCCTCAGCAGGAATTCCCCCGCAGTATGATGCGACGTCAGCTGCTGATCGAGAGTCTTTTTGACTTTACTAAAAAGCTTGTAGAATTCCTTTGACTCGATCACAGGCCACGGAATAATCTTCAATTTTCCCGCATGAAGACGAGTGATAAAGTTAGAGTCTTGTTCATCCTCGACTATCTTCTGGAACTTGAGCCGAAATCTAGGCCTGGTATTAGTGGAAAGAAGACTGCATTTGCTTTGGAACTTACTCTTTCGTCACTTCTGCCTCGTCTGAATCAATGACGTCCTAGAGGTATAGAATATAAGGGTACCGATTTCAATATCGGAATCCACCTACTTTAATGATGACCAGAAGCGTGGACTGAAAGAGTGATGGATTGGACGCCGGATCCAAAATGGAGGAGCTTGACTGGAAAGACTGAAATAGGCCAGTAATATCTCTACTGAGGGCGAAGTTATTTCGGAATAGAACCTACCCGCGGCGTACTCTCAGCTCGATACGAGGATCACAGGTCAAGGCGTTTACTTACGAGATTCGATATGGCGGTGTTGAAAAGAACAAGAAGGGTATCCTCTTGCGCCGAACGCTCCAAACTGTGTACACCTATTGTTTGCCGCAAATTCAGATTGAGCCGAACAACGAGCGATAGGTGGCCCTAAGCCCACCTTCGAAATCCAGCGCTACTATAAGCGCATCGTCAGTAGGAGAAACAGACAACCAGACCCCCTCTAACAAAGGTCCGAGTCATTTACTGCCTTAAATCACGAACACTCCAAAACCAACCTGTTGTACGCATCGCACTCCCCGCAAAGGAAGTGTCTAGGAGATGATTCAGGCTGAAGCTTTTCCCTACAGATTGTTCGCCCATTGAGGATACGACTTTCACTGGCTAGGATTCGCAAAGAGGGTCAGGACAATTACTAGAACTACGGTGCGGAAGACCCACTTTCGAGGCCCAATATGACTGAAAAATAGACTCATACCATCCAATAGACAAGCTGTCTACGATTCTGTTGACCTCGGCTCCAAGTAACGAGGCCTCTAGTTGTGGCGACAGCACGCCATCCTTGAGTGGGACAAATCTGTTATCGAGTGTGAGGGCAATGTGGATGGGAATAAGACAGAGTAAGTCCGCCAGCCATTCGCCAGCTCGAAAACGGGAGACCGGCCATTCCGAAGTGGACAAGAACGCGTCTGCAAATGAGTTGAAGGTCCGTGAGGAGACAGCGATACTTTTGAGTACATCGTTGGTCGGTTTACGTGACGTCTTTATGAAGTTGCGAACCATTTCAGAAAAGTAAAAAGGTATTGGGTACTGATCATCGTCAGTGACGAACATCAGCGTCGTCGGCTGCCGTTCGCTCGAAGATGTTATCGTACGCCGTCTCACCGCTGCTACCACCGGAAAACGTGTCCAGACGTCAGTGTGGCAATCAACCAAGCAGTTATGAGCTGTCTCTCTGCCACGGTTCGTCGATTCCTTGGAACGCTCCTCCTGGAATGTGAACTCGGTCGCCTTGCACGTGATATCAAGGACGATAGATCGACAAGTCTGTGCGGTTACGTCGAGACCAATGAGGTGGATGTTGTTCCGGTTCACTATCGAGGTGAGAAATGCCCCGTCGAGGTCGACAGGAAAATCAGGGAGTGTGATAGGAATTCCGTCTGTGGACGCGAATGTCGTCCAATGGTATGCCGTCACTGCGGAGACGCCGTCGGTTTCTTGAACAACGAGCACGCATGACCCATCAGGGGATGAGTAGATCGCGCGTGGCACCTGTGGCAGCTGTAGAGAGGCAGGTCTATGACAAAGCGTCAGTTAAATCACAGAAAATATGAGAAGTGTTGTATATACTTTGGCTGTTGCATTGTCAAGGAGAAAATTCTCGCTTGAGCACTTGAATCCACGAATAGTATCTCTTCGTGTCCATGAACGAAGCACGCGTGAAGAATGGACTCTCCATTATTGTAGAACTGACGAAGGTCAATCGCGGATCCCGTCCCGCGCAAGGACCCACGCTCGTCCTCGAACGCAAAGATGTGGAGTTGCATCTACCGAACATATGTTACGTGAAGGCGAAGGCGCCTGTCAGAATGAAATACGTACCCTGGTGGACGAATAGACGGCCAACGTGTGCTTCGACTCGTCAAGGGCAAAAAGGCAAGTTTCGCCAATCTTGTCTCGGTGCAAGAGCTTTGCGACTGATCGTCTTTGTATGGCGGCATCGACGCGACCTAGACTCTCGACATAGATTGCGATATTTCCTTGAGGGTCGACGAGGCCCAAGAGAATCCGACCTCCTTCAAGAAGATGAGCATATCTGAATAACAAGGGTAAGTGTGGGATAAACGAGATTAACAGAGACCGTACTTTACGACGGTCGACGAGGAGACACGGAACGAATGAGAAAGTCGTTCCTCGAGGGTAGGTGTCGGTACGTATGATGGGTCGAGTTGGACTTTATGTCTCTCGTCTGCGCGCAGCTGCAGGAGATGGATACGATGTTCTATCTCGGCTTCTTGTTGAGACTCGTGACGGCCACTGATAAAGTAAGTATCTGTTGAACGGATGAGACATGCCGGTGTTGGAGAGAACTATTAAAACAAACCCCGGGAGTAGTAGGATCCTTTCCTGACCTCGAAGTGGTCGATATAGACAGTTGTGCGCCTGCGCAAGCTAGGTTGTCAGTCCATTTCGAGCACCAGTGGAGACGTACGATGTGGAGCGCTCTGTAGATATGTCTTCGACTTGACGGACGAACTTAGACCACGCGATCTCTACTTGCGCAGCTTCCTCAATGTTCACTTCTAGTTGGACCTGTGCCTCACGTTCCTTTTTATGCATTGAAAGGAACTGCCGACTGATTGCGGACGCCGAGGTCTCTACCTGCTTTGTGAGTAAATCATAGGCTGTTTCCTCTATATCAACGAGAGCCCCGTGTAGATAATGACCGACGGGAATGGCCTTGATGTCTGAAAGGAACTGAGAGTCGGGGATCAATCTTGCGCGTTTTCTCGCTCTTTGCCACAACTCTTCCTCTGAAGACCTAAAAAAACCTAGTATCCGAGAAACGAGGCCTTTGTCCAAGCCTTTGTCTTTCTTTTTAAATGTTTCAAGATATGCCAAGGTGCTCTCCTCGTCTTGCAGTCCAAGGACAGTATCTGCCACGGACCGTGTCAAGTCCGCACTTTGACTTTTCGCATTCTCCGAATTCGCCGCACCCTCCGAGGCCTTCACATCTTGTGCGTCTTTCACATTTTGCGAGTCCTCCGTATCTTGCGAACCCTTCGCGCTTTGCGAGTCCTTTGCGTTTTGCGGGCCTGGGCCTAAAGTCAGAAGCCGAAGAAACATCATACGTCTCTTCTTGAACTGAAATTCAGAGGCCTTCAAGCATTTCCCGAGGTCGGCTCCGTATATATTATTCCACAACGACTTCCTCCAACTTTGGGTAAATGGCAAATTGATCGCGAAGCCAATCTAGTACGGCTTATGTTATGACCACCCGTTGGAGGACAAGAGGAGGATGGTACATTCTTACTTTCTTCGTTGTCAGAGTCATCGGGGCTTGCATCCTCGGGGCTTGCATCGGGGTCGGGAGGGTCGGCCGAACTCAGTTCGGGTAACAGCTTTTCACGTTGAAGTGACCTATCGTCGGTTATGACAGGATAGCGCTCCGAGAAGTAGTAGGCAATGCTCACGGAAATGTCTTTAACAACTCGTTGATGACATGCCCCCGTGCTTTGGACCGTGTATCGTCGGGGTCTTCTTCGACTTTCTCATGCATTTCCGCTCTCCGCTGCGCACCGATCCGCCGGAACTGACGCTCTATCTCTTCTTTGCTTTTCTCCCAAGCTCCGTACTCCTCTGGGAATCTTTTCCTGAGGCCAAACGCCATGCCCAAAGACCTCAGCGACGCGCCGCCGAATTTCTCGGGAAGACATAACACAACGTCTTTCCTGACAAGGTGGTTCCATTAGGAGTCGACCCGAATGGCGACAAAACTCACATACGAAGCCTGATCTGGTCAGGGGTCTGATGATCGTGAGAAAATGGCTCAACGATCGTCCTCTCTGGCATGAATGTGGTCGTCATGAAACCCTGCACCTTCTCCCCATGAAGGAGCGCCGGAGAGAAGGCCCTTGAGTCGACGTCCGCCCCGGGTGGTGGAGCCTGATTAATAATAAGCGGAGAGGTCATCTAGTGGTGAACAGGAAACGCGGTTATTGTAGGGGAAAGAACATTGTCATATGGACGGCGTACCATGAACCCCTCTCGGACAACGACATTCTCTTCTTGATCCTTCGTTTTCGCCACCTCGAAATGATAGAATCGGTCTGAAGTCATCTTTCTCTGAGTCGGTCGATACATCGTCGCTGTCGTCATCGTCACCCTCCGTGTCTGCTCCGCCATCGCCCTCACCCCACGCAATTGCCCCTGTATGTTCCCTCGAAAGCAAACAAACCAGTTGGTCGCATAGTTTGCTCAGGTATCTAGGTAGATTCAACTGATTAGATATGGAAGATGATAGGAAGTTGGTCATACCGCATGAATGTCACTCTGTTGCGTTGGACGGGCGAAGCCGCACTGTCGTCCCAAGTGGTATCTTCCGGCCAGTAGACGACATAGGCTTGCTCGTCCGAGGTAGACAGGAATGAGCGCACGATATATAATCCGGATCTTAGAACTGGCTCAGAACCCCCAGCTCCGTGTCCATTCCGTTGCACGAGCAAGTCCTGTGCGCTGTCCCACGGTGTCAGCCTACAGAGATACTAAGCAAAGCAAAAACGTACGTATCGTCATCTACGGCCTTGATTTCACAGAGAAACCTCACGATCTCCTCTTTCGAACCATAGATTCCGAACGGCTTGAGAACAAAGTTATCCAGTACTTTGAAATTGACTTTTGTGATAGAAGAATATGCACCCGGAGAGAGCGCGTTGATGAATCCTTGAAGAGATTGTTGAGCGATAACGATCTTGTCGACTAGAACGTTATGAGCGTAGGTACAGCTGATGTATTTAAAATAAAAAAGGATTACCGAGACCGCTGCTGCCTTGCTCCGTGATTAAATCGAGAAGGGGATACATTCCCTTTGATTGCAAGAGACAGGTCGTCCCTAGGCTGAGCCAATTCCGCGGTGGACTCAAGGGTGGACTGCACTTCGCTGAGACTATCGGGCTCAGGGGTCTGAGGCTGGTAGGGCTCCACTGTCGCAAAGGTAGCAAGTAAATCTCCAGTGCAAACAGCACATCGTAGAAAGCTCTTACCAGTCCTCTGAATCTAAATACTGCAGGTCTAGCACTGCGTTCCGACATCATTGATAGCCTGAGCAAGGCACTGGCGTCTTACCGTGTGTGACAGTGTCATTGTCGTTTTCAGTGTCGGACATGATGACTTCGGATTCTGTCTTTCCTTGTCTTCGTGGAAACTACAATTCAATACAGTAAAGAAAACACAAGTGTTGTTGTCGAAGGAATAGCGTTGAAGGTGTCGTTGCTATGGGACGCGCGTCAATGATATCGCTCAAAAATTTTGTCTTAAAGAACTGAGGAGCGCCGGGCAGTGACATTACATTCTCATATTCTGGGCTCATGATGGAAATGACGCATTCGTGCGGCCTTCTTCCCACCTTTTCCTGTCACTGACAGGCGAGAAGGCGACACATTCACAGAGAACGGCAATTTTCCAGAAATACGCTCTTATCAGTCCCCCAATTTTCGTGACGTTATACCTCTTGAGGAAATTTTTGGAAAGAGATGAATGAGTTCCGGTACCTGGAAAGAGGTGCTGCGTATCGTTTGAGAGATGCCGAGTGGGCGTCCACCAATGAGGGTGTTGTTTACGGGTCACGGTATCGAGAGCTTTGTCTGGGTTGCATTGGTCGACTCGGTAGTATTCGGACACCAGCTGCGCAGTATTATGATGACGAGAGATTAGAACGTGATGGTCGAGCTACCTCCAGGACTAGCATGAATCATCGCGCGTTTCACCTATACTCCTCGATTCAACCGAAATGTATTCTTGAACAATGACCTTGAGACTCTACTGAATGCGCCTCAGGCTTGAATTAATAGTAGGCTGACTCAGAAAAGCCCGGACTCACGAGGATCGGACTCACCGCTGACTCCCATTGATGTCATATTGAAATTCCGTGTCCCTATCAAATGGTACATTATTATCGCCAGCGCGTATTAATTCGCCGCTGTCAAGCCGGCACCTTTGATACGCGCAAGAGACGTCAGGTTTCAACGTTTTATTCTGGAGGAAACCAAGTTGGGGCATCGGGTTGCGCTTGCAGCAGGTCATGTAGTCCGATGATGTGGATGCGCAGCATCAGGCTGAGTGGGATTTCCCCATGCAGACCCATCTAAGCCCGAGCTTCGATGCCTCAACTCACAAAATCGACGATAAGGAACAAGACCCTAGAATCGGTCCCAGAAGCTCACGTCGCGTGTTGGTCGCGTGATCTACGGAGCGGAGAGGTATCTGATTGCTCTCTGACATATGGCGGCCGAGACCAAAATTCCAATTCCAACTAAGGGAATGACCCTACACGCGCATCACGCGCATGCACTGTGCCCCCTTTCCCCGTCCTGCCTGCTTCCATGAGGACAGACTTCTGAGGCCGCAGCAATGCAGGGGGGCTCAACAAGCTGCGGCCCTGCAGCACTGTTGTAGAACGTGTGAGCTCTACGGAACTTGCCGTTATCGCTGTTATCGCTCCTCGACCCTTACCTCGACCAAATTGCTGATGAACCTCCTGTTCCACTTCAGTAAGAAAACTCCCGGAATTAGCACGATAGTGGAGCTCCATTGTCTACCCTTTGGCCTAGGGTGATGTATCGTGAACCCTACTACAAATCTTTGTGAACGAGTCCCTGGTACTTCCTGCAAGAGCCGACTCGGAGATACAGCCCCCTGCAAGTGACGCTCCCATAATAATCGTTGGAACTTACTACGATCTGCCTGGGTTACTCGTTTGCGATGGCTCGTGTGATCTTGTTAGTATCTTGTTAGGCCAGCCAACGCGAGATCTCGGCACGAAAGACTTCCTTTGACGTTTCAGTTTCTTGACGATCTGATTGGCTTCCGCCACTCTGCAGTGGCGTTGCATGACCCTTATATCACGCGCACAAGCTCAAGGTCTAACTCACCCACGATGTGTCAACTACGGGGAGTGCGTACGTCCAGGTGCCCTCAGATATTTGATCAGGGGCCCTCTTCTCCCCACCGCACTCCCGTGTGTGATCCACGATGTGACAGTGTACAAACTCCTGTGAATCATCGTGATCCTGTGCGAACCAGAATCTAGCCGTGTCCCTACATGACCCCTAGTCGTAGTGTTGCCGCGAGTTGATGCGGTCCGAGTCGAGTTACCAACTCGACCTCAGCTCTAACTCCAGTGTTCAGCAGTCTTTGCCCAACTCAGCTGCAGACATGAACCAATGGAAAGCCTTTGATTCTGAGGGTTCCCACGCCCCTTTGAGTGAACCCGAGAGCACGATATGATGAGAGACGAAAACGAAGCAATGTCCTTTGGGCCTGACTTCCGAGATGACCATACACGAAGAACAGGGGAAAACGGTGGCAACTGAGTTAGGGGACAAGAGTTTTAAATACAAAAGGATTTTCACTTATGCAAAGCGATCCAAGAAGGTAAATGGGTAAGTGTGATGGTATATGAGAAAAGTGAAGGTGTGAACGGCCATTGGTGGACAATTCGAGGCAAAAAAAAGTAGGAGGTAGAGAGGACTAGGAGCCGTTTGTGCGAAGGGAACTCTGGCAGTGTCCGTGATGCAGTTTGGTGAGGGTGAAAAATGAACAAAAGAGAGAAGGAAGCGATGGCGAGAAATTGGCAATAGTGTGCGTGTGTAGGAGGTGATATTCAGAGGACTGGAAGGTGGAGGAATAGCGATAGTGAGGACAGCAATGGTGGGGGACAGCGATGACATTCCGGTGGAAATAGCCGAAAATGAGTAACGAGATGAGAAATTTCACGAAACACGCTATGGTACTGTATACGACGAAGGAAATATCTGCAGCGCATTTTTGGAGACAACTTCCGAGTTGCACCTGTGTGGTCTCTCGGGTTCGAGTCGATCCGAGTTGTCAAGAGTTCGGTTCGAGTTACTGTACTGTAGAGTTCTAACTCGCGGGAACAATGCAGTACCTACTGTAGTTGTGAACGTTGTGAACACTCGAGGGGACCCAACTTTCCTGTCCCTTCACGAACAGTCTGATGTATTGATCCGCTGAAGTTCAATATGACACTAGCGACCCAGGGCTTTTATCAAGGCCTTTATATACCTTGGTGAATACACTGCCGAGCTAATTCGTCCTCCTCCCTCAGAACACTTGTCCTTGCAGTCTGATACCATGGCATTGACATTTCCCCAGTCCGACACCAGACTTGGTTTTGCCGGCCCCCCAGCCACCTTCACAGCTGTACAACCGCCACTTTGGGCGTTTCGCCAGCCGTTCAAACCCGGGAAATGGGCATCGACATCGGTGACTTGCGTGGAGTTTGACGTAAATCGTGTTTTGACTGACTCGTCGCATTCAGAGTGGTCCTTCCTGGTCCCCTCTACGTGATGCAGCTCCTCTCTCGAGCGCCGAATATGCGGCCATGCTGCAGTTCCAATTCGACGAAGAAGATCGAATGCTTGCTGCGGAGCGTGCAGGACTCGCTGCTGCTGCGCAAAGCGTGTTTGACTGTGGCGTGTGCATGGACACGCTTCCAGAAGAATCGATCGCACGCATCGATCCATGTGGACACTCGTTCTGCAGGGAATGTGTTCGTTCGCTCGTCGTGTCGCAGATTGACTCGCGCCGCTTCCCGGTATTGTGCCCGACCTGCAGCGCGGATCGGAGAACTGGCACGGAAGACACCGGAAGTAAGCGTGGTCCGTGCGGGTGCCATCGTGATCCTTGACTGATTTGATCTGTCGCAGAGGTCACGCGAGAGCTTGTACTCGACGTAGGAATCACAGAGGAACAATACGAGACGTGGGTTGAAATGGAGATGTCAGAATTCTTTGTTCTCCAACATTGCCGCAAGTAAGTGACAGGTGTAAAGATTTTTGTAGCCACGCCTCACACCATCTGATAGATGCACCCACTCGAGTTTCTTCGATCGAGAGCAGTTAAACGAGGCACGGAACTTGAGGTGCCCCATAACTGAGTGTAACTTTGTTTGGTGCAAGGAATGCCAGCAAGAGATCGTTGAGGGTGGTCCAGAGCACTCGTGCGACGGATCTTCGGAGATGAAACATCTTGTCGAACAGCAAGGATGGAAGTACTGTCCAAGTAAGTCAATTCCGCCTCCGCGTCCTCAGGTCCGGGTTATAACACGTGTACAGCATGCAAGGTGCCGTGCGAGAAGATCAGTGGGTGCAACTTCATGTCTGTAAGTCAAACGGTGTGAACCTCCGGTTTTTCTGTTGTATTGACGGTCTATTGACAGTGCATCTCTCCTGGATGCAACACGTAAGTACACAGGATCCTTGGAGCGCGTAAGTCTGGCTCACAAAAGCATATTTTCAAGGCATTTTTGCTACAAGTGTTGCGAATTGATCGTTAAGTCAGCCATCCCGGCGGAGGTCGGGCAAGGAAAGGCTCAACATAACGCGAAGTGCCCTTTGTGAATCACTGTCCCCCCTAGCGAAACTGCGATCGGAATGCCGATCTTCAGTGTTATTTCTTTCCTAGTCTAGGTTCATGTCTCTTCTTCTTCGCTAAGAATAATATATAAGACTGGCAATAAGATGTGCGAGAAAAATAAAATAAGACGTGCGAACACCTTTCGTTCTTTCACTTGTTTTACGTTACGTCGTTCGCAGACAGCTTGGGACGATAAATGTGATGTCATCATACGGCACGGGTTGGGGTTAACCTGAACTATCATATAGCCCCGAGCCCTGAGAAATCAGTGTTTGAGCCCCAAAAGCCAAAGCCCGTTGCGCACACTGGCAGTTACACCAGTTCGGGAATGTAGGGGTCCGGATAATTGGCTACATCCCGCTTCCGAATGGTCGCCTCATGTTTGTGTTATTGAGATTTCTTCTTCCCACCTCCTTACTCTGTGCGCAACTTGGTTTCCTATACTATAGCATTTCGCTCCGGCGTTTTGTTTCGATCTATGACCTACTGTGCACCTTTCTCCGGATCAGATTAGAGTACCCCTGTATGTTCACAACCCTTTACCCCTCTGGCCTCAGGCCTTAGTATACGGTGTGATAGAGGAAGCCGTGACTGACATGCTCTTCACTCACCCGATCGTATTCTCGGCATGCTGCGGTCTTCCAAATTCATTAAATCAGAGTGTCACTCTGGAATAGACGCCATCTCCAGGAGCATACAAGCCCCTCCTTTTCCCTGGACATCCACCTTTCTGATATCCATCCTTGACGAAGAATGTCAACAGTTAATAGTGGTAGGCTCTCGTTACTGCATCTTAGAGACGCGCATCCACAACTCTCCCGTCGTCAGGCAAAGCGATCGCGCCTAGTAGCAGTAAGCACGGAATACCTAGTAAATCTTATCTTTGGAACTGGAACGCAGTGCCTGACCTACGCTTTACAGACCTGGCTTCAACTTCGGGTTCCAATTCACGGATCGGCTTTTCCGAGGCTTCCCGGGTGAGACGTTCAGCCTTTTGAACTTGAGTTGTTAGGTCCTCATGAATGCTCCCAGCAAGGAAATAGGGACATATCCGAGTCAATTATCGATGACGATGCTGAATCTGATCGATTTGAGTCGCTCCCTGCGTCTCCGAACGCTGAAGAGTCCTTCTCCTGGGGGTTCAAAGGTAAGTTGGTAGTTCTCTTATTGTCGCGGTGATTCATTTTTACTTTGGCTCGTAGAACCCGATCCTCTCCCCGGAGAAGACCTCGACCCGGAACCACCTCGCCCATCTCCACCTTCCTCTCGCTCTCCTTCTCCCTCGCCTTCCTTCCCTTCCGATTCTTTACATGGTGAGGAGCTACTACTGTACTTTTTCCGATGGGAGACTCATCGTCCCCTCCCTTGGTGTTAGCCGCCGCCTCTCAATCATCCACAGCTGAGAAGAGCGGAACGGTGGCAACGGAACCAGCCCCTCCACCCGAGGATCCGTCTTGTCCCATCAAAGGGATGTATCGCCTTCTCGACTTGATCACGGAACAAGGGAGCAGTGGCCTTGGTAATAGCTTCTTCGTAGCAGTTTACACTACACTCACGACATCCCCACAGTTGATAAGATCGTGATCGCACAGGAGTCTCTCCAAGCATTCATCAACGCGCTCTCCCCAGGCGCTTATTCTTCTATCACAAGGGTCAACTTCAAGATATTGGACCATTTGTTGCTCAAGCCCATCGGTGTCTATGGGTCGAGAGAAGAAATCGTGAGGTTCCTTCGTGAAATTGGCGCCGTAGATGTCGAAATGTGTGTCAATCCTTCAGTGCATCGCGGAAAGCTTACGTTAAATCCATAGGGCGCGGCGGTTGCTCATCCCGCAACGAACCTACACAGCCAGGGGAGCCGATCCTCTTCTGAGGTCCGGGTTGTACATAATACGCACATTCACATCTACTGAAGAAGAACAAACATATGTCTTGTACTGGCCCGAAGATACAACCTGGGATGACAATGCGGTCTCGACCGTCCAGCGCAACAGGGTTACGTTCATGAGGTATGGGTCAGTTTCGCGTCATCTTTTGTTACTAACACGATATGTGTAGATACCTCACCAAGTTATGCGATCAACTCGTTTGCCTGCTTTCGACCGAGCACTCACAAGCGATTGTGTGGGGAGACGAGGTCGACGATATGGACGACGCATCACTCGACTCAGAGAATGATGACTCTGACCGTCTTTACGACTTTATGGTTGCAAAAACGAATGAACAAGAAGAGAATGTCATCGCCCACCAAGGATTCACGGTACGGTATCTCATAACCGATGATTTCCCTCCGTTTTGACTTCAATCATCGCTTGTTGCAAGATGAACTCTTCACGTCTTGTCAACCAACCCCCGCCACCCAACATGCACATAGATCCGAGCATCTTATCTCCCAGGCTACTTTATGGGGAAACAACACAGGGTTTCATGACTGCCGATTTCCGGCCGGCGAGGGCGACGGTCGAGCCGTTTGCTCACGACCATCAGAGCGCTTCCCAGATTCGTCTCCTTTTGTAAGCGTCTTCCGGTTATTATGATCGGAGCTTCGCATTGAAGGGATTTACACTTTAGCGAAGATGATGTTGTGTTGTGTCTCTCCGAGACCCTCGAAGACAAGGCTTTGAAGACCTTGATGCGCCTGGGCCTGAGTACTCGGTTCCCGGATGAGTACGAGGCTTGGGAAAAAGGGAGGGTCGAGATAGAGAAACGTTTCCAGAAAATCCTCTCCCGGCGACAAGCAGAGGTCCACGTAAATCTCGAACAAAACTCCGGAGACATACGGGCAAAGGTACGAGAATCTGTGATCGGTGAAATTTTGAAAGCTTTCACGTGAGCATTGTCCATATATTTGCGTCTTCATTTAGTGAACTAACACTTAACTCAGAATGCTGCGGCGTGATGGCTTCTCTTCCGGATCAAGATCCGCCAACACAATCAACTCCGGCGAAGCGGCAGGTAAGCCCGACTGCCTCACATCAGGCGTCATCCTCACCCGGGGCAAAGGCACACTCCAGGACCTATTTTCCATTTATCCAAAAGCGGCGCAAACGTTTCGAGGTTCCATACGTGCCGCAAATCTCGATAAAGGCATCAAGTCAACAGACTTTCAGTTCAAAAAGGAGCGGCTGCTAATATTGTACTATCTTCTCGAGAATTACGAGGGTTTGAGCACCAGCCAAACCCGCTCCCTGGGCGATGCTGTCCTTGTCGGCAGGGATAAGCAGAAAACTCTGGGGCTCCTCAAGAGTTTCGCGAAGGGAGAAAAGGCCGGCTGGTTCTCAGTGTCCGTGCCAGTACCCTGGGGGAGCAAGAAGGCCGTGCTTTCAAAAGAAGAAGCGATGTGGAGAGCCGCCAATAATTATGCAACATCAATTTCCGACTCGCGTTTCCTCTCACACATAAAGAAAATTCCCGCCAGCGACTATTTACACGATGCCGCTGTCGAGTGCGAGGAGACCGCATATGATTGCCTCACAACGCAGCTCGAGTCTCTGGTGTCTGGAATTAGTCAGCAAATCCTTTCAACGCAGAATGACGAATGTGACAGGCAAGTGCAACGGCAAGTGAAGAGCGAAGAGGAAAAGGAACTCAAGGTATCCCGGGCCGAGTTTGTCCAGCAAATAGAAGAATTGTGCAGAGAGCGTTCCAGATCGTGAGTTACCTACTCTTCGTAGGCCGAGTAGTTGTCTCACATAGCGCAGGCGTAATAGTATCTACATTGACGACTTCAGGACGAAGAAAGAGCACCAGTACGCGTCGGGTCTGTTTGGTTTCCTGATTGAATGGGAGGCTGTCCTCATTATCGGCTAGATTCGTACTTTATCAGCGGCAGAAAAGAAACCCTGCAGAACCAAGAGGTCGAATACAAGATCCATATTTTACGCCTGCTCGCCGACCAAAAGCACAACCTGCAGCTCGACCCTTCCTATGTCCCGGTCCCTGTCCTTAACGAGCGACTTTCTCAATCTTTTCACGTACCCTCAGAGACGGTCGTAAAGTGCGTAACGAATTCGTACTGCTGACAACACTCCTTACATTTGCTCGTTTAGATACGCCCATCTCCTCGAAGGAGACCGAATTCTCTTGGGCCTCGTCGATGCTCAGGGAAACGTCATGATTCTCCTCGACCGTCTCAGTCGCATTGATGCCACCATTCAATCCCGGTCACATGCTAAGTTCTTCCATCAGGACAAAATCGGTCAAACATGCCTCATTGCCTTTGACGAGTCGAAGCGTATGTTGGCTATTTACGCATCCGCCAGAGTATGTCCTTTCTTGTGATAATGTCTTGCACCCGTGAGACCGACGTATCATAGATGCAACTCCATATCTTCGTGTTCGATGAGGAGCTCAAGTCTTTGCGGGGACTTGGGACTCCAATTGACCTATTGCCGTTCTATAATCCAGGAGTAACCATTGCACATGCGTCCTTCGTTCACGGGAGCGAAGAGATCCTCTTTATAGACTCGAACGCACAGGCGAGGATCTTCTCTTTGATTACGCTACAGCCCAAGTATTTGAGATCCTTGCCATCTCATCCCCTTACTGACATTCCGTTATAGACCTGCTTCTCTACAACTACCGCGGATACCACGCGCAATTTACTCTGCCCCAGACGGATCGTGCGTTCTCATCGTCCAAGATGAACACGGCGAGCGTACCATAACGGCCTATCACTGGTCCACCTTTGCGTCTACCCGTGGAATCTCCGTTACACTTCCGGACTTCCCTGTCGATCTCGACACAGCGCTTCTCACGTCAATTGTCAATCGGAACAACATCCATTTCGTCGGTCTTGACCTAGATACTCGATCTTGTCGATCTGTCATTCTCGACATTACCCGGAAAGCCACCGAGTTTACGTTCCAAGAACGGCGGTCGAAAGGATCAGCACGTCACGGCAAACAGACGGTCCACAACTGTCTGATCGATTGCCATAGTGACGTCTGGACGCGCTTCCCCGTTGTCCCGGCCGTGAAACGTCATACCATAACGTCTTCCAGCCAGCGGCAGCGGAAAACGCTGGTATTCGTCACCGACGACCATCGCCGTCCATTCCCATCCCATTTTTCCGATATCATTTCTGCCTTCGAAAAGACTTCGCGCAAGCCAACTGGCGACGAACTCAAGAGTATCGTGGTGTCCGCACAGCCTTTCCCCTCCTTTACACAGCAATTCCTATCTAGTTCAGATTGGCCAATCACGCGCTTCAGAGCTGGCGAGTGGCTAGCGGACTTGCTATGCCTCATCCCCATCCACATCGCGATCACCCACGAAAACAGATTCGTTCCGCTCAAGGATGGCGTGGTATCACCTCAACTGGAGAAATCATTACTGGGGGCCGAAGTGAACAGAATCGTGGACAGTCTATCTCTCGGGTGGTATGAATCGATTTTCCAGTCTTATTGGGCCTCAAAGGTAAGGCATTCATCTCGTGTTTTCGGGAACGACCCTGATCGGATGGCTTGCTTCGATGTTTAGCCGGTGAAGGTCGTGTCGTCGATGGGAGAGCAGTCTGTCGGGAAAAGCTTCACTCTGAATCATCTGGTGGACACGTCTTTTGCGGGAAGCGCGATGCGTACAACAGGTTTGTTTCAGGCCGTTACGATTCAAAAATTCACCGTACTGAGTGAACTTAGAGGGCGTCTGGATGTCTGTTTCACCTACCGAGGATGCGCTTATAGTAGCGCTGGATTTCGAAGGTAAGTCCGATGCGTCATTCATTGTCGGCTGAACGTAATCTCAAATCATACCCGCATCAGGTGTCCACAGTCTCGAGCGCTCGGCCCAGGAGGACACTCTTCTCGTCCTTTTCAATACCGCAATTTCGAATCTCGTGAGTAAATTGTCACTGTCGTTACTGCGTTCTCGATTTCACCATAATTGCAGGTCCTATTTCGTAACAACTTCGCTCTTAGTCGAGATATCAGTGGCCTCTTTCAGTCTTTCCAGTCCAGTTCGTCTGTATTAGATCCGGCATCTAACCCATCACTCTTCCAATCAACGCTTGTGGTCATCATCAAGGTGCGAACGCATCCAATTGTTCGGGAAATAGGATCGCTCATCTGACTCGGATTCATGTAGGACGTCATCGACTCAGACAAAGCTGAAGTGACGAGAGAGTAAGCGTATAATTTCTTCTTGTACATTCTTCTACTCCACTAAATGCACGTGTCTAGGTTCGCTCTCAAATTCCAGAAGATCGTTCAGGACGAGCAAGACGCTAACTTCATCACCCGCCTTCATGCGGGGAAGCTGCAAATCATCCCGTGGCCAGTGATAGAATCGAGAGAATTTTACAGACTTTTCTCTGCTGTCAAAAAGAAGCTCGACCAACAGAGAACGTCACACAATACCGCCGGCGAGTTCCTGCATACTCTCAAGACGTTGATGGCGAAGTTGAAGGTCCGTTCCATGCCGATCCGCTGAATCGTCACACTGACTGGCGCTGCACGCGTGGCGATAGGCAAACGACTGGGGAGCTATGTCGCGTATGTTCTCATGTTTTAGTGGTAGTTCTTTCCTTACAGTAATGTCCATTTCAGAAACTATGGCCGCACATCGCGCGAATTCTCTCCTCGCGATCTTGCCCGTTGCCTTGGAGACCGGATACTCCGAAGTAGTTCCCGAGATCGAGCCGCTTAAGGTACAGTCGACGTAAATTTGTAGCGGGCAGCGTTGAACTGAAGATGTCAGGGCTTCGACACGGACCTTGTGATCGAAGCGGATGATACGGATGCACGGTTTTTACTCGCAGGGCCGGACATGCCAGCCGCTGATCGCGAACATCGCCTCTCAATTCTGCGTGACTCCTGGGATCGGGCCGGATCCCGGCAACACGTCGACGACTCGGAATGGATTTCTGATCTCGTGCAATACCTGACTCGCCTCGTCGACCTACGTGTTGGCCACGTCGACAAGTGGCTGAAGTCGAACATACAACGTTTTCAGGCCGAACATGCGAGCATAGAAGAGCTGCGGCGGACGTTCAACAGCGCAGTGATTGACCTCCGGGCTGGCGTCCAGCTTTGCAAGTCACAATGTGCCGACTGTAATCTGTTTTGCATACAGGGCCGCTTTCACGAAGGCGACCACGATTGCTTGACAAGTCACGAGTGCATTCACGATTGTACCTTCTGCAACCAGGAACTGCTTGCTGCGAGAATTTGCGGTCAAACGTAGGTCCAGTTAACATATTCGATGATAGACCATCCTAATGTGGTGCTATCTCCCAGTGCGGGTCACTCAGGAGATCATGTGTGAGTTTCGGGAAGTCTGCCATTGTAACCTCACCGCTCACCGCATCCATCACATGCCAGGTGTCGCGTAGACGCTCATCTGTGCGGACAGCCTTGTAGTCTCTCCGGAAAGCAAGGTTGTGTCGATAAGTGTGTCAAGGTGATCCCCGCTGTCCCTGCTAGTTTGCGCAGTCTAACTCATAGTATCTCTTCAGCCGGTATCACATGAAGGCGACCACGTTTGTTCTGCACCGGTCCATACCTGTGGTCAGGTACGTTTTAGTATTAAGCTGGCATTTTGCCCTCGCCTCAAGGAAATCCCTAGCCATGCGATTTGGTCAACTTGAGGCTGCCGAACGGGAAATTGTTCACGTGTTCCGGGATATGTCGTGTGCCAATGTGAGTTATCTCACTCCCAGCCAACAGTTCTGACAGGATAGTGTTTAGATACGAGGAGCATACAATTCACGCGTGCGAACATAGGCTCTGCCCTATCTCTTGCCAACTGTGCAAGCGATTGTGCAGCGGAGACCACTTGCATGGCCTTTCTCGCGATGAAAATCACATTTGCGGGTACGCCCACTGCTATATTCTCATTTCCATGCCACTCACTTGGACCCCTAGCCAAGAACACTCGTGTAGTGCCTTATGTTCCGCTGCGGGTATATGCCAAATCGATACCACTCCGCAGTCCATTGAAGCTACGTTCACCGGAAGACACGAAACATTTCAATATACCAAGGTAAGCGCATGTCAATAAAAACAATTACATCGATATTTTTACAAAGGCTGCTAGTATACTCAAGGTGCGTCATCCTGCACCTTATATTCCTCTCCTAATAGCACATCACTTCAGCCGCCAAGCGCCTCCGCTGCGTGAAAATCATTGAGCCTGGAGAGATCGAACACGAAGGCCCTCATATTCACAGTAACGAAGAGCAACCATTCCACTTTTGCGAAAGCCGGTGAGCCAGTAATATGACCCCTCTTTTGGGAAACGCTTATTGGTTTTAGGTGCGAGACTTGTGGATACCTTTGCACACTTCCCTTGGGTTCGGCATCGACCACTTTTCGTGTTCGCCTCAAGCTAACTCGAGTTTAGGACATCCTCAGCAGGAGCACGAAACCCGCCATGGGTCTATGTCACGTACGCGATGGGCCATTGACGGCCCGGAGGGGAATAGCGTCGAGTTGGATGGTCGTAAATTCTCATCGAACGATGATGGTGCTCCCATGTTGTGCAATCTGGTATGCACATCGATGGGGAGACACGTGCACATCGATTACTGTCGCGGTGAACCACACGATAACCCCGAAGTCCTGCATGTTAACGAAAGAATGGTCCCAAACCCTGACCAGGAGAAGGACTGGATCACACACGGCCTTCATTGGCGTCGCATGGGTTAGTTCGTAAAGTGAACCTTCCGGCTAATCTGCTCATGAGATTCTCAGGTTTCAAAGGTAACAGAAACAACGATTGCGCGGGATATCTTCATTGTTTAGCTGGCTCTCCAGATCCCTATCCTCGTGAGGATCAAGCGAACTTTGCGAAGTGGTACGTGGACTAGTGTCGAATTCATGCCAACCTTCGCTGAACGCTTTTCCGATAGCGACGCGATGTGCCCAGGTAATGAACCCCTCCCCTCCTATGCGTTTTTCAGTGCTAAACTCAAACTACCAAGGACCCGAGCATACCGTCGAAGTTGGCGGGGCCAACGCACAGCCCTCGCGCTGCACGCTGTCGATGTTCCACCTGGATGTTAATGCTGCGAACGCGCCTGCTCTCGGATACGTGTCGAACGACGGTCATCATTTCGGATGCAGGAATCCGATAGTAATGCAGCAAGCATTCCACGTGTGAGTAGAGTATTTCATCTTTCTTGTTTCACCAACTTACCCTTACTCACTTCACTTCGCAGCATATTCGTCATTGACAGGTTAGCTTTGCTGATTTTTTCTCTGTGACATCATGACTCATACCGAGAATCAGATCCGGATCTATGTGCCAGCAAGACCGACAACCACTCCCCAACTCTGCGGGGATAGAACGTATCACGCCCACGGCAAATGATCGACTTGGTGTCGTTCTTTCGGCTCTCTACAGCTTCTGGATCGCGCGCCAAGCCGCAGTGGATCGTAACACACAGGCGGGCGGAGGTAGAAGGGACGCGTACAGCTTGATTTTCTTCAACCACGAACCGTCGACATCTATCGAAAACGATTTCACGAGCTCTCCCGACGAGTTACTCACCTCTGCTTTACAATTCGAGGCCGACGGCGGCACGGATTTCACGAGTGCGTTAGAGAGGGCACAGGAGATCATGACTTCGCACTGGAGCACCGAAAGGTAAAGATCGTTCTGCACGCAAAAGTTTGATGCGATCCCCGACACACCAGCTGATATGGATCGTAGAACGCCCGTCATGATTTTCTTGTCGGACGGCGAGGACCATGTGAGGGATGAGGCAATATATGACGTCTGTCGCGGTGCCGTACGCCAAGGGTTCGTTGATCTCCATCCCTGGCGTTAGCTTCCAGAGCAACTGACGACGCAAACGCTAGGAGGCCGCTTTCGTTCCACTCGGTCTCTTTCGGACAGGATGCTTCGTCGTCTTCGCTGCGTAGGATGGCGCAAATAGCTTCGGAAGTGCAGAATAACGCGCCGCACGACCCTCTACTCCCTGCCGGGGCTAACGTCCCATCATCTTATACGGAGGCTCTCGACACGGTAAACCAGCCAAAAGCGCTTTTTATTGCTTGGTTACTGACTGACAATAATCAGGTCCGCCTGGCTGAGACGTTCCTCGGGATCGCTGAGTCATTGAGAAAGCCCCGTGGCTTCTTGTTCTCGTCTCACTGAATTGGTATCCGGTTGGTCTGAAATTTCATGTAAGGCAGCCGCCATCAAAAACCCACACCTTTATGTAAGCAGACAGCTGCCCGTTTTGCTTTGCACGCCTGTCCTTTACCAAACATCAGATTGGATAGCTCTTCTATAGGATTGGAAGGGATGATGCCCTTCTTGAATGTGTATAAAAAAGATTTTAAAAATACATTGATTTGACAAACTTCCGGGTGAATGAATGTTTTTGTGTGCAAATGTATTTCTTTCATTATAGGGTTGATTCAAGCAAGCTTTTCAAAAATTAAGGACGAGGTTCTGGCGAGAACACGTGATCTAAAAGTCACGTGCTCTCAGTCCGAAGTTGGATGTCGCAGCTAGCCTCAACGCTAGCCTGTATATATTTGCAGCCCGTAAATCATTGAAGAATGTCTACATTTTATTACCACTTATGGGGAATGATTATAAGGTTCACAGACAGCATGGGCAAACAAAAAAATATTATGGACATCATACATGACCCCAGAATGGATTTTCGCAGCCAAAAATTCAATGGTGTGGCAAATATGGCGAAAACACGTGACTTAACCCTAGGGTTGGGAGCTTACATAAAGGTGTGGGTTCTTGATGGCGGCTGCCTTACTGTGATAGTTTGTCGGATTAGCTGCATTGTGGGGTTGTAAATCACGTTTTAGGGCAGGTCGGGCCAATCGCAACTTGATATGTAATCAAAGAAATATATTCGTCTACTGTACTGTACGGTCGTCATGAAGAACAAAACAGTGGAGAGCTCACTTGCCGTTTCTTCCTCGCACTAAAAAGTGATTAGATACTACTTTTCCCTGTTCCTGTCAGCCCTCCTTTTTTTCACCATGGCAAATGGTTAACTCCCATTTCTGCCTCTTGGTCAGACTTGGTGGAGCGACGTTATGCATGTGAACTGCACGGCAAATACCCGCACCCGTAACCACGCTTCGGCTTATGTACCACGGGGCACCCTCGAGGGCCCTCTTCTGTGACTTCTCCCGGTCATGTTTTCCGCGTTTCCGCTTCTCGTCTCGGGGCCACCTTCTGATGGACAAATGTGTTTCGTAACTGTAACAGTCTCGTAGTTACGACTGGTCTGTGTCTCGGACATGCAACCCCAGTAATAAACATGGACCAAAAACAAAACTGCACGGCTAAGTTGACACCCTCCGACAAGTCGTCGACATCTTCGGCTTCTCCTGCATCACTTATCAGATGCTCATCTAGTTGCGCAGCCATCACCACCTCTTTCATGAAGCGCAATTACGACCAATAGTTCGTCTGTACCGTCCTGAGCGCTGGGAAGGAGATGATGCAGAAGGCTGAGTGCATCCTAAAAGAAGGCTATTGATAAGTGCCAGTGCGAGATCCATGATAATATCCAGGCCTACAAGGCCGTCATAATGACCATCTTTCTGTACGGACAGCAATACGCATTTGGGGTCAGGGGGAGGCGGTGCGTTGTGAAACGCAGTAGATATTCATTCATGTGACGTCTGTGTCAGTATCTTTGACCGCTTTCACTGGGATATGAAGAGTGTGCCCCTCCCCCGTAGTCTTTATGATTGGGGCATATGCCTCGATATCAGCGTTTCCTGCCTGTGGTTCTCTGGTAAGCAAATTGCCACTCACTTTTTATTTGCGACCTGCCATCCGGGTGCACTGTTCGGCCGTGATTGACTATCTCTCCGTCTCCTGTTTGCTCTGCGACAGCGGCAGCGTTATCCTTCATACGGTCCACGTCCACATAATTTCTTCACTTGAACTATAAGTGTTCAAGTCAAGAAACATGTGAATAACTCCTGACGCCAACACCTTTGAGAAGATGGGTCCGTGAGTTGGCTTGCAAAGACAACAGACCGAGCATCACAGACACTGGCAGGAGATATTCGTGTGATACGGACTGACATCAGTGACTCGTCCGTGACTCGAACTGTTTGTTGCGCCACATGCTCAAGACAAATAAGGAAATAGCTACTATTAGTGGAAATATTTGGTCTCCGACAAAGGACGCGTTCGCGTCACGTCGCATTCGAATTCTGATTCCTGACCGTCGGTGGTGACGACGTCGACCATCTTTTCACCCTCCACAAATTCATAATGTCGAGTCGCCCTCCAGGAAAACCTGATTTATCAGGCTACAACTATGGAGCTATCTCTTCTCTCGTCTTGACCGCCGACCGCTCTGCATTACCCAGGCGAGACAAGGAGCCCGATGGCGCGCCTACCTCCCTTGCTGGCCGCATCGACTCCCGTGAAATGGGCTCGCGCGTTCAGCGCGCTGCTCCAAAAGACCTCGAAAAGAAGAAGAAAAAGGCCGCCGACAAGCAAGACTCCTCTGAACGCGCTGCCAAGCGCAGGCAGGAAGCTGCTGGCTTTGGCTATACTGACATCCTCGAGGCCACCCAAGACGTCGAGGGTCTTACGTACCGTCCTCGTACCGCGGAAACGCGCGAGGTTTACGAACTCATTCTCTCCACCGTCCATCTCGCGCTCGGCGACCAAGCCCAGGATGTCGTGCGCAGTGCCGCCGACATCGTGCTCGAGTCGCTGAAAAACGAAAACATGAAGGACTTTGACAAAAAAAAGGAGGTCGAAGGAGTCCTTGGCTCCGTCACTGGCGAAACATTCTCTCAACTCATCAACTTATCCAAGAAAATTACCGACTATGGCGCCGAGGACGAGACCATGGCGGACCCCGACATGGAACGCAAGGATGCCGAGATCGATGACGAAGTCGGGGTTGCCGTAGTGTTCGACGAAGAGGAACAGGAGAGCGAGGAAGAGGAGGGCTACGAAATCAGAGACGAATCAGACGACGAAGAGGAGGGTGGCGAAGGCGAGAAGGACGGGTATGCTGCTGCAGGGGAGGGCGAGGACGAAGGAGAAGAAGCATTGGTCATAGGCGGTGCGTCGTCATCTAAAGCGGCGGGAAAGGCCAAAGCGGACAAGGATATCGTTTCTCCTCATTCCGTCGACGCCTTTTGGGTACAGCGCCTCGTCGCGGAGGTGTACTCTGATCCCCAAACCGCCTCCGACAAAACCGCCTCCGTTCTCACTGTTCTCGGTTCCGAGTCAAACCTTCGTGACTGCGAGAACCAGCTTATGGAACTCTTCGACTATCAGTCCTTCGACGTGATCACCAAGTTCCTCAAAAACCGGGATGTCATCGTGTGGTGCACCAAGCTCGCACGTAGCGATGCCGATGAACGTGTCAATGTCGAAGTTGCTATGCGCGAGAAGGGTTTAGGCTGGATTCTGCGCGAGCTTGCTGGCGATAGGCAAGCCAAGGCCAATGCCGGTGATGCAATGGACGTCGACGACCAAGCCAAGAGCTCCCAGGTACCAAAGACCGCAACGCTTGCCCCTGGCTCGGTTGTACAGCCGAAGAAGACCGTGGACCTGGAGAGCATGGCCTTCAGTCAAGGTGGACACCTGATGTCCAACAAGACGACCAAGCTACCTCAAGGCTCGTTCAAGCGCGCGAAGAAGGGCTACGAGGAGATTCATGTACCCGCCCCCAAATCCAAACCCGTTGTGGCGGGCGAGTTCGTGCCGACATCCGACCTACCAGAGTGGGCGCGGCAGGGTTTCCCTGGTATCAAAACTCTCAATCGCGTGCAAAGCAAGCTTTACCCAGTAGCATTTGGCACTGATGAACCCATTCTCCTCTGTGCTCCAACGGGCGCCGGCAAGGTATGTCCCTTCGCTCACTTTTGATTGTTAGACTCTGACACATCACTTAGACGAACGTAGCTATGCTTACCATTCTCAACGAGCTCGGAAAGTGGCGCGATGAAGTCACTGGCACCTTCAACCTTGACGCGTTCAAAATCGTTTATGTCGCCCCCATGAAGGCGTTGGTCCAGGAGATGGTGGGCAACTTCACTGCACGTCTGAGCCCATTCGGAATCAAGGTCGGCGAACTCACGGGCGACTCGCAAATGACAAAGCAGCAAATCGCTGAGACCCAGATCATCGTAACGACACCTGAGAAATGGGACGTCATCACGCGCAAGAACTCCGATACTTCTTACACCAACTTGGTTCGCCTGCTCATTATCGATGAGATTCACCTTCTTCATGATGAGCGTGGACCTGTCCTCGAAAGTATCGTCGCACGGACAATTCGGCGGATGGAACAAACCTCAGACTACGTCCGCCTCGTTGGCCTATCGGCGACTCTACCCAACTACCACGATGTTGCCACTTTCCTCCGCGTTGACCAATCCAAAGGCTTGTTCTACTTTGACGCCTCATATCGCCCCTGCGCCCTCCAGCAACAGTTCATCGGTGTCACCGAGAAGAAGGCCATCAAGCGATATCAGGTCATGAACGAAGTCTGTTACGAAAAGGTGCTCGACCAAGCCGGCAAGAACCAGACACTCGTATTCGTTCACTCGCGCAAAGAGACGGCCAAGACGGCCAAGTTCATCCGCGATATGGCCATCGAGAAGGAGACGATCACTCAGTTTGTCAAGCCCGATTCTGCTGTCCGCGAAATCCTGACCGAAGAAGCCAACAATGTCAAAGATGGGAATCTGCGGGACTTGCTACCTTTCGGCTTCGCTATCCATCACGCAGGGATGACTCGCGAGGACCGTGGGCTCGTCGAGGAGCTCTTTGCAGACGGCTCGATTCAGGTATTGGTATGTACCGCGACGCTCGCGTGGGGCGTGAACTTGCCAGCGCATGCGGTCATCATCAAGGGCACGCAAATCTACAACCCCGAGAAGGGTCGATGGGTCGAGCTGTCTAGTCAGGACGTGTTACAGATGCTCGGCCGCGCTGGGCGTCCCCAGTTCGATACGTATGGCGAAGGTGTGATCATCACAAACCACGCGGAACTGCAATACTATCTCAGCCTCCTGAACCAGCAACTCCCGATCGAGTCGCAGTTCGTCTCGAAGCTGGCGGATAACCTCAACGCGGAGGTTGTGTTGGGCACGATTCGGAATCGGGACGAGGCAGTGCAGTGGCTCGGGTACACCTATTAGTGCGTCCTTTGCTCGAGCGCTGATGTTCAGGTACTGACGTATCGATCTGCTAGCTACGTTCGGATGCTCAAATCCCCGGCTCTGTACGGCGTCGGTGCGGATTACCAGGACGACGACCCCGGTCTCATACAGAAGCGCGCCGATATCATCCACTCTGCGGCCGCGATACTCGAAAAGTGCAACCTGATCAAGTACGAGCGCGCGTCTGGTCGTTTCCAGAGCACCGAGCTAGGTCGGATCGCGTCGCACTACTATGTCACTCACAACTCGATGTCCGTGTATAACCAACACTTGCGACCGACCATGTCGCAGCTGGAGCTGTTCCGCGTGTTCGCGCTGTCGAATGAGTTCAAGCTGATTCCTGTTCGCCAAGAGGTAAGTAGTCCGCTATCTGGGGCTGGCGAGCTTTGTGATTGAATGTCGTCGTCACATTAGGAGAAGCTTGAACTTGGTAAGATGCTCGAACGTGTGCCGATTCCGGTCAAGGAGAGCGTCGAAGAGCCCGCGGCCAAGATCAACGTCTTGCTGCAAGCCTATATTTCGCAGCTCAAACTTGAAGGTAACGTAGTACCACCAAGCTGATGTTCATATGCTCTATTTCTGATACCGTCTATCAGGCTTTGCTCTTGTCGCAGACATGGTGTTCGTTCAGCAGTCGGCGGGACGGTGAGTTATCCGTCGTACCGTCACCCCATCCTATACACTGACTGTCTTACCTCAGCATTCTCCGAGCGATCTATGAGATCTGTCTCAAACGTGGATGGGCAGTGCCCACGCGAGCTGCTCTTGATATGTGCAAAATGGTTGAGAAGCGGATGTCAGTTTCGCTCTCTATGCGTTTTTCTTATGGCCTAAATTTCACTGCGTAGGTGGAGCTCAATGACGCCTTTGCGGCAATTCAAAGGCGTACCTCCGGAGATCATCCGGAAGGCTGAGGGCAAGCAATTCGTCAGTCCACGTCTATCTATTGCTTAAGACATTCATACTTATTCTCGTCTCTCCAGCCATGGTACAGATACTTTGACTTGGTACGGTTCTTCATTATTTTTTCTACAGTAACCCCCTCTTACTGATCTTCAAGACACCACCCGAAATCGGCGAACTGCTCGGGATTCCGAACGCGGGCCGCCTGGTTCATCGCTTGGTCCATAGCTTCCCCAAGCTCCAGTACGTCGCGGATTATTATGCCAAGACACTATGCTCACATCTACGTTAGACTACAGGCTCAGGTTCAACCGATTACTCGTACTCTCCTTCGGATAGATTTGTCCATCGTGCCAGATTTCCGCTGGGACGAAAAGATCCATGGGTCGGCAGAGACGTTCCTTATCATGGTGGAAGACGTCGACGGCGAGATCATACTCTTCAGCGACTCCTTTGTGCTTCGTCAGCGGTACGCCGAAGATGAACACAACGTCACCATCACCGTTCCTATGTTCGAACCCGTCCCACCCAACTATTATATCAGCGTCATTGCGGACCGCTGGTTACATGCCGAAACTCGCCTTCCGATCTCCTTCAAACACCTCATTCTCCCCGAAAAATTCCCTCAACCAACCGCACTCCTTGACCTTCAGTCTCTCCCTCTGTCGGCGCTCCATAATAAGGAATTTGAGGCCATCTATTCTTCGACGTTGAAGACGTTCAACAAGATTCAGACTCAGGTCTTCCAAGCCCTTTACACATCTGACGAAAATGTCTTCATCGGCGCCCCAACTGGCAGTGGGAAGACCATTTGTGCGGAGTTCGCGCTTTTGCGCCTCTGGAGCAAGGCCGAACAGCCTCGCGCTGTATGTATCGAGCCTTTCCCGGAGATGGTCGAGCAACGCGTGGCGGAATGGCGGAAGAAATTCGGACAACTTCAGGGAGGTAAGGAAATCGTAGCCCTCACCGGGGAGACGAGCGCGGATCTCCGTTTACTGGAAAAGGGCGATGTCATCGTTTGCACACCTTCTCAGGTACGCCGGGCTTTGCCAGCCATTTTGATGATGAAACTTTCCTAATGACGTTACAGTGGGATGTTCTCTCAAGACGATGGCGGCAACGGAAGAACGTGCAGAATATCGGGCTACTTATCGCAGACGAAATTCAGCAGGTTGGCGGCGAGGTCGGGCCGACGTATGAGGTCGTCGTCTCGCGTACCCGGTATGTCTCTGCGCAGACGGAAGTGAAAACTCGCGTCGTTGCCTGTGGGGTGTCCCTGGCCGACGCCCGCGATCTAGGAGAATGGATCGGTGCTTCGTCACATACTATTTTCAACTTCCCCCCGAGGTCCGTCGTCTTCCTGACAATCTTTAATTCCTCATCATTGACTGAGTTGAACTTAGTGCTCGCCCTCTGGACATGGATATCCACATACAGAGCTTCACCATTCCTCACTTCCCATCACTCATGATTGCCATGTCGAAGCCGGCTTATCTCGCCATAAGGGAATACTCTCCAACAAGACCGGTCATCATTTTCGTACCCGGGCGCCAGCAGTGCCGTCTGACCGCTGAGGACCTTCTTGTCCACTGCGGTGCCGACGACGACGAGGACAAGTTCCTCAACGCGGAGCTGTCGGATATCCAACCCCATCTTGATCACATTAGCGACCGTGGCTTGGTGGACACTTTGAAGCACGGCATCGGTCTGTATCATGAGGCGCTTAGCAAGCAGGACAAGCGGATCGTCGAGCGTCTCTTCCAATCCGGAGCGATTCAGGTTCTCATTGCGTCCAAGGTATGTCGTCGCGTCTGTGTAATGCTAACGCTAAACATCAATGACGGAACAGGACACCGCATGGAGTCTCCCTGTCGCAAGCTATCTCGTTATCGTCATGGGTGTCCAATCGTACGAGGGCAAGGAGCATCGCTATATCGACTACCCTGTCATGGACGTCTTGCAGATGATGGGACGTGCTTGTCGCCCATTGGAGGACGAGCGGAGTCGTTGTGTACTGATGTGTCAGCAAACACGAAAGGACTTCTACAAGAAGTTCCTTGCAGAAGGTCTCCCGATCGAGTCGCACCTTCCGACGCATCTTCTGCACGATTACTTCCTAGCCGAGATCGCAGTCAAGACGATCGAAAACAAGCAAGATGCGATGGTGATTTACCTTTCTATCACTGTTTACCAGCGCTGACGAGGAATATAAGGATATCTTGACGTGGACGTACTTCTATAGGCGGATGACACAAAACCCGAATTATTACAATCTGCACAACGTCAGCCATCAGCACCTCTCGGACCACTTGTCGGAACTCGTTGAGAATACGTTGAGCGATCTTGTCAACTCAAAGTGTATCGCCATCGGTAAGTCGCACCTAGTAATTTCAGTCTCCACTCTGACCCATATATGCAGAGGACGAAATGGACGTATCACCTCTCAACCTTGGCATGATCGCGGCGTACTATAACATCTCTTGTCAGTCTCATTTTCCTTGGCCTTTCGCTGTACTTACTAACCGTCAAACTCTCAGACGTCACTGTCGAAGTCTATACGCTCTCGTTGAAGGAGCGCACAAAACTCAAGGGCCTACTCGAAGTTGTTTCGTCTTCAGCAGAATTTGAATCGATTCCTATTCGTCGACACGAGGAGAGCCTCCTGCGGCGCATATACGATCGTGTCCCTGTCAAACTTGATCAGGTCAACTTTGAGGCGCCTCACTTCAAGACGTTCCTGCTTCTCCAAGCCCACTTCTCACGACTTCAGCTACCGCAGGACCTCGTGGCAGATCAAGCGCTGGTGTTGGAGAAAGTGATGAACCTTCTCTCCGCCTGTGTCGACGTCATGTCCTCGAATGCTTGGCTCAATGCGCTCGGCGCTATGGACCTGTCACAAATGTGCGTGCAAGCGGTGTGGGACAGAGACTCGCCTTTACAACAAATCCCGCATTTCGAACCGGAGGTGAGCCTTGACGCATTGTCACTAGTTGCCGATTACTCAAAGGAAAACGGTTCCGCCCGCAGGTTATCAAGCGTTGCAATAATGCCAATATCGCATCTGTTTACGACATCATGGAGATGGAAGACGCTCAGCGCAACGAACTTCTCCAAATGGACGCGGGGCAGATGTACGTCTTGAGAACTTTGCCTCTGGGTCCGCGCGTATATTGACGACGCTGGTGATCATTTAGGCGGGACGTTGCGGCGTTCGTGAACTCGTACCCCACGCTCGATGTCACACACGAATTCGTCAAGGGAGAGTATACGTCGAGCACCCCGATCGTGCTACAGGTCTCTCTCAGCCGCGACGTAGACGACGAGGAAGACGGGGGCGACACGCTCGTCGTCGCGCCCCACTTCCCCGCGAAGAAGATGGTAAACTGGTGGGTCGTGGTCGGCGAGCAGAGCACGCGGCAGCTGCTCTCGATCAAGCGCGTCACGGTCTCGAAGAGCCTGAACGTCAAGCTCGAGTTCACGCTCCCCAAGGGCGAGCACGCGCTCAAGCTCTACGTGATCTGCGACTCGTACATCGGCGCGGACCACGATATCAATTTGGACCCGATCGACGTCGCCGAGGGCGAGGATAGCGATAGCGACGCGGACAGCGACGGGAGCGGAGACGAGATGGAGGAGTAGGCTCTTGGTCGTGTCATCTCGCATTTTTCGTGTTGCGTTTTAATCTCTCATTCCAAGTTGTTGTGTTATTTTACTATCATACTTCCAACGATTTACATGCGTCACCACTATTATTGTCTGGTCCGTGTAACCCCATTGAGCGCCGCAAGTGGCGTCGGCTGACTGGGCCCTGGAGGCCTTGCGCGGACGAGGGCGATCACGTGATACTGATCGAGTATAGACAGTAGCTCTGAATTATACGCACTCTCCATGGGCTCCATTTACCAGAGAGCAATTCCCACCTTCCAATTATCTCACCAGAACAGTCCCTGTGTGCATCATGCTAGACAGGATCCGTGCATGATCTATATCTCTCAGATGTCTCTACGTCAGTAACAATTACAGCACCATACTCGTTAAAACGAACTAGAAACTTACCCACTTAATCATCATCGAGGGAGCTGGAGTCTCTGCAAGGCCGGTCGCCTATGACATTATGCTACCAATACCCTCACTACACACCTTACTAGGTAGAGCTCCGGAAACCCACGACTCTGGGCCAAACCAATGTGGCCAGCCCGAGTGTGGAACCATATATTGAACCCGCACCACCATCTCTCCTAATTGATCTCTGGTGTTCTGGTCGGGGGGTCGCGACCGTAGATCACTATAACCCCAGGCGGCATCACTTAAGGGACGCTGCCCCAACTTCGAACTTGCGTCATCGCCGTTGATGGTGATGTCGACGCCCAACTACTTCGGGGAATTGTTCTCTCATATCATGTGACGAACGGTGAACTCTACTTCGTCTAGAAATATTTCAGAGACTCGGTGAGACCGCTTTCTGATGGTAACGTACCTTTCCCCTTTTGAATATCCCCCGGGCTTACTGCCAGACTACATAACTACGACTTCCTGCAAATTTCCCTTATGGCAATCTCATGATACGTTCTCAACGAAATTGAATCGTTGGATATTGCGAGTATACTGTCCGTATCATAAGCGGTGCGGCCATACAACCACCGATAAAAATGCGCAAAGTAAAATTAGAGCTACACCTTGATCCCCGGCTACTCGCGATGGTCATTCGTGTGTCGTGCTGACACGGACACTTAAATACCCAGGATATACGACAGTATGGTCCCAGGATTCCAACGACAGGTAGACAGCGACGAGAGGATGACACCATCTCGAGAAACCGCATCTAAGAGCACCGTGCGGGGTGCCGATCGCAGTATAAAGGGTCCCGCAGAATCTGGCTGACAAAGAGCGCAGCGGCAGTGCCAACAGCAGTCAAAGGGGGGGGGGATATTGGGCGCGGTACTTCTTGAATATGGTGCAGACGTCAATGCGCAGGGAAGCACCTACGAGTCGCCCAGAATGGCAGCAAAGGGTAAGAAATCCTGTCCGTCCCTTTCATTCCCCAGAACCGGGCGGCGGTCGCTCGCCCCGCCCGCGCAATGGGGTACGTGGTCGCCACGATGGCGGCACGCTTAGTGAGAGGCGACTGAGAAAATCTCGTGGGAAAATTACCGCCCCCATGGGCGGCTTTGCACCTGCTACTCTGCTCACGGACGTCTGCGCCACGGCCAAGTGACCACCACACAATATCCGAGTCGGGCATGGGGGCAAGCTTTATCATGAAGGATCCTTCGTTTGGATTCGGCTCGCGTCTTGCGCCGTATAACACGAATACTTTATATCCCAGACCAGAAGAAGTGATGTAGTCCAAGGTATAGTCGACCTGTTTGCCTTGGTCGATGATCGCTACAAGTTGGGAGCTTCCGCTCCGTGTCAGTTAAGAAAAGTGGCAATGATAACACACCTGGGCCAACAAAAACGTGGTTAAGACCAGCACCATGTCTACAACTGTCCGCGAAGCCGCCGCGTCAACGGGAGCACAGAAGCAAATACTACACCCGACTGAGCTCGCCTTTATAGTGGTGACGTTGCCGCCGATTTCTCGATGACGTACCATACAGCTGACATAATGTATAGTTAGGTTATCACCGGCCTTTCTGTAATCGCACTTCCAAGACAGGTGGATGCAAATAGTCACTGGCACTCGGATACGAATCTCGATAATGGCCTCAGATCACCCTCTTCCCGTGGTCCTTTCTGCCCCCCAAAAGCACAGTAGGTAGAGTAGGATCTTTAGATATGAGACCATAACAAAGAATCAAAATCTATTGAGAGTTCCAACTACAATGCGACAAGGAAGAGAAGGGAGTGGAGAAAAAGTAAGGTGCCCAGACCCCAGATCCTGTATGAAGGGCGGGGCCGGACAAAAGAAATTTAACCAATTTTATCACCAAGTTTATCAAGTCAACGTTGTACAGATCCTGACGATCTTGACAGTGCCATGAAGATCTGTTGGAATAGAGCATTAGAATAAACTATTCGGAGTACCCATGATATATCTGGGGTGATATCGCGCATATGATAGAGCTGTAGAAGATAATCTTCTTGGGTGCCCAGTCGAGTGACACTGCGTGACCAAATTTGCATTGGGGGTGAAGTGACTTGATCTCCGGCGAACTTGATTGGGAATGTAATTTGACCATATACGGTCACGTTCAAATAAGGAAGGTGAACCGACGTGGGAACCATCGATCTGGGAACCATCGATCAACAACTCTTGTTTTCCCCAACGATCGACAATGAACACGCAACAATCTCGTCGCCTTCCAGAGATCAAGTTCCGAGTCCTGATTATAGGCAGGGCAAACGCTGGTAAAACGTCTATTCTACAACGAGTCTGCGAGACGACGGAGAGCCCCACTATTAGCCGGGGAGGGGAGAGTGTACGTGGTCCAACTTTTTGGTCTGCGAGTCTGGTCTCACCTGCCAACCAGGTTACGCTCGACCCATCCATGGATGTAAGTGACAATAGTACCTCTTTTCGGTTGGTTCTAAACATGGAGCCAGCGAGGCGAGCATAAGATCGACGACGAGATTGTGTTCTCAAATCATGCGGGATATATTTTCCACGACTCACGTGGAGTCGAGTCGGGTGGAACAGAGGAACTCGCCATTTTGCAAGGGTTCATTAGACGCAAATGTGGGGAAAGACGACTGAAAGACAAACTGCATGCCATATGGTTTGGACGCTCGAATGTTGATGATCATGACAGCTGACGGTCATATTTTTTTGAGGTACTGCATCCCAATGGACAACCATCGACCAGAGCTCGATCTGAGATTTTTCAACGACATATGCCCAGACCAGAATGGTACGTCATTACGAACATTCGTGGCGGTGCTTGACACGATGGTGTCAAGTCCCTGTCGTTGCTGTCTTTACGAAATTCGACCAATTCCGCCGAAATGTCAAAATCGATTTGGATGACGACGGAAAACCAGATGACATCGTATCTAAGGTGGAGGAACGATTTAAAGAGCACTACCTGCGTCCCCTTGGTGATCATGTTAGATTCGTGCGATTAGAACGTGAGTTCAGAGCCAAATGCCAGGATTATATTCTGATTATTCTTCGGCAGAAATGCATAGGCAAAATAGGCGTTGCGATGATCTCATTGAAGAGACAGCCGCGGCATTGAATGACGATACCGTCACATTGATGCTTTTAACTGTGCAGAAGAGTAATCTAAAATTGAGTGTCAAAATGGCTTTGGACCGGTTAGTGCGCCAGTTGAAATGACGAAGCGAATGACAATCTCAACGGACATTGCAGCGTCCACTCCGGTGCTGGGTTCGAGGTCAAAGGTGCAACGACTATAGTTCGGAAATGTCTTTTTGCATTTCCATTCATCTGGGTAAGTGTTCACAGTGTTTTAATTTGTGCTACATTACGCTTGATGTCGCCCAACTTCTAGCGGGTGAGTAACGCTATTATTCACGTTTTTCAGATTGACAGACTTGACCACGCTCGTTCTCTAATCTGCAGTATGTGAGTGGCTGTCATGCCTCACTACGTTTTATGCCTGCTGACGACGCCTGTCCTCGGCACTCCAGGAAGTGAGTGGCTGCGGTACCTCGCTGCGTTTGAAGCCTGCTGACGATGCCTGTCCTCCGCTCTCCAGGGAGTGAGTGGCTGCGGTTCCTCGCTGCGTTTGAAGCCTGCTGACGACGCCTGTCCTCGGCTCTCCAGGGAGTGAGTTGCTGCGGTTCCTCGCTGCGTTTGAAGCCTGCTGACGACGCCTGTCCTCGGCTCTCCAGATGGTGAGTGGCTGCGGTACCTTGCTGCGTTTGAAGCCTGCTGACGACGCCTGTTCTCGGCTCTCCAGAGAGTGAGTTGCTGCGGTTCCTCGCTGCGTTTGAAGCCTGCTGACGACGCCTGTCCTCGGCTCTCCAGGAAGTGAGTGGCTGCGGTTCCTCGCTGTGTTTGAAGCCTGCTGACGACGCCTGTCTTCCGCTCTCCAGTATGTGAGTGGCTGTGGTGCCTCGCTCCGTTTGAAGCCTGCTGACGACGCCTGTCCTCGGCACTTCAGTCTGTGAGTGGCTGCGATTCCTCGCTATGTTTGAAACCTGCTGACGACGCCTGTCCTCGGCTCTCCAGTATGTGAGTGGCTGCGGTGCCTCGCTGCGTTTGAAGCCTGCTGACGACGCCTGTCCTCGGCTCTCCAGGTGGTGAGTGGCTGCGGTTCCTCGCTGCGTTTGAAGCCTGCTGACGACTCCTGTCCTCGGCTCTCCAGTCTGTGAGTGGCTGCGGTTTTTCGCTGTCTTTGAAGCCTGCTGACGACGCCTGTCCTCGGCTCTCCAGTCTGTGAGTGGCTGCGGTGCCTCACTGCGTTTGAAGCCTGCTGACGACGCCTGTCCTCGGCTCTTCAGTATGTGAGTGGCTGCGGTACCTCGCTGCGTTTGAAGCCTGCTGACGACGCCTGTCCTCGGCACTCCAGGGAGTGAGTGGCTGCGATTACTCGCTATGTTTGAAGCCTGCTGACGACGCCTGTCCTCGGCTCTCCAGTATGTGAGTGGCTGCGGTGCCTTGCTGCGTTTGAAGCCTGTTGACGACGCCTGTCCTTGGCTCTCCAGGTGGTGAGTGGTTGCGGTGCCTTGCTGCGTTTGAAGCCTGCTGACGACGCCTGTCCTTGGCTCTCCAGTTGGTGAGTGGTTGCGGTTCCTCGCAGCGTTTGAAGCCTGCTGACAACGCCTGTCCTCGGCACTCCAGGAAGTGAGTGGCTGCGGTTCCTCGCTGCGTTTGAAGCCTGCTGACGACGCTTGTCCTCGGCACTCCAGGAAGTGAGTGGCTGCGGTGCCTTGCTGCGTTTGAAGCCTGCTGACGACGCCTGTCCTCGGCACACCAGTTGGTGAGTAGCTGCGGTTCCTCGCTGCGTTTGAAGCCTGCTGATGACGCCTGTCCTCGACTCTCCAGTTGGTGAGCGGCTGCGGTTCCTCGCTGCGTTTGAAGCCTGCTGACGATGCCTGTCCTCGGCTCTCCAGTCTGTGAGTGGCTGCGGTTCCTCGCTGCGTTTGAAGCCTACTGACGACGCCTGTCCTCGGCACTCCAGGATGTGAGTGGCTGCGGTTCTTCGCTGCGTTTGAAGCCTGTTGACGACACCTGTCCTCGGCTCTCCAGGAAGTGAGTGGCTGCGGTTCCTCGCTGCGTTTGAAGCCTGCTGACGACTCCTGTCCTCGGCTCTCCAGAGAGTGAGTTGCTGCGGTTCCTCGCTGCGTTTGAAGCCTGCTGACGACGCCTGTCCTCGGCTCTCCAGGAAGTGAGTGGCTGCGGTTCCTCGCTGCGTTTGAAGCCTGCTGACGACGCCTGTCTTCCGCTCTCCAGTATGTGAGTGGCTGCGGTGCCTCGCTGCGTTTGAAACCTGCTGACGACGTCTGTCCTCGGCTCTCCAGTCTGTGAGTGGCTGCGGTTCCTCGCTGCGTTTGAAGCCTGCTGATGACGCCTGTCCTTGGCTCTCCAGTATGTGAGTGGCTGCGGTGCCTTGCTGCGTTTGAAGCCTGCTGACGACGCCTGTCTTCCGCTCTCCAGTATGTGAGTGGCTGCGGTGCCCCGCTGCGTTTGAAGCCCGCTGACAACGCTTGTCCCCGGCTCTCCAGTCTGTGAGTAGCTGCGTTTTTTCGCTGTCTTTGAAGCCTGCTGACGACGCCTATCCTCGGCTCTCCAGTATGTGAGTGGCTGCGGTGCCTCACTGCGTTTGAAGCCTGCTGACGACGCCTGTCCTCGGCTCTTCAGTATGTGAGTGGCTGCGGTACCTCGCTGCGTTTGAAGCCTGCTGACGACGCCTGTCCTCGGCTCTCCAGGGGGTGAGTGGCTGCGATTCCTCGCTCCGTTTGAAGCCTGCTGACAACGCCTGTCCTCGGCTCTTCAGTATGTGAGTGGCTGCGGTTCCTCGCTGCGTTTGAAACCTGCTGACGACGCGTGTCCTCGGCTCTCCAGCCTGTGGGTGGCTGCGGTTCCTCGTTGCGTTTCAAGCCTGCTGACGACGCCTGTCCTCGGCACTCCAGTTGGTGAGTAGCTGCGGTTCCTCACTGCGTTTGAAACCTGCTGACGACGCCTGTCCTCGGCTCTCCAGGAAGTGAGTGGCTGCGGTTCCTCGCTGTGTTTGAAACCTGCTGACGACGCCTGTCTTCCGCTCTCCAGTATGTGAGTGGCTGCGGTTCCTCGCTGTGTTTGAAGCCTGCTGACGACGCCTGTCCTCGGCTCTCCAGGAAGTGAGTGGCTGCGGTTCCTCACTGCGTTTGAAGCCTGCTGACGACACCTGTCCTCGGCTCTCCAGGAAGTGAGTAGCTGCAACGCATTTTTAGCTTGTTCACGACACCTCCCTGGGCTCTTCAATTGTGAGCGGTTGCCTTGCCACGTTGTATGCCCAATACCTATCCTTGGCTTTCCATCTATCGTACTTACCGCTGGTCTAGCACCCCTTGCATGCGTGCTCTCCTTTGAAGCTTGCTAATTGTGTCTCTCTTTGGTTCTCCAGTTCGTAAGTGCTCGTCACACAGCCGCTAGAAGCAGGAATCTCACTTCTTTATCAGGTAGAGCAACTTACGTCACTTCCTACCATTCAAAATGTGTTATTTTTGTGTTACATCCATCTATTTCTATGACTTACGATATTTATCTCTCTAGCTCACCACTACCGACCTTAGGGGTCATCATTTGATCCTTGGTATTTCACTTAATCATTTTTAGAGTGTATTTTAACCCCTTCAAAGTTGTTATCCTCATCTTGAAGCATGCCACTTTATTACGTCTCTCGAACTTGTCACCTAAATCAGCTCTAACCCGTGCGGAGCTGGACTATCGAGCAGCGAATATTGACGTGAACATTCAACGATACCTTATGCAAAACCATTCTGTTGAGCTACTTGCGGCCTTTATTATGGCTATTGATATTTGTTCGTTTCTTTATCGTTTATGCATCTATTGAGATAATATCTAATCACGCTTTTAGTGCCATCTAACTCTTCATTGGTTTAAACGGTTTTGGGGACCAGTATACCCAAGAAAGCCTATCTCCTTGCCGACATTGAGGAATACCACAAGGAAGTAGGTCTGATTTCGAGTGATCCAGGAATCGTGTCTTTGAATCATGTATAATGTGTACAACGCACTCGGTCTTGGTCCATTGTTGTCGTAGCTTCACCGAAATTGGTTTTTCACGAGATATGGCATTACTATTGTAACAAAATTTGATTCTCTTAAGCCACTATGATTCGGGCTGCATATGACGGGGACCAGGCGCACGCAGCTGGTCCCGCTGCCGCAAGACTCGCTCGTCGTCATGTCATATACGGTTGAGCGAGGGTCCTTGGAAGACAAGATGCTTGGCGGCGTTGGTGAAATGTCGGCGTGTTAGTGACGCTAGTTACACTTGACCGGGACAAGGCGTACGGCGAGGGGTTCGATGTGCTGTACCTTCGCTGCCCACGCTGGAGAACCCGCCAAGGACTCGGACGAGTGCGAGAGTTGTTACTGCGCAGTCCTGAGCAGCCTGAGAACTCACTGGCAGCCCTTGTGGCAGCCGGTCGGCCATCGTATGGTCTTGATCTCCATTGTCTCCCTACACCGGCCCACGCACATCTTACACACCTTGCTCACACACCTTGCGCGACTCCACTTCGTCGGCATTCCTCACAGCACATGATGCATGACGTGCCACCTGCCGCTGCGCTGTGCCTCACCGTGCTCCACGGCATCGCTGTCGCACTTGCTCCTGGCTGCTCGCTGCGCGTCACGAGCCCCCTGTACGATAATTTGCGCGGGGCGGCGCTGTTTAGCGCTCCAGGCAGCGCACTAGCGCCCGATGCAGGCGTACACGCGTGGGCAGTTTCTGGCAATTCTAGGAGCTGGGACTTGAGCTGCTCGAGCTGTCTCTCCAGGGTGCCTTAGATGAGACACGCGGCTGCCCCCCTTCGGCTCTGGCTCAGACTGATCGCTTCGCAGTTGTCCATGTCTTGTTGCAAGTGCTGTACAAGCAGGTCGCCTCGCTATTGCCGAACGTGCAATTTTTCACATGCTCCCCCTGTGGTAACTCGGACAACTGAGGGTGCCAAGGCGGAAGACCAGTGGCGACTCGCGCCTCGCTACGACCTCCGCTTGGATCAGCATCGTGTTTTTCTCTTCTCTCTCTTTTTAGGTTTCTCCTTTGCGCGCATACGCTTTCATCTCTCTCGTCACACTCATTACGACTTGACCCTTTTCTTTGAAGAGAATTGCGCGGGTATCCTCATACTATCGGCCAGACGACCACACTCCCCTTTTTTGTCGAGTATGAATGCAAACCGAACCGCTTGCCCTCCGCCCTCCTCCTCGACCAGCCGGGTTGCGCATGTCAAGCTTGTGGCAGACTCGTTGACGTGTGGACGTACATCTGTAAACATCAGAAAAATCACATCCCCTTCCCCTTCCCCTTCGGTGCCCTTCCTCTTTTCTGCCCCTTCCGAGTACTTCCACCATACCTTCTTGAGCTTTTCAAATCACTGCCAAAACCCCTAACCACTTTTTGAGCTTCTCAGTTTTTACAATGCATTAGATTGGTATTAGATACAATACAGAATGATTCTACATATTTGCCAACAAATCTAGTCCATTCAATCAACACTTGTCACCGCTGGCATTGCCGTTCTCGTCACCACCATTGTCGCAGTAGGAGTTTGCCAGTCGACGGTCGCCATCACTAAAGTCCTCATTGTCACCACTTCTGTCGTCGTCATCGTCGCCGCCACCACCGTGGCCACCGCTGACCTTGCCGTCATCATCGTTACCACTGTTGCGGTTGTGGCTGCAGTATTCGTCACCCTTGCCGTGGTTGTGGTCATGTCATCGTCATTACTATCTCGGTTGTCGCTGTCACCTCGCTGACCTGGTGGCAGTGGAGTATCATGGGGTCGGTGCGTGTGTGCATGTGTGACGGGACAGTGTCGATGCAGTGGCACGCCACGAGTGCTGTGGCAGTTGGTGAGTAGGGGTGGCCGGTGGCGCGCGAAGGAAGGGGATGACAGCGGTGTTGTCACCATTGTCCTGCACCGACTCAAGGTGAGATGGAAAGAGAAAAAGGAAAAAAGAAAAACTTATCTGAATCTTTGTGGAGCCAAGTGGGTGCACCATCCGTGCAAAGCGGGAATGGCAGATGCTGTGAGTGAGGTATGTTGGCGGGTGCAGTGGGGTGGCCTGTGCCAGTGAGTTCCAGCAAGTGGGGGTGGATGCAACGGGTAGCGGCTATGGGGTAAGAGGGTGAAGGGAAGGATGGCAAGGGTGAGAGGGCCAGAGTGGTCCCCATCATGGTCGCAGTCATTGCGATTGTTGGGTTGTCGTTGAAGTAGACCATCGTCATTGCACACCTGACGATGGTGAAGGCAACGAGCATGACGATGGCGGTTCGGGTAGTTAGTCGGATTCGGGTCTGCGTGCGTAAGTTAGAAGTGGCTGACCTCTCAAAAAAACAAAAAACAAGTCGCGTTGTTTGTTGATTGGCCCGATCATGGGAATCGTTTTTCCCATTCCGACAACCAACTGACCCAGCTGCCGCCGCCACACCATACTCCACGACTGCAACCCACAACATCCAGAAACGATTTTCCTTTGGCCGCCCCAGTCATCATCATTGCCACTCATTGTAAGTCTATAGTTCCCATTTCTTGAGCTCGCCCGCCACTACTTTACAAACCAGAGTACCGTCCTGCCTTCTCCCCACACTTGCGCCCCATGGCCACCTCCCCGTTGTGGTCTGCCCGAACATGCCTCGGGAGTACATGCAAGCCATCCCTATGCCCCACCATACCTAGTACCAAATGTAAGTCTTTTTCTGCCCTCTACCACCTACACCTCCACTTCTGCATCCACAGGCCACCCTGCCACGCCAGCCAACGCCTCACCCCCTGCCACTCCTGTTCTGCGTGCACCCAAGCTTCTCGCTGCTGCCCTACCCACTTACAAAACCTTTAGCTAAGTTTCTTTTTTTTTTTTCCGTCTCACCGATTCCGGGCAGGACAATGGTGGCCACAATACTGCCACCACTCACAGCGTGCTACTGCATTGACCTCATAACTGTAAGTCCGAACCCGTCTGCCCCGTGCACCCCCACTAACTCTTCTACAAAGTGGTGTGGGCCTGCTACATGTTCACAAGATCGACCACCACGTCACTGCCATTACCACCGCTGCCAGTGCTGAGGGCCAGTATGAAAATGACAATGATGTGACTACGCTGCAAGTGACGACGACTGCAGTCACGACATGCCGGTCCCAACAGCAATGGCAATCAAGACGATGATGTACCGATGATGACGAAGCGATCACAATGGTGACGAAGATGGGAATGATGGGGGCAATGAAAGCAATGGCCATGGCAGGGACAGTGACTGGGGTGATGGCAGGGATGGCGGTGCAGATGGCAGCGGTGACTGCAATGGTGTATTAAGTGTAGCGTCTTCCCTGTAGTATTTACCCAGAATATATTATCTTTTTCATGTTCATTTGAATGATCTTTAGAGGGACCTTCTCAGTATCTTCGCCAAGCTGCAAACAGGTAGGTACCCTTTTAGCAGGGCTTTGAAAGGGTTTTACCCTTCCAGCAGCCCTTCGGAAGATTTAGGCCATGCCTGCCAAAAGCAGAAACCCCTTCCCAGCTTCTGCCGCTTTTGCCACTTCCGGAAGCTGCGAAGGGCCCAAAAAAGCCGCTTGTATTTTTGCTGATGAACACAATTAGGTGTTCAGAGTGTTCAGAGCTGTTCAGAGTGTCCTTGAATGGCTCTGAATGGCTCTGAACACCTACTGTAATTACAGATGCCTAGAGCTGCCACCCTGCCATCCCATCTTGCTGCTCCTGGTAGATGCCTCTTATGACACAGTGCATGAGTTGTTGCATATGGTGGCGGAAGCCGATAGTTACCTGAGTGACAAGAGTCTGTGCTCAGACACCATTGTTGCGTCTTCATGACTCACATCCATCAGTGTTTTCACACATTGCTTTTTTAGCTGGTACCAGCTGGTACCAGCTGGTACAAGCTAAAAAGGTAAGCAAGTTTCCCCTAAAATTATAAAGTTGACCAGTTGGCAGGCCATGTCAAATTTTCAACAATCTCCTCACAGAGCGATGACCAGCAAGTAGCACAAGTTCAGAAAGTCATACAAGTCCAAGTATTAGTGATATATTTATCTTATCATATATTAGTCATACCATATATTAGTCATATTATACCAATATTAGTCTTATCAAAATATTAGTCATATGGGAAAGTCACACCAGGTCAGTCACACCAAAATTGCCACATAAAATAATATATTATTCACAATAAATAAATACATAGGGGACAAGTACTACTGTGATGGTGGCTGTGGCTGTAGCCGTGGTGATAGGGTTGTGGGGCCGAGATCGCATAGTTCCGCACCGCATGGAGGATCACAAGGGGTTGGAGGCACTTGCGCGCTGTGTTGGGACTTGCGTGGTGGGTCGGCGTGGTGGTAGAGCAGGATGGCGGGGTGGCGGTGGAGTAGCGTGGCGTGTGGTGGCGATGGTGTCAGTCGTGATGTGATGATGGGTTGGCGGTCACGGAGTCTTGCGCGTTGTGTTGGAGACGCCGCCACAGCAGGTGGAGTTGCACATCATGGTGGCAATGGTGTTGAGGGGGCCGGGGTCGTGGCGTGATGTGGCGGCGGGTTGTTGTGGAGTCTTGAATGCTATCTTGGTGCCGCAGCAGGACTGATGCACGCGCTGGGCGTGGTGGAATGGTTCGGTGCCGGTCGGGGTGGCAACAAGGCCATGGCTGCGGCGGTGTCGGTGCAGCAGGCAGGTGGAGGTGGCTCGAGGGGATGGCAGTGTTGTGCCGTGTCCTGCAACAGTTAAACGTGAACCGAAAAAAGTAAAGTAAAGAAAAAAACTTATCGATTGTCATGTTTGTAGGTGGGCACAGCAGGTGGTATGGTGGTGCAGTTTGAGGTGGCGGCGACAGGGTGGGTGGTGTGCACTGGTTCATGACGTGGCATTGTGGTGTTGCCATGTTACATGTCGTGGCAGGGCCTGTGAAATGGTGCAGTTGGAATGATGGTAGTTGGGCGATGAGCAAATGAAGAAAAAAAAAACAAAAAGAAACTTAACTAGCAGTGGCAACGTGTCGGTGTCATGGGACGATTCTTGCATATTGGAGAGGGGGGGGGTTGAGGGTCCAGCTGCAGCAGACTTGAGTGAGGAAAAGCAGAACGCAAGAAAAAAAACATATCTTTTTTGTCACTGTGGGCAGCCATGGTCGTCCATTTTGCGCAGGCCTTGGGTCCACATGCAACAGCAGCACGTGAGGTCCAGGGATCTGTTAAAGAAGAAAAGAAAGAAAGAAACCCCACGAAAGGTCGACAAGATAGTGGTACAGTAGCAGAAATAGTGAGGGGGGTTCACACGTTGACACGTCAGATAGGTGCACTCTGCATGCAGGACACCTTCCCACGCCACGAATTAAGCTTCCGCTCGTGCTCAATACATTTTTTTCCAAGCCAACGTACTGTAACTTACTGTACAGTACAGTACCACATATCGCCACATAGCGTTACACAGCCACGCTCCACGCCGCCCACCACCCTTGTCGCCACTCTGAGCCACTCTGACGCTGCCCTTCTAACCACCATGGCCCCAACTGCAGCCCTCACCCCTGCCGTTGCACGTGGACCACCCCCATGGCCTACGCAAAAGGAACACACCTCGTCATACTATCATAGCTAGTTAAGTTTTCCTTTTCTTTCTTCCGCTCCACCCTGAACTGTTGCAGGACAACGGCATCATACTGTCCTCTCATGCATGCAGGCACTTTCGCCCTGCACCAACGTCACTACCACTGCCTTGTTAAGTTCTTTTCTTTTTCTTTTTCTGTTCTCTCTTCACCTTGAACTGTCACAGGACCGTGACCTCGACTCATCTGCTGCATGGGCACTGACACCACCACCGCTGCATCTCAACGCTGTGCCTTCACCTCAACACCGTGCCTTTGCAGCACGCAAGTCCCGCCACAACACTACCCCGACACGGCGCAGGAGCCTCCAATATGATGCAGCTGCAACCACATCCAGATTTGTTTTCTTTTTTTTTGTTCTGTTTCTCACTGTTGCAATTGCAGAACCTTACCCGTCAAGCATCACAAAGTCCCCACTGCCCCCTCACGCCAGCCCGTGGCCACCACCATTCTTCACCACGCTCCACTGCAACTATGATGGACCAAAAAAATTCTTTTTTTTCTTTCCTCATTTCTCACTTGTCACAGAGCGACGTCACTGCCGCCGCCCCACCACACCAACCCATGGCGCCACCATCTTTTGCCTCATGTAAGATTCTCCACCACCGACCACCCCGTCGTGTGAAAAGCCCCCTTGACGTCATGCCGTTGTGACACGCAACGACGATGAGCTCGGCTTTCTCTAAGATAAGGTTTTTTTTTATTTTTATTTTTAATTTCCTATTGTTTCTCAATGGTGTCACAGACCATGTCCCCGCTGCAGCTGCCTCGTCGCCTCACCACACGTCAGCTCGTGGCCCCCGCCTCCATCCACAACCACTACCACCACCCTGCCGCATGAAAACCTGGCCCGACGCTGCTGACAACAGTTGGGCTTCGGCCCAGTTCTCCAGATATGTTTTTTTTCTTTTATTTTTTATTTCGTTTCTCACGACTCGTCACTTGCACCTCAATCTGCCTCTGCCCAGCACATGCAGGTGTGCCCCCTGCACTTTCCCCCTCAAGCCCCGCAAGTCCCCGCCGGCTCCACCTCGCCACACGCAAGCTTGTGGCCATTGCCTCCACTCTTTGCCACACCGAAGTCCATCACTACCACAACACCACGCTACCCACCATATGAAAGCCCCGCCGCCACGACATGCAAGTCCCGCCACAACGCCACCCTGCTGCACCACCACCCCAACATGGCGCCCCTCCCTGCCACAACACCAGGAGCTGCAAGCCCAAGCAACCACAACCACAACAGCAACAACGCAAGGTGACAACAACATGCAAGGTGACAACAACGCAACGCAACGAGATGAAGACGACAACCAACGACGATGAGCACACGCCAATGAAGGCTGTGACAATGACCACGGCAGGACAGTGCTGGTGGGGGACGGCGGTGGCAGGCAAAATAGGGGCGGCGGGGTAGAGCTAAAAATAGTCTACATACAATGTACATATTTTAGTTATGCAATAATATTTATTTTTTATATTTTTGTATGTGATGCGAGCACACCCCAAACAGGACAACAATAAATAATGTAGTAGCAATTAAAAAGATAAATATTTCTATCTATTATTTTATTCTAATAATAAAAATGATATTAAAAATATTTTGGTCAACTTGCCAACTTGTGCAACTTGCACCACTATCCTGCTGGTGCACCAGTAAAAAGTTGGGCAATCCCTGGCAGTAACATGTGTTCTTACTGATGTCACACGGCGTAGACCATGCAGAAAGGATCAGTGGCCAGGTCAGCGAGTAAGACAAACAAAGGACGCACTGAGCACCCATGCTCCTCTGCATCGCTGACTTTCATCAGCAAACCAACACAAGATTAACCCAGCTTTTTTTGTCGCTTAAAGTTGATCGTTCTGTCACTAAGCCGTCAGCAATGCTAAGCAACCACTAAGCCCCCCAATCAAGTATAAGATGATTCAGAGCCTGAATTTCACTCAAACATGTAGTTTCATTTTACAAGAGTACTAAGAAAGTAAGCATCCTATTGCAGTAACTCACAAACATCTGTCATTGTTCATGCTAGTACTATTCTGGTGCTGGCGCTGGCAGTGTTGTGGTCGTTGTAGTTGGGGTAGCATGCTGAACCTGCTCAGCAGCAGTATCAGGGGAGGCCGCATGCGGAAGGACATCATTGTAAGAAACGGGTAGATTGTGGCTTGCAGCTTGCATCGTCATCACCATCACCATCACTGCAGCTGCTGGGGTCCTCATCATGCACTTCCTCCCCCTGCATTTCATATGCAGTGCTGCCCTCCTCTGTGATACCCTGCAGCCCACTTGTTGCCAAGTGACTTGATCGCATCCTTCTTCGCAGCCTGCAATTTGCAGAGGAGTGTCAGTTCCCCATGTGCAGCCAGGTGCAACCATGAGCGGCTGATGTGCAGAGCTGAGCAGCGTGGAGATCAGGGTGCCAGGCTCTACCACCTTCCAGAATTCATGCTCCTGCTGTGCAAGACTGCTCGCACTTACGCTTGGGGCAGGGCTTGATATCATGCGCCGCAGCTGGCTTGACCTCCCCATCAGGTTGGCATGCCTGTTGCAAGTGAGAGGTTTGCCTGTGAGACAATGGGAGAGAGGTGTCGGAAGTCGGGGAGGATGTCCTGCACAGAGATGGGTATGTATCCAGGAACGATGCCATGGGTAAAGAACGTGTGGTTGACGATGTCATGCAACAAGGGTCATTCTTGCGGGTTGGGCATGAGTATCTGCTGCATGAGCTTGTGGGCGTTGAGTGATACGTCTCAGTGTGTGGGGAACTCATATTGGTTGTTGTGGATGGCAGCAACACCTGGATCACAGTGCAGCCAGCCACCCAGTTTGACTTGTGAAGATTTGGCACAACACCCCACCAAACAGACACAAAGACAGATGCACAGAAAGTAGCTGGGAGTCTTTGACTTTTTGCAGAGATCTCACGGTCCGGTCCGCTCTGTCCATTTTTCCGCCACTCAGATTCATACTCCGATTTCTTCAAATTTTTATGTTTTACAAATACTTCATATAAATAAAAGTAAAATATATCAAAATAAAGCCAAATAATGCGTCTGAATTGTGCTTGTTGAATTAGACACGTGTGTCTTCCTGTGCCTCTGTTTGCGCCCCCAGTGCCCACCATCCTCTTACCCCCACCTCTTGTGCCCCCTCCCCTGGCCTCCTCTTGCCCGACCTCCTCTTGTGCCTCCAGCCTGTCCCCTCCCTTGTGCCCCCAGCCGTGCCACCTCAGCCACCTCCCCTGTGCCCCCTCCCCTTTGGCCCCCCCCTTTCCACGTGCCTTGTTGGCCACATGGGGGGACATGTCTCTCCGCACCCCATTTGCCCTTTACGAGCAAATGGGGAATGTGGGGGGTGCGCAAAGGGGGGAGGGTGCACAAACAGTGGGCACCCCTCCCCCCCCCATTGCTGCACAGCCCCCACCCCAGCCCCCCTTCCTATGCGAATGGGGGTAGTGCGCACAAACCTGGTGGGGGGGGGGATATTGGGGGGCATTGCGAGAATGGGAGGGGTCCCCAGCGAACCCCGCAGGAATGGAAAGGGGGTCCCCTCCCCTTTTCCTCTTCCTCTCCCTCTCTTTGAAGACAATGCATGAGCGGAGGGCCACATGTGCAACACCAGAAGCAGTGTGGCGGCCCCCCCCCTGGTTCACGCGCAGGGGTGACACGTAAACCAGGGGCCGTGCAGGTGCCCCCTTCACCCTTTGTGCCCCCCATTTGTGCGCAGGGGCCAGCGCATGAACAGGAGGCCATGTGTAAGGGAGGAGGGGGTGCACCACAACCTGCGGCAGCGCCCCCCCCTCTTCCTGGGTTTGTGCGATGAAAGCTGATGCATGAACCAGAGGCCATGCAGAAGCACCCCCCCCTCCTCCCCTGTGGGTGTGCCACAAGGGCAGGCGACCCAGGGTGCCAAACCCTGGTGGCCCTCCACTTGCATGCAGGGGCAACATGCATGTGCATGCCACCTCTGCGCAAAGCAGAAGGGTACCACCTCCCCCCCACATGAAGGGGAGCGCAGAGTGGGCGAGGTGCAGGGTCATGCGGAATGGAGCACGTGGCCCCATTTCACTCCCCCTGTGTTCACCCCCCCTACAGTACGACTTAGACCAAAAAAAAGTACATAGTTTATGTAATTTTTATTAGTTAATGAATATTTTTTTCTCTTAATTAAAAAGGCTGACAAGAAAAACAAAAGCAAAAAAAGGGATGTTTAAGTGGAGATTTAATTTGATGCCGGTCCAGGGCAGACCAGACTGTGAGATCTCTGCAAAAAGTACGCAACTGTAGCCAGGCCAATTGTCATGGTGCAGCCAGGATGTGGCCTAGAAGACGACAATTACAACCTGCAACGTGAGAACAAAGTACACATGGTGACAGCAGTGCTCGAACACCTGCTAGAGTCGTGGGAATACAAGACAGATCACATGCAGATGGCACACTTGGTGAGCTCATACACCCCTCATCTGTCCACGCACTATCAGGAGCCCTGGGAATAGGGATGATATGCCAGCCATCACGTGACCTGCCTTGGAAGATTGTAGAAGGTTCCAGAAGAGTCCAGATAAGCCTGTGCCTGGACTTGGCTTGTGATTGTGAGTCTGGATGTGATCCGGCTATGGACTTTGATATGGGGCGCCTCTAGGCCCTTATCTCTTATCTCTTATCTCTGACTCATGCCATGAGGGCCTTATGCCATTGGCTTCTTGTATTAGGATTCACGGCTGTGTATTAGGGTTTCAGATTTGGGCTGAGCTTGAAAGCTCCCCCTCTGTAGTATAAGTAGAGGGCTTTGGACGCATTAGAGTCCTTAGCTTTGATATCTTGTGTAATACCTTCCCCTTCACTGGAGTTGGTTCTAGGGCACAGAGTGTATAACAGCTTGATTCCTCACTGTTACGTTCGGCCCGGAAGTGGACACTGACGTCAAGGGTATGACACCGCGTCAGCAGTATATCGTCATGGACTTGTTAGGATCAGTCAGCTGGGTAAGCTCCGGCGCATGTGATTGTGTACGATAACGGATCGGATCATGACTCGATGTGACTCATACTAGGATAGCTGTACTAGGGTTCGCTCTACTTACGCTATTGGCTAGTACTTCTTGAAGCGGCGCTTGAAAGCCCGCGCGTACCTGTATAAGTAGAGTACTGCGAAGACCAAGAACGGCATCTTGGTCTTCTTCCAATACCACTACCAGTTCTTCGTTCTATAGGGCTCTCCCCCTTGAAGTGAGTCGTCCGACATATCCCCAGAGACCAAAGGGATCCCTCGTGACATAGCCTTCCCCGGACAGTGGATCACTATCCCGCCGGAAGCACTTGCCATCGCGTATACCTGTACCTCAATCCTCGAGTGGCATCCCCTTACACACACCTGTACGTCGTCGATCACGATACTTGGGAAGACCTTCGCATAGTCGCAAGCCCCCCGCCGTTACTACCACAAGGAGCAGACCTACACGGTTACGAAGACCGTAATGGAGCCCTACAAGTACATCCCGTCGACTCCCCTCAGGCTGCAGTCAATCGCAACTACCGTCTCAAGAGAATCGCCACTACCTCCGAAGCCTAAGTCAGGCAAGCGTTCGTGGTAAACGCTACATTAAGACCAAGATCCCAACCGTGGCCAATTCTAACAAGACAACCAAGGACTACTGGGTCCCATTCAGACCATATCACATCGACAGACGAGGGGAAAGAAACGTACCAAAGAGATACCTGGAAGCAGCATTTTGGAAAGACGACGCGGAAATACCAGGCTACGTCACCGATTATTTTGACCGAGCAGGCAACCGACACATCATCCCAGTAGAGTTCAACTTCGAAAACACCTGTTGGACAGAAATCCGTTGGGACGACCTCCACAACAAATACAAAGTACTCCGACCCGCAGGAGGAGGACTCCGCCTCGACATCCTAGCAAGCAACGTAGTCACCAGAGACCAGTGGGGCCTTATCGACGGACAATACGAGGAACCAGTACGATCCCCTACACCTAAAACCCCAGCACCATCCCCGTCACTCGCAAGCAACCCCGAAGACATCTACATCCACCAAGACGAAGCAGAGGAACTGGCACTAGAAAACATCGCTAAGTCCATCCCAGTCATGACTTCTACAACCACCCAAGCACCCGCACAGATCAGGACGGCCCTGTTCACCCCACAAGACAAACCCCAACAACCGGAAAGAAACCCACCAGGAGGAGACCCAGGTGATAACAACCCCGGAGAAGGAGACGGCGGAGGAAATGGAGGAGGCGACGGAGGAGGAGACGACACAACAGGCCTCCCTCACCCAGGATTCGACGACATCCCCCACCTCACCGATAAATTCATCGGCAAAGAACCACCCATCTTCACGGGAGATCGAGACAAAGCGCAAGCATTCCTATCCCAATGGAACCGGTTCACACAAGTAAACATAGCCAACCGAAGCCTGCAAAGCCCCTACATCAAAGCAATGATGTTCCTCACCTACATTCAAGGACCTCTGGTCGACGAATGGACCTCTGAAACCCAGAGGTGGATCGAAACCAGGCCAGACAGAAGTGACCCTTGGGTATGGAGCGCAGTAGAACTCGCCTTCAAGCGACAGTTCCGAGACAATATGGAACAAGAACGCGCCAGACTGGAACTAGACAAAGGATTTAAGATGGCGGGAGGAGACATTGACAGCTACGTGACCGCATTCGAAAAGCTCGTTCGACAGGCTGACTACCGCCTGGACGACCCCTTGGTACTCAACAAGTTCACCAGAGGCGTACCCCTCGACCTGTATCGCAATGCATACCAATTCCACAGCCCAGTAACGTACCACCAGTGGAAGAACGCTTTGATCGAACAGCAGAAACGATACCTTCACATGAAGGCACGAGTGGACGGGTTCGGGAGGCAGCTGACTCAGCGCCCCAAGCAACAACAACAACAACCCGCAAGGTTTCAACCACCCCAAAGACAAAACCAAGGATGGCAGCAATACCGAAACCACCCAGACGCTATGGACACCACACCAGGAAGAATCCGAGCCCGAGTCGCGGGATCCGATGAAGCAAACCCAAACAACCCTCAGGAATGGAGGAACTACACCCAGGGAAGACCACCCTTCCCACCGCGCGGAGGATTCCTCGCAAGAGGAAGAGGAGGACGAGGCGTCTTTAACACAAGGGACGTAACCTGTTATAATTGCGGAAAGAAAGGCCACTTCTCACGAGAATGCCAGCAACCACGTCAAGCACGTCAAGGACCACCGCAAGGCAGAGGCGCATACATCGAAGAAGTACCCACCGCTCCACAAAGCGTTGCAGGGGAACCTCTCATCAACCTCGACGAACCAGTACAGGCCAATCGAGGTTCTACTTCGGCACAACAGGTAGAGGATATCATGGGGAGAATTGCGGAACTCCCAGAGGAAGGGAGAGAAATGTTCACTAGGAATATGGCAGGAAGCCAGGATTTTCCAAGCGCCTGAACCCAACGGCCTGGGTGAGGGCAGTCAATTGTAACTTGTCGTTCATAACGCGCTATCGATCTATGCATGTCCCAGTTTCGATCCGCACGAGTAACTTCATGGCTGAAAGAAAAGCACTAGTGGACTCCGGAGCCACTGACAACTTCATACATCCGGACTTCGTCAAACGGATGCATCTAGGAACCAAAATACTAGAGCGTCCCCGCAACATCTGGAACATTGATGGAACGCACAACAAAGGAGGGAAAATCACTCATTGCGTCGATCTCAATGTACAAACTGACGGAAGACTCAAGGACATCCGCTTCCTAGTCACTAACGTCGGAGGAGAAGACCTTATACTAGGATACCCATGGCTCGCAACCTTCCAACCCAAAATCCAATGGGCAACAGCCACCCTCGACACTAAACAATACCCCATCGTCATCAGAACCACCAACCCACTCAAACCGTTTGGACTCACAGAACTTCGACGACTTATCGTAGAAATCGAAGAGGAAAACAAACAACAAGCCTTCCGCAAACTGGAAGAGCAAACCCTACCAATACACCTACGAACAACGGCAACAGACATGGCAATAGCGGCACAACAATACACGGAGAAGAAGGAAATACCCGAAGAATACAGAAGGCACGCCAAGGTATTCAACGAAGAAGAATCCCAACGCCTTCCACCTTCCAGACCCTGGGATCATGCCATCGAACTCAAACCAGACGCACCCGATTCATTTGATTGCAAGATATACCCCGTAAACCAAGCGGAGGACAAAGCACTACGGGAGTTCTTGGACGAACAGCTAGCAAAAGGATATATACGCCCATCTAAATCTCCGTATGCATCTCCATTCTTCTTTGTAAAAAAGAAGGACGGAAAACTACGCCCGGTACAGGACTACAGGACACTCAACAAATGGACCATACGCAACCAATACCCACTCCCCCTCATACCGGAACTCATCGCAAGCCTCAGTTCGGGATGGATATTCTCCAAGTTTGACGTCCGACAAGGGTATAACAACATTTTGGTGAAAGACGGCGACCAATACAAAGCAGCATTCAAAACCAAATACGGATTCTACGAACCAGTCGTAATGTATTTCGGAATGACCAACTCACCATCCACGTTCCAAGAAATGATGACAGCCATCTGCCAACCCCTCATTGACTACCACGAGAAGAAAGGGACCATCATTCGAGTTTACATGGACGACATCGGCATCGCAACATCAACAACGGAACAAGCACATTCGGAAGCGGTACACGACATATTGGACCTCTTAGAACAGCACGACCTCTACCTCAAACCAGAGAAATGCACTTTCCACTCTCCGTCCCTCGATTACCTGGGGGTAATCATTGAAAAGGGGGTGATTCGCATGGACCCCGTCAAAATTTCCGGCATAACAGACTGGCCCGTACCAAAAACCGTTAAACAGGTGCGATCATTCCTAGGCTTCTGCAACTTCTACCGCGCTTTCATCCGAAATTTTGCCACATATGCACGACCCCTCAACAAACTCACGCGCAAGGACACCGACTGGCAATGGGGAACGGAACAACAGCAGGCATTCGACAAACTTAAAGCATTGGTAACTGAAGAGCCAGTACTCAAACACCCAGAACTAGACAAACAGTTCGAGTTGGAGGTCGACGCATCTGGATACGCAGTAGGAGCAGTACTCCTCCAGAAGGGAACGGACAACAAACAACACCCAATCGCATTCTATTCAAACACCTTGAATGCAGCAGAAAGGAACTACGACATCTACGACCTAGAGCTCCTAGCTATCGTGAAAGCACTGCGAAACTGGAGGCAATACCTTGCCGGATCACCACACAAAATCAAAGTCTTCTCCGATCACATGAACTTACAATACTGGAGACACCCCCAGAAGATCAGCCGCCGCGTAGCCAGGGAAGTACTAGAATTGGCAGAATACGACATAGAAATTCACCACATCAAAGGAACAGCCAACGGACGCGCAGATGCACTATCGAGACGACCAGACTACGACCAAGGAGAACACGACAACGAACAAGTCACGGTACTCCCAGATCACGTGTTCGTAAGAGCCACCGGAATCGATACAACGGACAACCCAACACGCACGCAACACACGATCAACGTCATGGAAATGGAACCCACTAACCCGGTATACACCCAAGACGAAGCCATGGTAAAGCGATGGGTAGACCCCCACAAACTAAAGAAAGTCGAAGGCACGTGGTACAAAGACGGACGACGCGTAGTCACAGGAGACGCACACGAACGACAACGCATTATACGGGCACACCACGATCCACCAGTCCACGGCCACCCCGGAATTAACCGGACGATCAAAATGATAGAGCGATATTACTGGTGGCCAGGCCTACGACAGGAAACGCAAGACTACGTCAAAGGCTGCGCCGACTGTCAATGGATCAAAGTCAACAACCAACCCACGCGCGCACCACTACAGCCCATCTTTCCCAGAAAGGAAGCAATGCCATTCGAAACCATAGCCCTGGATTTCATCACCAAACTACCACAAGCAGACGGCTGCGACTCCATACTGACAGTAACAGACCACGACTGCTCCAAAGCGGCAATATTCATCCCGTGCCTCGAGGAAATAAGCGCAGAAGGAACCGCGGCCCTGTATGTGAAACACGTTTTTACCCGATTCGGACTACCGGCACGCATCATCAGCGACCGAGACCCCAGATTCGCATCAAAGTTCACCCGCGAATTGTGCAAAATCCTAGGCATCGAACAAAACATATCCACGGCCTACCACCCACGGACAGACGGACAGTCCGAACGCAGTAACCAGTGGCTAGAACAATACTTACGATTCTGGGTCAACGAGAGGCAGGACAACTGGACGCACTACCTACCTTTGGCCGAATTCACGCACAACAACTGGCCCAACGAGTCCACCAGGGAGTCCCCCTTTAATATTCTCATGGGATATAACCCCCGCGCTGATTGGACCGATCGCCCATCCCCTATACCACAGGTGGCACTCCGTATCAAACAATTCCAGGAGGCCAGAACGCGCGCCCAGGAACTGATGATCAAAGCGCAGCAGGGGTGGATCAAACACAAAGATACGCCCAAATACCTAATAGGGGACCTTGTATGGCTTGAAGGACGCCACCTACGTACCAACCAACCAACCACCAAGCTTGCGCCCAGGAGACATGGCCCGTTTAAGATCACTCAGGTGATGTCCGCAGTCAACTACCGCCTAGAACTTCCCACGCAGTGGAGCATTCACCCAGTATTCCATACGGACCTCCTGACCCCTTATCGCGAAACTCCCACACACGGACCTAACTATCAGCGCCCGCCGCCAGATTTGATTGATGGCGAAGAAGAATACGAAGTCGAGAAGATTCTAGACTCTCGGCGCTTCGGCAGAACAAAGAAACTGCAGTATTTGGTCAAGTGGCGCGGATACCCTGACTCCGACAATCAGTGGGTCTCGAAGGATGACGTCTTCGCTGACGAAGCTATTCGGGAGTTCAAACGTTCAAACCCCGCTAGAGAAGTGCATATAAGCACGGGGTATTCCCAAGAGACGTCCCCATCTCCCACTCACACACTCCCATCTACTCATGTCCTACTCCCCAGTCCAAGTACACTATGTCCTCGACGACCTACTCCCCATCTCAGTCCAGCCTACCGTTATCATCCAGAACGCGCCACCGTCACCCATGTCGCTTCCCGAGCCCCTTCAACCAAGCCCCAGTCGTCCAACTACCCCCATTCCATCCCTCCTTCCTTCGCCAACACCTACAGCAATCAGCACACGCAGCTCGTCTCCGCAAGGCTACGTTCCGACCTGACCTCCGTCCCGTCAAGACCAGACTCAGGTACAAGAAGATCGAGCATACGACCGGTACCTGTCGGAGGAGCATTGCCCCCTCAACGAGCATCTCACATATGGGACTCACCTCACCACTACTCACGACGAAACCCCGCCGCTATGCACCACAGACGGAGAGCCGATGGTCTTGCCGCCGAGTCAACAATCCGCACAAAGGCGCCTCTTCCGTGCGGAGGAACACAGTCCAATTTCCCGACAGCGGATGGAAACACCGCCACCAGTCGGGTTCAAACACAACAGGGGAGTTCACTTCATCCCCTTCCAGATACGCGACGCTCAGGGCCAATTGCACCCAGCTCAGTATACGCAGCTCGTCTTTACGGCGGACCCCTTTGTCCTCGCCTATCGACGAGGCAGCGACCAGCAGTACGGCAAGTCGGTGCACGCCGAGCCCCAGTACGACGAGCCCTCGCTCAGCTACACCAACGACGACCTGGTCTTTCTAGACCAGAACAGCGCGTTCAGGCAGTCGGTCGACCGGGCCTGTATGGCCATGAACGACCTGACGGTCACGGCCGAGGTACATCGGTACCGGTGCCTGCAAGCGGGCTACGAGGCCAAGGAGGAGGAGTTGAAGAAGAAGGTCGCCGAGCTGGACAAGCTTGGAAGTATGCGCCGCCAGTGCGTACTCCGCTTACAGCGCGCCAACGCCATCAAACGCATCGAGGACGAGCGCGACTCCTACCGCCCGGGAGTGGAAGAAGGGCAGCGTATCGCGACGCTCAGGGAGGAGATGATACGCGGTCGGTCTGGGGCCCGATCCTGAAGAGGGGGTGATGTTACGTTCGGCCCGGAAGTGGACACTGACGTCAAGGGTATGACACCACGTCAGCAGTATATCGTCATGGACTTGTTAGGATCAGTCAGCCGGGTAAGCTCCGGCGCATGTGATTGTGTACGATAACGGATCGGATCATGACTCGATGTGACTCATACTAGGATAGCTGTACTAGGGTTCACTCTACTTACGCTATTGGCTAGTACTTCTTGAAGCGGCGCTTGAAAGCCCGCGCGTACCTGTATAAGTAGAGTACTGCGAAGACCAAGAACGGCATCTTGGTCTTCTTCCAATACCACTACCAGTTCTTCGTTCTATAGGGCTCTCCCCCTTGAAGTGAGTCGTCCGACATATCCCCAGAGACCAAAGGGATCCCTCGTGACATAGCCTTCCCCGGACAGTGGATCACTATCCCGCCGGAAGCACTTGCCATCGCGTATACCTGTACCTCAATCCTCGAGTGGCATCCCCTTACACACACCTGTACGTCGTCGATCACGATACTTGGGAAGACCTTCGCATAGTCGCAAGCCCCCCGCCGTTACTACCACAAGGAGCAGACCTACACGGTTATGAAGACCATAACGGAGCCCTACAAGTACATCCCGTCGACTCCCCTCAGGCTGCAGTCAATCGCAACTACCGTCTCAAGAGAATCGCCACTACCTCCGAAGCCTAAGTCAGGCAAGTGTTCGTGGTAAACGCTACACTCACTGTCTCATCCCTTCCTTTGTCATCTTTGCTAGTTGGCTGGAGTTATCGCCACTACACATTCTGCTATAAGTTGTGCTTCACCCCCACCAACTTCTGTTACTATTGACGATTGACTTGGTCCTTGGACAGCGAATCCCCTTGGATGCAGCAAACAGGTGATGAGGCCAGAAGCTTGGCAGATGTCCAGAAGGAACGTAACACCAATCACACCAGTATATTTGAGACAGAGTTCTAAATTTCGACAAATGTGTTTTGTATTGTCCTGTATTTATCCATGCTCTTGTCTCCATCCATGAATATGCTGTTTTTGTGTGGGACATCTTCAACTTTGTATGTCCTCAGTCTCTTTGATCATACTTCTGATTTATTTTTGTTTAGGTTACTGCAAGTGATGAGTGGCCTACTCCCAGCACTGCTCTGAGATTCCCCCTTCCTATCCAACTGCTATGGTGTGTGCCTACCATAGCGCATCAGTTACAACAGTTATACAGACTAATAAGACAGTACTTCAACTTTAGGCTGCTTCAAGCAAGACCACATTAATACCCAACTAAGGAACTCACAGGTGGTGAGTCAGTGTCTGCTCAGGCTTCTCCATCTCACAGGCTCATGATGAGACTGTTAGGCCCATCCAAGTTGTTGCTGCCAGATCATATGTCTTTATATATAGTTCTTTTCTGTCCTTTCTACTAATGTTTTCCTGCTGTCATATCATGGCCATCAAACAGGCTTGAGATCAAGCCCACCACACGATGTCATCCACAAGACAAGGTAAATTTTTGTTTTTTTGTTTTTGCTTTTAACTCATGTTTTGTTTTTGTAATCACACAACTGCCACAGCCATTATCACCAACTCACTGCCACCACTTGGACCACGATCACTGCAGTACTGGCCTGTGGAGAGGGAGGGAGGGTTTGCCTCACATGCCACAGGAGATATGCCCTCTGTACCCCAGTTGCATGCCCGAAGTACGCAGGCAGCACCTAAGGGTGTGATTGGTAGGCGACTGGCATTGCAAGGGAGAGGGTTCCGACAGTACCATGTATCATAGTGTTTCTGAATATACATATAAATTGGGAAATAAGCCCTGTTTCTAATAAATAAGGACGGGTCAAGCAAGTGAATAAGCAAGAAATTAAGCCCAATTCAGGAATTGAATCTACTTATTTGCTTAACTCACTTAAATCTCAGCTAATCTGAAATATGCTTTATGCCCATTTAGGGTGCTTAAGTGGCTTATTACTCAAATAAGCGAAACATTAAGCGAAAAATTAAGCAAATGTTGCTTTGCTGATGTTGAGATCAGGCAGGTGGAATGTACCTAGATCTTTCTTGAGTTCAAACCAGCCTGATGTCAGCCTTACTGTCCTGCACAATGAAAATCATGTGCACACTTGAGGGGTGGAGTTGGCTGCTTTGGGTCTGTTGAACCAGCGCTCCAGTTCCTTCGTATGTCCTGGCAGTGCTGTCATGGCATATGCCTTCTGTTACGCTTCTACAGTATTTGATATCTTTCTTTTCCTTTCACGACTCTTCTACAGCAGCCCAGCATGTTGACCCTACATTCTGTACAATTCGGCTGTATTCTCAGACATTCCAGTTACTTCCCATGACTCAACCTCTGTAGTACTTAAGGACTATCCTGTAACCCCAAGAGCCTTAAGCTTGACCTATTGTGCTCAACCACAGTACACTGCATGCAAACCAGGGTTTGAATAAGAAAAAAACTCAAAGGAAACCCTGTGGAGTTTTAAAAGTTTTCCAAAGTTTACTTTCCATTAAACTTTGAATGTAGAGTTTAAATCTCTTTGAAGTAAAATTTCATGTGTTAGACTCTCCATTTGTGATGAGGTCATGTGACATGTGACAGATAAAAGTTTGTGTGCCTGTCTTTGCTGTTTGTGGCATGCATGTAAGTGTCACATGTCACAGTCACATATCACATGACATTGTCACAAATGGAGAGTCTAACATTTTTTTTCTGTGAAATTTTACTTCAAAGAGATTTAAACTCTACATTCAGAGTTTAATGGGAAATAAACTTTGGAAATCTTTTAACACTCTATATGTTATGCTCCAGCAGGCAGTTGAGCTTG